>VZRW01006594.1:150253-211054 GCA_013398125.1 Aegotheles bennettii
GCGGAGCCGCGGGGCACTCCCTGTCAGCGCGGGGCGCTCCCTGTCTGTCAGCGCGGGGCGCCGGGCGGGCAATGGCGTTGCCGAGACCGGGCTGAGGGCGCGGCCCCGCCGCAGCGGGCGGAGGGCGGGAGGCGGGCATTGTGTGCCCAGTGTCACCGCGTTAGCGCTGGGACAGCAAATCCCCGCTTCCAGCCAAGGCACTCGCTCGTACCCCGTTAGCTCCCGGGCAGAGGGACCGCACGCTGGTGTCTCTGACAGTTCCGCCGTTTTGCCCGTCTCAGCCCCGCTTCCCTCCACAGGCGGGAGTGCAGCCGGCGCCCCCCGCGCTCTGCTGAAGGTGGTCCCGGTTGGTCCTGGTGAATGCGAGAGGACAGCAGAACGTTGCGGTGCCCCCTGGTGGGACGTGGCCGTGTGTGCTCCGTGCTGGTGCGATCGGCGGAATCGGTGATCAACTGAGAGTAAGAAAGGGCACATCTTAAAATCATTACTGAGGCTTCCAGCATCGCCTGTGCAAGCAGAGATGGGAGGGACATCAAGGAACCTTTTATTGTACTACTCGGTGTGAGCCGGAGAGGGTAATGAATTGAAGTGTCCCACTTAAAAAAATCAAATCTACAAAGACATAACCATCTGCCATCAAATAAAAATAGACAATGATAAATGAGCAGCTAGTAAAGAAATCAAGTTATTCCTCTGAAAAGTCTAACACTACCTATATTTAGCCATTTGTCAAAACTAAAATATCACTAGAGGTTAATAGAATTTACCTTGGGTTTTGTTTTTTTTCTTAGAGTGGGAGAAAGGCAGCATCTAAAATTGCAGTGATTGTACAGCCGGGCTGTGGCTGTATTCTTTAGTATTTTAAACTGCTGATACTATGTACTCCGAGTTTTAATTAGAGCCAAAGGAACTGTAGGTCCATAACCTGGCAGTGAGGGCACATCCCTTTCCCTAAGGAATACAATTCCTAGTTACTGAACGCGCTCCTGCATTTGAGTTCTCTGTGCCTTTCAATAGAGTTTGCAAAGCACTAGCAAAGCTATCTTCCTAAGGAAGAGTGATGGGAGGAAGTGTAGATTGAAGTGTGGAGCAGTGCAAACATGAGTCTGAGCTGGCCAGCAAAGGAGACAGAGACATGGGAAATATTTCTGTGAAAGTGAGAACCTAAGGATAGGAAGATTGACTGGAAAGGAAGGAGCAAATGGAAGACTGGAGAGAAAGGTAGAAGTCAGTGTTTGGGGCAGGGAAAACAGCATCTGGCAAAGGAAATTTCTCCTTCAGTGGTCAACAAAGATAACCAGTATGAAATACATATGTTGAAGGCTGAAATTTTAGGAATAAACACAGGAATTACAGCTTGAAGTGTGTTTCTATGAGGAATGGTTCAAAAATCACTTAGCAGAGGAAACCCCAATTTGATTTACAACTATCAATATTTTTTTAAAATTCTATTTCAGTGTTAAGAAAGCACAATTTATTTCCTTGAAAAAAATGTTCAGATAATGATTCATGTATTTACTGTTTATGCAACAAGTTCTTATCCTCAGTTCATATGCTGATAGTATCAGCTATATATATGAGTCCTAAAAGTATGATAGTGTAGGACAGGTTGTGAGAAGGTCACATGGACTATTGTAGGAGAACTTGAACTCCTGGTTACTGAGAAGAACAGCATTTGACAAACGGCTGAAAGTTTCCTGGTTTTGTTATAGAGATGCTGCTAATTGAGTTTTAATCAAGAACTCAAGGACCAAACCTATTTTCATGTGTTTACAGTGTCTTGGTTATTTAAAATTTAATTTGGTTGAAAGACTTAATAGCTGTTATGACAGCAGCTGAGCCTTCTGCAGAATATCTTCAGTAACTTGAGTCTCCTATCTAATTACATAGGACTAAATAAACTGCCAGGGGACTCAAGGGTTGCAACAAAGAGGAACAGGGACTGCAGGTCAGGTATGAAGCTGGTTGCAGAACAAGCATTTGTCTTGCTGGGGAGAACAGGCAGATGGACTTGTTCTTCCAAGTGGGAATGTTACAAAACTGAAGTCCAGGGCTGTGGGAAGAGACAGGAGCAGTAAGGGCTGGGAAGGCTACCTAGGACATGCTGGCAGCAGCTCCTATATTGCTTTACCTGCCTCTGCGCCACCGCAGCATGGACATTAGAAAGCATTCTGTGTCAGGGAGCACAGGATGGAGCTGTAGGGATTGGGTCCTGCATGCTGTAGCTGATTTGGAAGAGCTCCACTGCACCCTTCCATTGTGTATCCTCAAGGACCTCCAAGATACAGACGAGTTCCTCACCAGGGGATTTCTCACTGTATGTTTATAAGGGAAAGTGCTTAACAGCAGAAGTATTAAACTTCTGGGTATTAATTATCTCAACAGCCAGAGCCCCTTTCTTTTTTTTTTTTTTAACTGTGTATAACAGCAGAATAATTTATGTTGGAATGCATCTCTGGAGATCATGTGGTCAGCTTGCCCACACACCCCTTTTCCTGCAAAACTGCTTTCTTGCCAGTTGGCACCCAGCTTGCTCAGTGACACAGGGTTATGCCTCCTTCCCAGGTGTAGGACTTGGCCTTTGTCATTGTTGAACCTAATGAGGTTCCTGTCAGCCTAATTTTCCAGCCTGTTGAGGTCCTCTGAAGGACAGCCCTGCCCCTGCTGTGTCAATCACCTCCCTACCCCCAATTTGTTGTTATCTGTGAATTTGCAGCCATCCCAACATCCAAGGTGGTAGTGAAACCCTACAGTGCTATTTGGTTCAGTATTAACCCCTGAGGCATGTTACTGGTAACATCCAACCACACTTCAAACGGTTGACCTCAACCCTCTGAGCCCCACTGTCGAGATGATTTTCCATCCACTTCACAGTCCTCTCTATGAACTCCCCAGTTTATTGTAAGAACACAAAAGCAGACAGTGTCAAAAGCCTTGCTAAGGTCAAAGTCACTCACTGCTCTCTGGTCAGCAGCCAAAGGCAGTCGTTTCATCACAGAAGGCACGCAGGTTGGTCAGGCATGGTTTCCCCTTGGGAAATCCATGTCTGGATGTGGCTTCCAGGAGCATTTGTTCTACCATCTACCCAGGATTGTGGTTGGGCTGAGCAGCCTACAGTTTCCTGGGTCTTTCCAGAAAATGGGCATGGCATTTGCCTTTTCCAGTCCTTAGAAACCCTGTCCACCATGATCTCTCATGGATGATAGCAGCCTGCATCCTTGAGTCCTGCCCAGCTTTCCTCATAGACTGGCACAGATCCAGCATAAGCAGTCCATAACTCAGCCTTCCATGGGTAGTACCTCACTCCCCAGAGTCTGCCCAAAGCCCTGATCACAGACCTCGCCAGTTAAAACCTGAAGTGAAGGCAGCACCGAGTGTACCTCAGTCATTCCTCTGTCCTTTGTCACCAGGTTACCCACCCCACATGGTGGGGCCCACAATTTCCTTAGCCTTAGTTAATATACAGAAAGGACCCTTCACATCCTTCGCTAATTAATTCCAACTCCAGCTGAGCTTTGGCTTTCCAGCTCTCTTTCAGCATGCCTAGGCAGCGTTTCTGTGTTCCTCCAGGGTAGCCTACCCCTGCTCCCACAGTCTGTATACTGGCCTTTTGGAGTTGATTTCAGGCAGGAGTTCCCCATTCAGCCACTCTGGCCTTCCCCCATGTCTGCTCAACTTCTTCCAAGTCAGAATGGAGGTTCCTGTGCTTGTGCTAGCTCCCCCGAGCCCTTCAGGGCAGCTTCTGTGGGACTATGCCAACAAAATGCCGCAGGAGACAAGGTCTGCTCTCCGGAATTCCAGGGTTGCAGTTCAACTATTTACCTTCCTACTTCCCTCAGAAGCTTAAGCTTTGCTATCTCATAGTCACTGCTGCCAAGGCTGCCACCAGTGTCCATGTTCCCAGCCAGCCCTCCCTTGTGTGTGAGTAGCATGTCTGGCACAGCCAGACTTGGCTGGTGGAGCACTTTTGCCAGGAAATTGTTCTTGCTGTAGTACAGAAATAACCTGGATCTCTTGTTCCTCCACCATCTTGCCATCCCAGTCCCCTCTATAAGAACAAGAGCCTGCAGTTTTAAGGCTAAGCTGCCAATATTTTGGGGTTTTGTTTTGTTTTGTTTTCCAGTCAACTGCAAAACAAAGACTAAACCTGCCATCAAAAATCATATACCGAGAAAAATACCAGGAATTAGAAAAATACTTCCAGTTACTGTTTCCAAGTCAAACAGAAGTAAAATAAGTCCCCAAAAAAGGCTAGTTTAATATTGGGAAACTTAACTCTTACAGAACTGGGCACTTCCCAGTTGACTGAAAACCCAAGAAATTGATTTCCTAGAATTACAGTGGGACTTTTGCTGAAGGCAAAGGCGAATAAAGAAGATACTTAGCAGGAGCCTTCATTCTTTGAGATTTGTCTGTGTGGCTCTGAGCCCAGAGCTCTTTAGACCGCAGATGCTTTTATTCTAGCAGTATCTGTAGAGCAAGTTCACACTACACAGGTGGTGGTGATCAGAGATCCATCTCCATCACCTTAGTTTCTCTCGCGTCCCCACAGTCCGAATTTTTCTGGATGCATCAACATGTGATGGAGCTCAATGTCAATGTAGATGGCTTCTCACAGGTGACAAGAATAGACATGCTCTTCATATACACTGCAGCAGTGCACGTGCTATAACAGAGAACCTACCAGTTACTGGGATAGTAGATGTAGAAAATAATGCCATCTCGTTTGTTACAGTTAGCCATCCATAAAGGTGTTCATGATTCCTCAAAAGAGTAACATTCTTGGAGGACATCTAGAGTGCTTGGTTCCGTGAACATAAAAGGACTTGTCAGAGCGGACAGTAGTTTCTCTGCTTTGTCCTACGCTGCCTTATAAGCAAAGCAGGTGAAGTGATTCAAAGGAAACTGGGTGGTATATCTCAGGGACGTTTGGAGAAAATTCAGTGAAATATCTATCCAGGAAATACATAGTAGAGTGAGAAAGGCCAGTAATAAGGTCTTGGGAGTCACCAGCTCCGAGTGGGAATTACAGCTACCAAAAAAGCTGGTTAATGAATAACAAAGATGAAACAATGAAGAGGGTTTGGTGTTAGGAAAGTACCCTAGGGAGCCACGAGGGGGCATTTCTAAGAAAATGACCCTACAAGATGAATCCTTCAGAGAGGAGTTAGATCATCGTTATTGCTTTCTTCACATCTGGATCATAGGACAGAAGGTCTATAGTCCAGCTTCCTGCTCAAAGAAGGGTCAGCTCTGAGGTCAGACCAGGTTGCTCAGAGCTTTATCCAGTTTGGATTTGAAAACCTCAAAAGTTAGAGATTGTACCTACCTCTTTAAGCAACTTGGTGTAACACTTGACTGTCTCCATGGCAGGAAGGCTTTTCCTTGTATCCAGTCTGAACCTCCCTTGTGTCAACTCAGGTTCACTGTTTCTTGCCCTTCTACCATGCAGCACTGAAGAGCCTGGCTCTGATCTCCTACTGACCTCCTCACAGGCATTGGCAGGCTGCTATTATGTCCCGCCAAGGCAGAGCAAGTGGTGAGTTGGAACCAGAGATTCATTACTGTGCTCACTCACTCACTTTGTGCTTCCATTTTCTTTCTCTCTTTTCCTTTCTTGGCAACTTCATAAGGGATTCTGGGGGCCAGACTGGGCCCAAAGGCCCTGGACAGAAGCTCAAGATGGAGAATTAAAATATAAATTCTTGTTTTTTAACTGGTTTCATTGGCATTTAACTGCAGATGAAAGGAGTTTGGGATTGGAAGATCAGTACTGGAGGTCACGAGAGCGAGTCGTCCAGTGATGTGCTAGGGACAAAGTAGAAGAGGCATTAGAGGATTGTCTATGAGGAATGGAAGGCCCAGCACTGAGTCTGTTATGTACTCCAGGAGCAAACATGCATTTTGCTTGTTCTATGTTAAGGAGCACAGATGGAGCATTTCCCTTTGAATGTTTTCTTTCTTGGGAAGCATCCATGCTCAGGGTGTGAAGCTGTAGGCCTTGGAAGCACTCTGCAAAATAACACGCGTGAAAACCAGCTTCCTACACCTTTCTGGTGTCTCCCTGATAACGAAGCAGCAAGCCCAGTGTGCTGGTATTGCTGTTCAGACTGTGCTCCAAATATAAATCCTAGAGAGAATTAACAGGGAAAGAGTAACTCAAGGCAAGGTTAAAAACCAAAAAACACTCCCAAAACAACAACACAACACCACCACCACCCCCCTCCCGACTGATTATGGGTCAAAATAAGAGAAAATTAAAGAAAAGGGAAGGCAAGTAGTTGCAATGTAAGAGAAGAGCTGGGCAGAAGGGAAAGTTTCTTGTGCAGGCTGTTGAGAGCATCTTCAGAACTAAGGCGACAGCATCTGCATCTGTGGTGGGAAAGGCAGATCGAGCCTGAGTAAGTCTTTTCCATGACCTGTCTACTCACTCGTGGCACAGCTCTCCAGAGCAGCACCGAGCACACTTGCCACAGGGAAGGGGTGACAGTTTCCTTTCTGCAGCAATGCTTGCTCTGTCACCAGTCCCTCCGCTGCCTCAGTAGGGGCCAGGCTGGAAACAGCCGGCACAGGCACAGGACTCACAGGGTTGCACTCAGGAGTTCACCAGGCCGTGCACTGTATCTACACCAATGGGCCTTTATGCCTGTACCATTCTGTAAATAGACATTGTTCATGCTGGACAACTTTTCTGGAAAACTAAGCTCTTGTGGTGGCACATCGACCATGTGAGTAACTGCTCCAAGTTAATCAAACCCTGGCTCAATTTCAGAGCTAAATCTCTCAGGTTTGGGAAATCTGCAAAAGGGCAGTTCAATGTGCACCATCTCAAACCCCTACTGGTGTCCTTACCTTCAAACCAAGTTCTCCTGGATTGTGATTGTTATTTCTGGCAAGCTTCCTCCAAATAGGAAAAGCTTCCCTAAAGCTTCCCTTCTCCCTTCTACAGGGAGAGCAGATCACAGACTGGATCTAAATATTTCTGCAGGTCAGCCATAAACAACAAACAGCACACACAAAAGAATCCTGCCCATGCCATTTGTGATGCACAACACAATGAGGATGCATGCATCTACCATGTACTTACCAGTCAGAGGGCAGCCAGGGGCCTGCTGCTGAATCACCAGCTTTATTTCTCTCTCGCTTCAGAAAGTATGCTTGAAAGGAGGTCTGAACTTGTTCTGAGTAGTAGCTTTCAAGAGGTACTCAAGGAGCAAAACAGCATAAACATTTGCATGAAATAAACATTCTTGTGTTCCTACGTCTGAATCTGTTGTATGAATCTCCTCCAAATATTTCTGGAATCAGTATTTGGCATTTCTTCCAATTGTGAATCCCGACAGATTTGGAAGAGTAAAACAGATACTGGTTGCAGACAGCAACGACTTTCTTCTAAAATAAATATTTCTGTAGTAAAAACAGAAGCATGAAAACTAGAGTGCAATGAATAAAAAAGTTACTGTACTCATCTGTACTGATCTGCTTACCTCTGAAACTGGTGGTATTCAGAACACGTCAGATTATACAAGAAAGGGTGCTGCTACCAGCAAAATACTTGTTGCAATACCAAAAAAAGGGTGGGGAAAACCAACTCAAAATAGAGAACAGCTTGTAAATCATCCTAATGTACCTGTGAGCACTAAAAAATGACTCAGTCATGTTTGGAAAATAAATATAATGGTCTTCAGCCTTTGCTGGCCACGTGCAATGATAGCAAGCAACTAATAACTCATCACTGTAATATTCCATTTTCTTTGCTGTGGATTAAATTTCTAATGGCTGCTGGATATAGCAGAGCACCTTACAAACACAACATCTCTGCAGCCACATGTGGGAACCACTATCAGATGAAACTTCAGTATCTACTGCTACTTCATGATGTCCAGTTTTTCTACACTAGAAAAACTCAACATTAAAAAAAAATAATAAAAATTAAAAATATAAGCATCTCAGACCAAGGCACAAAGTGGCTGGTAAGGAGGAAGTTCAGGGTGAGCTTTGCACATGCATCAGGACCCACAAGACGTTACCCAAAAGGCTGCTTACCTGGATGTAAATGTTCCCTCCTGTGTTGCTGTTTCCTGTAGCGCAGGCCAGCTTTCTCTCTCCTTTGCCATTCCGAGTGTATGCATACAGAACAGCTTGCAGTCCAATTTTCTTGCTTTTTAGAAAGATCACACCGTAATTGTGTCTTTCCTACATTCTCTCCAAGACCGAGTTTCCAGATACTTCATAAAAGGAGCATAAAAATGTCCATCTTCCTCAGATTTCAGAAAGGGTTTGCTGTGAGAGAAAAAACCTGCAATCCTCTCTGCAGAGCCGACAAGCCAACGGACAACTTAGTCTCACCTGATCTGTAATTGGAACAGGCTTTACATGGAACAAGGATCTTAATGCCTAGACAGAAGTTGTATTTTTAGTATTAACAGTGATAAAAAGACTGGTTATACGTTTGTACTGCCCACTGAAGTGAGAATCCCTAAATCCAGCAGCTCAAGCAAAGTTAATTCTTGCGTCGATAAGGAATGAGAAAATGCATTCAGCTAAGCAAAGGAATTAAAAAATGATTTATCAGTGCAAAAACCTCAGTAGCTGATCATCACACGTGCCCTGACATGTAAATACAGAAGTGCCTTAGACACAAATACTAAGAATAACCCCAGAGTGGTTCAGCCCTGTGCAGGCAGCTGGGCAGATCTCTGAACCAGTCAAATTCCCAGTGCTGGCTGGCTGCACGGGGTACCTCAGCCTCTGGGAAGAAGGAGGGCAGTCCTGCAGGATGTACTGCTTTTGCTTTGCAAAGATAAATAATGACAAAATCCACCTGTTTCTTACAAACATATAAATTATTTTATTTACAAAGCCATGTTACAAAAAAAAAATAATAATAATAAAGCAAAAAACAAAAAATACAATCGCTCACTAGAGAATATCTCCAGGCCCGGTGTTGAACCATGGCAGTATCAATCAGATACATGTTTGTTCTGGTTTTCCTTTTTTTAAACTGTAAGCCATAGAATTTACTATTTACACCTACTTTAGACATTTATTCTGCTTACAATTATCACAAGCATGGAATGAATTCTATTTGATACTGCTAATACATAAAGGTGCAGGACAAAGAATGAAAATACTTAGTGTTACAAAATATGGATTGTAGAAAAGAAATTGGCTGTACAAGTATGGCATTTTTTTTTCTTAGAATGATTGGACATGCTTTCTTCAAAAGTCTTCTGGAAAAGGTTCTAAAATCTGTAGTAGGAAAGCACAATATAGCAGGTGCAAATTCATTTCTGTGCAACAACAGTTATTTAATATATCCCATGACTGACCAGCTATGCAAAACCCACAGAGTTTTGTTAAAGTGCCATGGGTCAACAGCATAACAAAATATAAGGTGTAAATAGAAAAATTTCTTTTTTTCTTCTTTTTTTTTAAAACAATAGTTCACTGAGAATCAGCAATAATAGAATATGCTGTATAAACTATTCTCTACAAAGGTCGATCAGCACTATTTACAATTGTTACATCAATACAAAAGAAGGCATACAAGTTATCCAAGTCGCTTTTTATGGCTGACGGGCCTATGCATTGCGTATGTGTGACAACCAAAGCTTCTGAGCCTCTATTGCTGGAAACAAATCACAAGATTTCAGGCAAACGGGGAAGAAAAAGAACTACTGAGTGAATGCTACACTAATAATGCATTATAGGCTGGTCCAGTTTGAATCTGTTTTTCCCAAATGTTTACTTCAGTTTCACTTTTCAGGCTGAAAATTTTGATACTGATCATTAACTCATGATTCTTTGATGATGAAAGAACACTGTGGGATCTCACTCGGTGCTAAGCTTTCCTGAAATGCTGTCAGGTGTAAGCCAGTTGAAAAAAAATTTAAGCAGCATTCAAAGGACAGGCTCCATATTCCAGCTTTCCAATTAAAAGATGCATGGAAAGAGCTAAAGCTTCCTAAAACTACAACATTGCTCCTTCAGTCATCGATTAGCATTGTTCCTCAGAAGCAACCACTGAATCTCGCAACCACGGTTTTCCCTCAACAACCAGACATAGCAGTTCATTGATCACAGAGGATGACTTTGTTACTGAGATTTTTAAACTCCTGCAGTTTTATAACTCAAAATAAATTAAAAAAATCAACATAGTACTGCTCCTAAAACTGAACAAGACAAAAATTGTGCAAAAATAACAAAGATATGTACACATTTTTCAGTCTGAAGAAATGTACAATAAAAACATAATTCAAAGAACATTTTAAAAATATAAACATTGCTTAAACTTTCCTAAGTTTCATACTGTTTCTGAAACTATACTGGTCAGTTAGCTCTGAAGTATAGCAAAACATAAATTATTACAAAATTAACACTATAAAAATTTATTTTAAGAATATTTCTAAACTTTTTTCAAAGGGTCTAGCCTTGTTTATAATTGCTTAAACATTTTTAGTCTTAAAATTTGCCTTAAGCCTTCTTTTTTTAAAAAAGAAAGTAGTAATAATCTCCCTATTTGCAGTCTCTTGCCTTTCCCCAAGATGTAAATAAACCAGCATATAAGTGCACTTTTAACACTGTAGAAATAAAAATTAACTCCTCTGTACTATTGTTCCAGTACCTAGTATTGGCTTCCTGATTATAAAATCTATATTTTATTAAAAAATTATTCAGTAATCCTATAAGAAACACTGTCAGTGCAATTCTATTGATGTAAGCCAATCTGCTCAACTCCTGTCCTTGCAAACCCAAGCTGTTCACTGATGTTATCAAGTGCCGTGATCTTAAGGGTCTAGAAATCCGCCGAGACACGGGGATTCTACGTGTTGAGCCCCTGATAACATTAACAATAGCTGGGTGCAAAAATCCTCTGTGCATTAATTGAAGAATAGAATCCTTAAGAGCCTGATCTTGGGAGAGGCTGAACACTCAGAATTTCCACCGAAATTATTAAACGCTGTAGGTACAGAGCACCAGTCAGGATTAGTCCCTAAAGTTGCAGTGCCCCAGCTGTTTGCAAATTACTAAGAAATGCACTCAATTTTTATCCATAGGACAAGCTTAAATACAGAATTACTGTAATTTTTATTCAACGAAAAAATTTGGAGATCCTTTAAATAAATTCAAATCATGATCTGGATTTTTTTTGGAATGTCCGCTGTGTTCTGGTAAGGAAACAAAGGGAGCATTGCAACGCTAACAGCTTTGAAAGGCATAAAACATAACCAAGCCGAACGCACAGATCAGTGGCAAATACAAGTGAAAAACTAAACAAATCACTATTACAGTTTTCTGTAAATTTAATTCTCTTTAAAACCACAAATTCATAAAAGGTTAAATCCATCTGCAGGACATAGAAAAGAAAAACCCTGTGGAGAGGGCTGCTGAGAGCTAGAGATTATAGGCTGGTTCCTTTTCCTTGTTATGGAAGAGTCCTTATTCTACCAGTCCGGTTTGATGTCTTCTAAAAGAGAAACCAGAGCCAGGTTCAAAATCACAAAATGTCTTTCAGTATATAACACTTTAATATCATCTGCGTCTGACAGAACTCAAAGCAGGAATTTATTCTGAGTCCCTGAACAGAATTCCCTCCCTGTTTACTGGTTACACGGGACCTTTAAGAAAAGGAACTGCTTTGAACAAACAGCGTCTTTCCTTTTGGGACGGGCTGACTTTAGTAAGCTTTGGTCAATCTCATGTTCGTTAACTTGGTGTGTCATTACAAATAAAGAGCAGCAATTAGACGACAACTCTGACGAATCTTTTCCTCTACACAGCATGTTTTCATGCACAAGGAATCCCCACACAGCGTACACGTTGTCACCTTCCCTTAATAAAATGATCTAGTTACTCAGTATTTAAAAACCACCGCATACTGAGGTCTTGAAGTGTTAACACATTCAGGCACCTAAAAGCACTATGAAGACAAAAACACTTGATTAGTTATAAACCTGGAACAAGGACAAAATCTGGAGAAAACAAGCTTTTAATACATAATTGGTATGAACAGGCACAAATAATTTGACTGTAAAACCACCATTCCACTTATGTTTGTTTAAAAACAAGTAGTTTTTGTAGGGAAAAGCAATACTTTTTTTTATTAAAGTAACAATAGTTGGAAAAACAGGCATGCTTTTACGTATACAAGCCCCTGTTCAGGTCTCAAATAGATGCAGCAACACTCAAATTCACCATGAATTGAGAACAATTAATCTGAGTTAAACCTGACTGAGTTTGATGCGATGGGGGAGAGCAGACAGGCCAGCAGCAGTGACCCTCCCAACCCACCCGTGCCCCAGGAGTACCTGTGAGAACAGGGTACTTCAACAAGTGACCCAGAGAAACTACTTGTGTGAAATCTGAACAACGAGGGGGCACCTTCACCTCACAGCTCAGTGAGGGGGAACACCCGGCTATGGGTGGCAGGTGACTGACAGCACTGCCGCATGTCCTCTCCGCTCCGGCTGCCCACCTGCGGGCGGTGAACGGGCAAGCCGGCCTTCATAGGACTGCATGAAGGCAATCACAGGCTCAAACCAGATTGACTTATGGCCTCCTGCCACTTCCCGAGTGCCTCGGTCTCACCCAGTCACTCAACCCTGTGCTAGGGACCCCTCTCCCCCCCTCTCTCAGCAACAATCTTCTCCCTTCCGACGCCCCCTCTGCACCAGCAGACAACCCCGCCAGTTCCCTGACCAGGTAACGCAGCAGGGGCAGTCCAGAGTAGCTGCTCTACACCCACATTCACCTCCAGAGCTGCAATCCTGCTTCAGACCACATTGTCCAAGGTCTGTGGCTCTGACTTGTATTCATGAACTTGCCCAATTTTCCAGCTACAACCCCCAGCGTGTGGCAGTTTGCCTCTGCCTATGGACCTCGCTCCACTTGGACTTCCCATCACCATTACAACACTAACGTCAAAAACAGGAGAGCTCAGGTGCCCCCAGCAAAATCCTTACTGCCACGGCATATACTTGCAGATCCACGTATTGTTACCTAATTAATAACACCTTTATAAATAAATCCTATAGCACAGTTTAAGACTAAAATATTATTTGGAGTTGCTAGATCGAAGATGTAATCTGTCAACAGAGCCTGTCGGGTTTGTTCTGACAGTGACAAGCATTTATTAGGTAGGTAATCATTGTTCAGGGTTCCAAATACTAGAATCCTGTGTTTGAGTTTAAAAAAAAAAGTTTAATAAAACTTGATACATCTTGTATTCTTTTGTATTTTGAGCTCCACATTCTCCGCCAAGCTGACAGAAACATATTTTTAACAATAAAGAGTCTGTGGGGCTTACAGCAAGCAAGTGCTTCTATTTTTAACAGAGTTACAGAAACGGGCAGCTGAAAAACTCAGCAATAGCCTCTGTTTACATCAGGCTGCCACAAAATTAATGTTTTGTACTGTGAGGTTTTCCCCATGGGATCCAGGCAACAGATCCCAACAAGCTGTGCTCCCTGGGTAGTGTGCATTTTGTACCAGCACGAGAGCAGGAGGTTAAAGCAAGAACAATTTTGCACTCAGAACAGCTGCATCCCATGTTTGTTCCTAGCAGTTGGATGACAGTGTCTCACAAAGCAAAGTGCCAGTCCCTAGAACTGCGAAGGAACGTCCCACTTTTCTCCCTTCAGACTAATTCTTCCGTACATACCTCACTTTGCACACAGCACTGAGAGAAAAAATAAATAAATTAGTTTGGCCATCACCTCTAGATGTGAGCGACTCAGAGTATTTTTGATGGGGGTACAGCTGGGGGTTATCATTACTACAAGAACATTATTCTCTTGCTGTGTCTGCACAGCAGAAGTCAAGCAGCACAGCCATCTGGAGTAACTACTCCTGTATAATTTAGACAGAATACATAACAGAACTCTAAAAGACCAGTTGTACAGAAAAATCCTCTGGAATTTTTGTTTGCTTGTGACTACACCTTGCTGAGGTGAGAAACCTTTTCATGCTAAGGATCTTGATAATGAGTTCTTGATAAACTGCTCAACTTGGACAGTCAAACAGCAGGGGCCATATTAAAAAAAATAAATTAGCCTATCAGTCCTCTGGACAGATGAGGGCTGGAGCACAGGTCAAGCACCCATCCTTGCAAAAATGCTACATTATCCAATTTGTTGTAATTACCTGACTAGCAGTCTGTGTGCTGAACAGGTGTGGTGGGAGCGCTAAGGATTTCTCACAGTCTAAAAGAATTCAGATTCTGCTTTCAGATCAGTTTCTCTGGCTAGTCAAGTGTCCTGTCTCCTCTGTCCTGCTTCTGCCCTCCCTTTGCTGCTTTTGGCCTGCTTTTAAATGCTGTCGCTCCCGTGCCCGTTCAGAGACTTTGCTGTGCCCTCTCACTCAGCAGGGGAAGTCAGACAGAAAAACCACCCCAGCTTGGCTGGACCCTGTGCTGCCAGGTTCTGCTGCTGCTCCATTTGGATCACCAGAGCAGCAGCCAGTGAGCAGCATGTAAGCCAGTCTGGGGTGTACTACAGGTGGTGAAAAACACGCAGAAAACTTGTTATTCATAAATCTCAGATGGGAAAATAGCTGAAAAAAAAAAGTAGGTGAGAGGAGAAATCTAATATTAGTTCACTGAAAGACAGCTTCTATAATGGATTGTATTCATAATGAAATTGTATTTTAAGGTTTTACAGTATAAAATATTTCAGAACTGCTTACAGACTACTCAAGCACGCTTTTTTCCAAAGCAACTTACTTGTCTGTTGTGTACAGGGTTTGATGTACTTGAAGGACTGGATTGTGACAAAGCTACACTGCTATTTTTTCCAATCTGAAAGACATCAATTGAGCAGTGGTGAGAGGCGTATTTGTCATTTGAATGCAGATGCTGGTAATGTCTTTTCCCTCTCCTCTGTAAAGTGGCACTAATTGCTTCGCATTTGGAACACAGGTATTTTGCTACTGCAAAAGATACACTTCTTCATGTAGAATCATAATTCTCTCTCAGAACCTGTATACTTTAAATAAACTCTTAAAAGGCACATGTTACAGGTCAGAAAACAACATACAAAACTGTCACCAGGGGAATATAGATTGTAAAACCCCACCTCCAGTTACTGGAGTCCCTTGGTGCAGCTAGTCAGCAACTGAAAGCACAGTGCCCAGGGTCACAGGCTCCTTCCCAGGGCACCTTACCCACTCCTGGGGAGTTAAAGCAAGTGGCCAAGCACCACAGCATGCCCTAGGTTATTCAATTTTCTTCCATACAGAGTCTTCATTTATTATTGCTCAATAAAGTGAATGTTAACCAGAAGAATCACATTTGCAATTGTATTAATTTACTGCATCAGAGAGTTTCTCTGAGAATGACTGCAAACTGATAGTACACATACATACATTTTAATAGTACTTAGCTGAAATACTGCAGTCTGCAGCATTCAGTCTGCGTTCTCCAGCGCTAGAGATGCCAGCACTCTGCAAGAGCAGTCTGCCTTCTGATTTCCTACAATGACCCAGAAACACAGCACAGACATTTCTGCTTCGGTCCAAAAGGGGACACAGCTGTTGAGTCACAGGAGCAGTTCCTCAGGGGTTACAAGGCTGATAAAAATTAACCATGGACACCTGCCCACAAATGGCAGATGACCAGAGTCTGAATAGTTGTCACAAGGTCAATGGGCTCCAGTAACATCAGCCTCAATCATTGGATGGAGAAGCAGCAAGAACCTGTCTTCTGAACAGGGATAAATGCAGCTGCAGGTTTCGGACTGAATGGATGGGATGGTGGCATTGCCTGGCAGGGTTCTCACCAGTACCACAGTTTTCTCTTTCCCTTCTGCAACATCACCTGTAATTTTGCTGTTTCATGTATACAGCATAAGGCAGCCTTTGCCTTCCTCCCGTGACTGCCCCTTCTCACACAGTGACTGTGTAACAGTGGTCTCTATTTACATTCTACCCAGAAGAAATGTTTAGAGTTTTATTTTCAGCCTGCTCTGAAGGCAGCTCCTGTGGTGCACAAAGATGCCAAGGGCAGGCCTCTGCCTACCCCGCTACCTTTAGCTTGTTGCTTTGCATGCCACAGCTGTTCTCTAGCTCGTAATGTGCTTCTCTTCAATAGGCACATCTTGACTAAAACTACACAGCCTTGTAAGATCTGTCCTAGCCATTCAGAACATCCTGACATGCCTGCAAAACTTTACTCTCTACATCCACCACCACCACATTCATAATCCCTTCCACAATAAAATACATGCCCATCTTTTAAAGGAGGAAGCAGCCACTAGGGCTTGCTGAGATCCTAGAATCACGAGAGGGAACTACACCTCTCCAGGCTTTCACTCACTTGGTGCTCCTGCAACAAACAGACCAACTCTCTAGATAAGACAGCAAGGAGCAACACCACTTATGGCACTGTGGTGGCTTCCAGCTGCTTCACCACCCTGCCCTCATTCCGAGCGGGAAGGACAGTGCTCCAGGGCAGGAGGGGCGGCTCAGACACACCAAACAGTCACAGCACCCAGTGAAAATGAAAGATTCCCAGTTGTGTTGGGCCTTCAATTCTGGGAATACCATTTCAAAAGGATTTGGCTGAGGCCAGGATTCGAGTACCTTTTTTCCTTTTAAAAATAAAGCACACTTCAAAACCCAATCAATCACAGTTTTGGTTACTATCTACCCAGGCCAGGCTTGAATTAAATTAGAAAAAAAAATATCTGAGCCTATTCACCAGTCACTTGAGCTTTTTTCCGTGTTCTTATTCTCTTAATTTAATTTGCCCTGTTACATCAGGGAACAGGAGTGAGATTTTAAGTAATACTGATTTTTCTGTGGAATTTCTACTGCAATTGCACTTGCAGAACAGAGCAAGTCGAAACAGCAGAGCTCAAAAGTGGTTTCAACTACTACATTTTCCAGAATTTTAATACTCACGTGTAGAGTATGTAACATTATTTGACCCATATGCTTAAGTGGGTACAAATCTCATTTATTTGTAGCATAAATAAACAGTAGGAGATGGCTATTTTGTTACCATATACAATTCAGTGTCCTTGTCACAGAGACAGTCAGCTGCCAGCCAGACATCTGAAATACAACCAGCTCCACTCTGCCTCCTGGTTTTGATCACTGGCTTGGTTCCAAAGGCCAGCAGTGTAAAAGGAAAGTGTGACCAACTTTATATATATATATACTCACATATAAGCATGTATATCATATATGTGTATGCATGTGTACATGTATATAAAAATACTATGTTAAAAAACCAAATCTGTGTATCGTTATACTCATTACATGTACTTAACCTTTTACTTAAGGAAAAAAGGTATCAGTGTGAATTGCATATTTAGAAATATTCAGGAAAGACGTCTGATTCCTTATGGTTTATTTACTTCCATCACTGCGCAATATACTCAAGTACATCACAAACTGGAACCGGAATGTCCCACAGGAACAGATTTAATCACTCAGGGAGTCAGAATTTGAACTCAGAACCTCTTGCATTTATCTGTAAGACTTCCTCAAACTGCACTTGCTATATTTACAGCCTACATACTGTGAAAAGAGGATACAACCCGTTTCCTACTACCCATGTCTGTACCAAAGTAACAATTTGCAGTTATTTTTTATTCCCATTTGAGATCATATATCTCAGGGCAATGTAATCTTTTTGGACACACACATGTTTAAAAAATCAGATGAGTGGCAGAATGAAGAATTTGCAGCATCCTCCACTGACTTCAGTGACTTAAACATTAATTCTGATCGCAGGACACATTTAAAAGGCTTAAAATAGAAAGACGATGCTACTAGCCACGTTTAAAAGCTGAACAAATCACCTCAGTTGCACCTTTGCTGCAAGTAGGAGAGAAAATACACCTGCTAAGCCATCTCTTGAGACCTTCCTTCTGTCTGCTACACCTGTTTTAGGATTTTATTCCCTTCTTCCACTCTTATTTCTGTCTCCTGTTGCCTATGGGTTGCCTTGCCCAAGACTGTACCCTCTCCATTTCCAAATTCCACGTTATAGAATGTTTCACGAACAAATTCTCCTGAGCTACCTTCTCTGGGTTTTCTGAGGTATTTTGTTCTCTGTGGTTTTGTCTTCCAGATGCCAGGGCCAAGCTTTGCTTTCTGTGCAGTGCACAGCACTGGACATGGCAGCAGAATGAAACAGTAGATCATTATAAAGATCATATTGGCAGCTTTTCCACCGAATTTTAATTCACATATACTCTTGTCCTTATGTAGCATCACTGAAAGGGAAGTCAGAGTGACCTAAGTGCGTAACCTCATCTGCTGCACCGACTTCAATATTCTGAACAGATGCTTCAGTATTATGGACACTAAAAAAGATAACCAAATGTCCACTAAAGCTCATCTGATTAAGATTTTAATTTCTTAATTCTTCCAGTTTCAAACGGGAAACAGCATCTGAGGTCAGGCTCCTCAGACTCCCCCCGGGGGAAAGGTAGATGTGAGTGTTTTACATAAGAGAAATGATGAGACTTGCACAGCATTAAAAAAATGAATCAGTAACAAGTCTGGGAAAAGAAACAAATGGGAATGCTCCCTCTTATCTTCCTGTTTTAAATGACACAATTTATTTCAGAGAGATGAGAATTAAGATAAAAAATTATTTTCTAAAAATTTTCTATCTATTCCGCACATTCAATGTTACTTCCAGATATACAAATACCTACTTTATTAACTGAATAAAAAAATCTCACAAAAATATTTTAAGAAAGTAGATATATATTTTTTTTAAGTCTCAAAGCATCTTTCTATGATTGGTAAAAACCAAACACAAATGTGTTTCTGTATTAACCTAGAAAGTCAGCTGTGTGATGAAAACCAAACTGAAGCAACACAGTATTTTCTTCTCAGAATGCATGAAATATTTCAAATTAGTCAGACATGACCTGCAAAGAAATAACTGGAAGAATCCCTTACCTGCCGAGAGATGGAGCTGCTTGTAGGATCTGGCACCGCAGAAATAAGGTTGGCAGTGCTCTTTCTATGAACACTATTCATACCAGGCATTTTAGTGATTTTACAGGCTTTGCTACTAGAACTAGAGTTTTTACGTTTTTTTCCTTCTGATTTGTCGAATGAAAGGGGTAGAGAAGACACTGCATTATGTGCTCCCAGGGAGTGGTCCCCTGAGTGGTGCACAAGAGAAGATACAGACAGATTGGAAGAGTCAATACTGCTTACTACCATGCTCATATGTTTCACTGAGTCTGTAGAACTACTTGATAATGAAGTCCGTCCTGAGGGCTCCGATTTGGCACTGAGTGGGCTTGTTCCGTTATTTGTATTGTGCACAGACATACTGTTATAGGAAGATGTAGCCTGATAGGAGTTCAAAGTTGAACTGGGGTTCAGGACACAGTTCTTTTTGTGGGACCCTGAAAATGAAGACGAGGAAGATGTCTGCAAAGATAATGAGGAGGAGGAGGACGACGACTGCGGCTTTTTCTTTTTGTTACTTGAAGACTCATCACTCCGAGATGACAGGTCTTTCACTTTTGAGGATTTGCTGGTTTTTGTTTTGGATGGCTTGTGGGATGGGGAAGGGATGACTGCTGGCACTGGTGACACAGCTGATGGCGCCTTGAAAGTTGAGTCCATGATGCTTAGGCTTGCAGCCACGTGAGGGAAAGCTGTAGTGTGTGACATAATGGAATTCGTATCTGACGTTGTCACAAAGGCTGCATTTGATAACATGGCTGATGTCATTATGTAAGAAGAAGAAGTGATTCTCGAACTGATAGGTGTTGAAGGAATATACACTGCACTGGGGTTGCTGAAGGGCTGCAAGACTGATGCTGGAAAAGGAGTGGAGACGTGTGCTGCTGGAGAAGGCATGGGACTGTCTGCCGCAGGAGGAATTTTCCTAAATAGAGAAGGGAACAAAAAAAGGAGAAACTTTTAGATATATAAAAATTCCATCTGAACAATGCAGATAGGAAACGGTTCTGGGAAATACCAGCTTATTAAAAAAGGTAAACCTAGTTCATCCCAATTTTGATTCCTATTCTACCAATCACGTAAATTTTAATATTCACAGTTCAAAACCAGCTCTGCATTCTACAGCAGCTTAAAAACACTTTTACTTCTTCTTTTCTGTCTTTTTTTCCCCCTCTTTTTAAACTTGCTATTCCATTATGAGGTTCTTTGGGAATTAATACAAACAACAAAACCTAAAACATGTGTATTTTAATACTGTAAAGATTTGGGAAAGCTGGATCATGAAGTGTGTTTTTCTAAAAATTAATTTTGAAGTGATGCACATTGAATCTGTGAAGGCAGCAGAGACCTAAGCCAAGATCATTAGATGAAGAACCATGCAGCATAATTTTCCCTATAAAATTCTGTCATGGCACATGAGTCCCGAACTGCGTCACTCAGTTAAACCAGAACCAGCTCCAATTGTGCTCCACTTCACACCAGTGCCCCATGCAGCAATTAAAAGTGCATGGTGTTAAAATTTACTCACTTTATTACAAGTTTCATTTCCTTTTTTTCTCTCCTATTTTACCAAACAATTAAAAAATGCAAACAAAATTCCTGATGGTGGTACCTATAGACATTCTAGTCACTGTTTTATTCATTGCATATGTTTAGCTTGAAGGTTCAAGTTGTGGAACAGTTTCAATATCAACCTAAACTCCCAGGTTAGATTTGATGAGGGCAGTAAATGAGCCAGTTTGGGGGTTTGTGAAACACTTCATCACTAAGCTTAATGGAGAAGGAGGAGAGCTCACCCCTTTCCCAATGCAGTGCTATTCCCAACAGCTCATTTGAGAGCTGGTTAGATAGGATTAACTAGGTAAGTTATTGATTAATTTCACTGATATTGAAAAATTGACAAAATATTAGACAATGCTTGATAAGCTGTATAACTAGTTGAATACTATTCCGAGAATAAAATTTAATGATATTACCTGTGAAATTAGTAGAATGTATTCAAATTCCTTTCTACGAAGTCACCATCTATTATTTTATCTAGTCCCATGTTAACAAAGAACCAGACTTCCATCATGTCTCTTGGAAAATTATCATGTGAGCTTTTCTCATTATTTAGACTAAAGTTTAATTCACAGTTGTTATAGTTTGAAGTTTCGTCCGTCCNGTTAAGAACCTGTACATCACCGTAACTCTGCCCTTGTTATCCTCACTACCTTTTCAGTTTTTAAAGGCTTACTCTTGCCCTCAAAGAAGTATGATAAAAGAGCAGCACTGGGTGTGCTGTTTTATCATAAATCAAATCCTAATTACAAGTCTCCTCTCCTGGTATTCTTCCTACGGAGACTGTCAGACAGAACACTGTTTATGGCACAATTACATAAGGGATTACATACAGCCTGTGCAGCCAGAAATGAGGAAGCCCTATTGCCTGTGACTTGCCATAGGAACAGAGCTGCTGATCAGATCTGCTCCTCGGTTTGCTTTTAAAGAAGGACCAGTAATTCTTGCCCACTTTTGCAAAGTACTTTGAGAACTAGGGATAGAAAGCCCTTTGTAAATGTCATTATCGTTCTTCAAAACATGGCCTTGCATCCCTGTACCTTTAGCCCCAGCTACAGAGCTGCACTAGCACTGCTTGTTCTGCACACACCCCTGCTTGGGGAAGACAGGAGAAGATCAGTCCAGATGAGGGCTGAGGACAATACAAGAATACAATAGGGGTTAAGCATGGTGAGCTTCCTGTGTTACACAAACAAGTAAGTAGGGATGGAATTAATTAAAATATTAGAGATTACATAAACAGCTAGAATTTGGGAAAACATTTACAATTGGATTTAATGGGAGCAGGATGAGGCCTGTTTATTTCTTGTATCATGTAATTACTATAGAGCTTATTTTTGCTTTTCATGACAGTAATGGTGCTAGTGACACATTTTCTCAGATGCCCGAGTATCTTTTCTCCTGACAAACAAAGTCAATAGATGACAAGTTTTAATCTTCCTTTTTAAGGATACAAAATTAGTTTTATTTGTGGAAGGCAACTGATGCTAGCTAACAGCCAAATTTACAGAGTAGAAGAGAGGAACCCCTCACAGATCAAACATGATCTGTCTCTAAAAAGACACAAAACTGGCCCTTTTACAGCAAACCCAACCATTTCCAAACTGTCTCCCAGCACAGTAGCACTGTTATCATCAAGTTACTAGGTTAGTCAGACAAGCCAAGCTTTAGTGTTTCAAAAATGTATTTAAAGAAAAACCAAACCTTTTTTATCTAATGGCTGGCATCCAATGAATATAACACAGTCCTGATAATAAACAGTGACATGAAACACTGCACTTTAGTGTCATTACTTTGGAAGAAGAATGCATATTCTGTAGCTGAATACCCCCCAAAAAAATCAATTCTATCAGCAGATGCCATGAGCTTTTCAAATATGTATTTTTAAAAAAATAATTAGCATCTTTTCCAGAAGTGCAGTCTATTTTAATGTACCAATAATGTGTAGCCAAAGCCTATAGTGGTTGGAACCTGCATACGTGATACAGAGGTGCTTCAGTAGTGAGACAGAATTTTAAGACCTCAAAGCCAGTAAGGGCACTCTGGACTAAAAACATATTCCATCTTACTCACAGACAAATGTGTACGGAGTTCCTTATCTTACAACACAAGTCTGAATGGGTGAGATGGGTGCATGATACAGCTATGAAAATCTAGGCAAAATCTAACCTGTGTGTTATAAAATGATACAATATCAAAACATATCTCCAAACCCAGAAAACACTGAGCTTTAATGCTTTCAAGTAATGTTAACAGAACTACTGAATTATTCCTGCCAAGATTCAGAGAGACTAAAAAAAAAGTCCTAAAACTGTCAGAAACTTACATCAGAATAGGAGATTGTTCTGTTGTACTGCATATTCTCAAGAGAGGAGAGAATATTTGTACTCATATTACTGCTGTGACTTAAACCAGGTGATTTTACAAATGCTTCCCATAGAGTATTTAATTTAGAAGTTTTACAGAATTGTAGATGTTAAACAACACACCACGTGTAAAAATCCCACTTACTTCCACATCTGTGAGTTCAAGTGTTTTTCTACCATGGAGTTTAGTGCGAATCGAAAATGGTCCCATCTTCTGTCAAAGACATAGTACCCTCTTCCCATTAAGCGACTGCCATATGAACAAAACTGAAAGAAAAGACATTGCAACTTTATTTATTAAAAATATTTCTACATTATAAAATAATTATCCTTTTTAGATCAAGGAACACCTTTGTAATTTGTATCATGCACATAAAACACCTTTCAAAAGGTGTTTTTTGCTATCTGCAGCATAAATAATTTTTGCTCAATATATGAAATGTGTGCATAATGTTTCAGCTTAGAGTAAAGTATACGTCATACTTCACTAACAAGTCAGTTTACTACCAGGTACCTGCATGTGACATGGGAAGAATATAAATGCTGTGATACTGTTAAGGAAGCAATTCTGGCTAATAACACACTTACTGCCTCAGAAAGACACCTACACCATTCTGTGCACATTCAATCTGGTAATTGTGTAGCAGGAATAAAAATAAAACTGAAGAGGAGAAAGGTGTAATGGGAGCATCTTTAGTACATATTTTATAAACAAACAAACCAGTGACATTTCAGTAAATAAATAAATTATTGTCCATGGCACCTGCACTACAACAGAGCATTGGATACATTTTTCCCAGTATATTAAAATCATCTAGAGGAGTAGCAAATATTTTGAGAATTCTGCAGAGCTTGGGAGTATTTGCACCTCTTCCTGTGGAGAACTTCCTGCAAAGTCCTACTACACTGACATGGCATGATCAGGAATCAACCCTTTCTTCAGCTCAGTTCAGTCTCACTGATCTGACATTACGCAGAGAACTGCTGCAACACCTATTTGTGGGAGAGAAACCTGTTATAAATCATCCTCAGAAAACAAGACAACTCTCCATCATGCAGGAACCAAGTAACAGAAATTCTGGCTGAGAGCAGAAGCTACTGATGCAGTAGAAAAGCATCTGTTTAAAGCACTTTTCAGCTTAATGGACAGCAAGTAGTGGCTGTAGCTGCTTACCTTAAGTGTGTTTCGCAACAAGGGTAAGAGGTTAATTAAAACCACCACCTACGTTGATAAACTAGCCTCACCTCCCAGTGATACAGATCAGTTACTTCTAAGAGGTAGTTTAAGAAGCTACTGCCTTGTCCCCATCTGTTACTATGACATAGCTGGGAGAGGGACTATGTAAGGCAAACAGCCTGCTCCAGTATGAAATTTAGCAGGTTAGCATGAACCGTGCTGAAGGCGATTTACACCATCTCTTCTGACTTCACGTTGACATAGACCAAGAATAATTGCACTATTGGTAACTGCTTCAGCTGAGAGATGCTAAGATTTCAAAAAACAGGTGAGTCAGTGGGATTTGCCTTGAAACAGAACTAGGATCCTAAACCAAAACGGCTACTGACAGCCATGCCTCACTGGTGGTGCCTGCACTTAAGATTATTTTTTAAATTGTGTGGACACACATGCACTAAACCTTTAGTTTTTAATTCCTAAAGAAGCAGCCAGCAAAAATCAAGTAGAACACAAGAGTACCAAGGAAGCAGGAGGTTACTGCATATCATAGCATTATACGGGCTGTAATAACTCTTATTTTCTGTGTAGGAACCAAATACAGAATTTCATCTGACAGCCGTTTTATGTTCAGCTCATACTTCTTCCTGGTGTCTGACAGTAACAAGTTCTCCTTTGCTCTAGGGAATGCAGACAATGCTACAGCTACCACAGTGTTCGTTTTACTCTGCAAATCACATGGGAAACACATAAGTGAAGCCTTCTTTAATTTTATTCCTTTGCTAAATTTTTATGAGAACCAACTGCTCAGAAGTTCAGGAGTTCTCCCGTTACTTCTTGGTTTGTGCAGTGTAAACAAATTCACACCGCAGAGATAATGCCACAAGGCAGCCCTTACTACTTACAGTGGAATTTCCCATTGACATGGGAGAAAGACAAAAAACTTAGGTTTGTGCATAGAAGCACATACTTAAGCCACCGCCAGAGCAGATGGGCTATGCCGTGATCTAGACTTTCTATTTTTAGATGAATGAAGCAATAGCTTCTAAGTCCACATACACTCACATAAATGATATTGAATTATTGCTTCAGACCAACTACAACAATCAATGAAGCACTGTAATAGCCCTTTGCTGCCTTATGATTTTCAGAACTATAACCAATTGCGAGGTACAGTTTTGTAAGAACTATGACAACAAGGAAATTATTTGTTCATATCACACATAAAACAATGCAACTTCACTCAGTTTAGCAGAATTACACCTGAGTTGCCATCTAGTGAGAGAAAAATCTAAAACTAGAGCCTCTGATTTTCTGCTGCTCATCCTGTCCTGCAACCTAGCCATGTTTGTCACATGTACTGACCAGTCTTCTCCTCCTACCTTATCCCATCCACACTATTTTCTGTCAAATGTATTTGTTTTCTTTAGAATACAGTTTTCAGAATGTTCCTTACATTTTTACTAAATTACTTTTTTTTTCTCCCCTCTCTAATTACACAAGAATAACAGTAAGGCATGCCAGAGACAGACACATACCCCAAGAGGTCTGGGATGGTGTCCAGAAAAATGACAGTCTAATTTCTCAGATTCTTCAGCTCCATCCGCTTCTCCTTCATCACTGGACAATCTGCTCGTTAGATCTCCTCCCATGGAGGGCAGTGGCAGTTCTGGTACGTACCCACTGTGGTTTGAAGAACTGTTGCTGTTTATGCTATTTGCAGATGACGGTCTAGAAGGAGAACATACATTTAAATCATCACTGTTCAAAGGCTCTGCAAACCTACCTGCTGGAGTCAAGAGTCAAAGTAAATTACACCAGACATCATCATATAAAGAAGGACAGTAAGATACAGAATAGCTGATGTTTGGTCTTGTCAGAAATATGTCATGGGTTATCATCAAGTTAATGTTAGCAGGAGCACCTTTGTATTGCCTGAGATTTAAAACTTGCCATGAGGCTGAGTTTAAGATCTTGAGAGAGGCAAATTATATAAAAAATGCAAACAAAAATCAGACACATATAATCTTCTTACACAGCACCATTACTCTGCTAGTTGATTGATCCCAAGGGTCCAGTTATGAAATTTTATTTCATACAAAAATGCTACTGAAATTAGCGTATTAAATATACTAAGAGTGTTTAGCTGACACCCTCTACAGCTAGATTAATAAGTGAGGAGGATAATAATAACTGGGAGGATCTCTTACAGCATGTAGGTTTTCTTTACCTTTGTCTAAAATCCAGAAAAAAAAGTGGGAATGCCTTTGCACCACACAATGGTGCCTTGCCTTTCAAAAGTAGCTTGGAAATAAATCAGATTAGAAGTGAGGGTGAAAAGGATTCTCAATTACAGTTTGTACAATTAAGTATGTATGTGGACCTCTAGGGTTGGAGGAGATACCCACATTGACCAAATCTGAAGATCTGATTGTTGGAGTGAGTCCAGAGGAGGGCCACAAAGATGACCAGGGGGCTGGAGCACTTCTCCTATGAAGACAGGCTGAGAGAGTTGGGGTTGTTCAGCCTGGAGAAAAGAAGGCTCCAGGGGAGACCTTAGAGCTGCCTTCCAGTACCTGAAGGGGCTACAGGAAAGCTGGAGAGGGACTTTTTACAAGGGCATGTAGTGATAGGACAAGGGGTAATGGGTTCAAACTGAAAGTATATTTATATTGGATATTAGGAAGAAATTCTTTACTGTTGAGGCTGGTGAGACACTGGCCCAGGTTGCCCAGAGAAGCTGTGGCTGTCCCCTCCCTGGAAGTGTTCAAGGCCAGGTTGGATGGGGCTTTGAACAACCTGGTCTAGTGGGAGGTGTCCCTGCCCATGGCAGGGGGCTTGGAACAAGAAGATCTTTAAGGTCCCTTCCAAGCCAAACCATTTTATGGTTCTGTGATCTTTTTCAATCTCATGAATTTATGCTATCAGGGCACAGCAGTCACTAACACTGTGGACATGTTCCCCCTCCTGAACTGAGCTGGGATTGCTCAACAATGTCCATCAGCTAGAAATAACTGCTGCAGTTGCTGCTGCAAGGGATGGGTTTTGCGAGTGGTCCTTAGCCTTCAGGAAAAGTCAGCCAGGTCAAGCCAAGTCACCTTCAGTGAAGCCAGCAAGCTTCACCTCAGCAGAGCAGAGAGCACTCACATAACCTCTCCCAGCAGCAGAGCTGCAGGCTTGCTGGCTCCCAGCAGAGGTAGCAAGGCTTTCCTCTGGCATGGCTGCTTGTGAAAACACACAGGACAACAGAACAGGGGCCCTGCAGCAGAAACAGAAGTGTAGGCTGTACAAACACAACGTGTGACTGCTAAAATCCTCCTCCTCATGTACCACTACCTTTGCAATTTCTTCAGCTGACTCTCACTGAATCGCATTCCGGTTTTGTTTCTTTGACTGTAACACCTACTGAAAACGTCTGCCTGTCCCTGTGTGCTCCTCTCTATGTAAGGGCTGTGTAAGGTCACTCCTTTTACAACAAATATGCAGGCTTCTCATCACCTTATTTATTTACAGGTATCCTTTCATTGTCCTTTCACTCAGACCCTGTAAAACCCACTTCTGCCATTGCACACACAAAATTTCATTATGGCTTGAAGAACACAGAGAAAACATTGGAAACGGCTGTGTCTGTAAGATTTGAGATGGCAAATACAAAAAATATCTCCCTGAAGTAGGGACAAACTTGGCACAAAAGCCCCAAAATGGGCACCCAATCCTGACCAAGGCTTCTGCAAAGAAAAGAAACAGAATAAACATGAACAGAACCAACTAGTTTAGCTCTATCTACTCCAGCCAATGAAACAAAATACACAGGAAGTTTACCAGAGGATAAGGAGAATTCAGTAGATCCAACACATCACACCAGTTTCTCTAAAGGAATGTCTTTAGAAGTTTGCATTGTTTTTCTGAAGTCTGTTTTTGCCCTTTGCAAGAAAAATCTTCAAAATGAGGACAGACATGCTATGGACAGTTTCAAATCAACAGTTTCAGGAACTAGCTTGCTTACATTGTAATTTACACTAAATTACACTTTTTTTACAAGGCACTCCATTGATGTAATTGAAGTATTTGCAGAGAAGAATTCTACATAAATTTGCAGAATTTCACCACCAGTATCTACCCTGTTAAATGTAAATAGACTTTTATTCCTAAAAGTGTCAGAATGACTCAAATTCTTACTGACCATTTTAGAAAAAAAATGCAGTTAGTTTGAGATTCCTATCAGAAGGTAGACATGACTCCTCAACCCCATTCCCAACCAGATCACAGGCTACCATGGACAGATTTAGGTTAATGTAATCTATCCTCTACTGCTAAGAGAAACTCTTAAATGAATACGTTTTATCATGCAACAGCCTAAAGAAGTACCAAATGCTTATAAAATAAGCTGTATGAAAGACGATGACGTTTCTTACAGCACCTTCAGAATCCAACATTCCACACTGGAGGATAGCAGCTTACCTTGGAAGTACAGAATTTGGTGGTCTAGATTTTGCAGGAGATGTTACTTTAGATTCTTGCCCAGAGTTCACTGAAGATCCTGACAGAGAGTCTTGTGCTGGTGTGGGCTGGCTCTGATAGCTTTCCCTTGCAGATGGTGGATGCTCTTTGTCTTTTGCAACTTCTTTTTCCCTGGATCGAGCTTTGTGTTCAGCTAGAAGGATGTCAAACTGTTTTTTACGGCCTGGAACTGCTCGTCGATGATTAAGTGAATGAGTCTAAAAATAGGGTGGTTAAAAAGCATTTGTGTGTGCATGACATTGTTTATGAGTCCTCTATACTTCCGATACACCACAAGTCTAAAAGATAAAATCTACTTCAAACAACTTTAGCCACAGTTATGGAAATAAAGCTGGTATTCCACATTATCTTTGATAATTTATGAAGTCACTCTTAAGAAATGCCAACATCCAGGCTACAATTACTTTTTGCAACAGTTTTCATATCATAGAGTCTATTGACTTACCTTTTCCAAAACAGATAATATAATTCCAGTGATTTTAAAATATTAAGAAGCAACGTCATTGTAGCTCTTAACTTACAATGAAAAATTTATTTCATTGCATTGAAAAACGTGAATACAGTTTAAAGCAAATTTAACTGATCATCTCTGACAAGCAGCACATACACATACAAATGTTCATTATAAATGTCTTATGTTGCTGCCACTTTTTGACATGAGACTTATTACTATCGCAAGGGCAGCCTCCAAGTAAATTATTATACAAAAATAATGTCAGTATTTTTCCTAAAAATTGACTACACTTCAACATTGTTGCACACATGAACCAAAAAAGGCACATTTAAAGTAACACTTGTGCTTCTACATGAAAAGTTAATGCTTTCTGCATAACAAAATGACAATAAACAAGAATCTTTTCAGAAATATCAGTGGAAAAATGCAGATGCTCTGATTCAAAGAAACAGAATTACTCAAAAGAATTACCTGAAGACAGCGTCTGAATACCATACCCATTGTCTGTAAGACAGGAGCAGGTATGACCTCTCAAACTACTGTGGTAGGATTTAAACTATAACAAAGCATCTGATATTTTATCTTCTAAGAAAAATACCTTGCAGGTGAGCGATCTTGTGCAAGGTTTCTTTGTTTCAGGATCCAGTACTCCACAGTGTTTATTTGGGTCAAATTCTCTTTCTGTTTGATGGGGGAGTGGGGTAGGGAGAAAAATGAGAAAAAACAGATGATTAGAGAAATTTCAACCAGAGTAGCTATAATTTTTGCCAGATTAATTCAACCAGGCTCAACCTGAACCACCGTTCACAACCCCAGCACCCCGTAACAGTGTGATGTGCATCACTTACAGTTGTGCATTTTTGTCCTTACATGCTTCAAACTACTTAGAGCAGGATTTCAATCACAGACTTCATAGAAATGAATGGCTAAGACCCATACAGACTAAATACCACAAGTGCTCTGAACAACATTTCTTTTTCATACTCAGAAACTCCAAAAAACAACCTGTGGTACCTTAGAAGTAAATGCAGGATTACTACTGGTATTTTAAAAACAAACTTTGTCTGAATCTGTCTCCTAAATCTGTGTAAAAATAATGTGTATGTTAGTTCTTATTTCCCTAAGTGAAGGAAGGAACGGAGTTAAAATTTTGCAGAGATTACAAAAAAAAGGCATTTACATGAGTTCTACTCATGATTAACATTAGAAGTGCATTAATATTTAATAGGATGTATTTGCATATTTCATTTTCATTAATATTTTAGTATTTATATATTACAGACAGCATCACCTCCTTTAGGTTACGTTAACACAATTTTAGGGTTTGCACTACTGAGCTGTATTGCAAGACATACACTTTTCAGTTTAGGGAGCAAAAAAAATCTACCATTATCCTTATACACCTTGACATCATATGTTTTAATTGGCAGACTGGTTTGCTTTTGTTTGTGGAACATAAATTTTTTGTCAAAACCTATTTTAACTGTAGAGTGGTGTTACATTCAGATATAATAAACATCCTGTGCTCAAATACAATCTGAGGATCTAAAAATTCTTTATAAACAAACAAATCAGAGCTAAGATGAAGACAGCAGTTCACAGCTATGTTACAATGTTATGGCAGCATCACAGCCAGCAGAGCAGCTGGAAGAAGAAACATGAGGCCAAGCAGCCTACATTAGACAACAACTGTCATCCAGACACCACAATTACTTGCAGTTTTATGTATTCTGCTACATGGGCTTAGAAATCATAATGCAAATATTAAATGGTTATATTATTGACCTGTTAGCAGAGACATACCGAAAAGTGAGCTTGGAAAAAACAGCTGGCACTGATTTTTTGGTGAAATCTACAAAGGGACTGAAATCTGCTACAAGTAGTTGTCATTTCTGTGGCCTTTATGTTACAACAGAAACAGAAAAGTAGCTGTGTATGGCTAAATATGATGCACATCTTTTTCTACTTAATGGATTAAAATGCATGTTCATGGACTAAAGGTGTTGATTACTCCTTTATTTTTGAGTGTATTATATTCCTACTACAGTTCCCTGAAACACCCACCTAAAAACCTTCAATGCAAATTAAAAATAAATAGACTATATGGACTCATAAACATGCCTTCAAATGAAAAGTCCTGAGGGTGATCGTAAGGCTATTAAATGTGTTCTGAAAGTTGCCCGGCAAGGACTGTTGTGGACCAAAAGGGAAACATACTCCAAAAATCTGAAGCGCTCGCTTTGGGAGCATCCAGATTGCTATGTGTCACTAAGAGTGTCCCAGCCATAGAAGACTTGCACGACTGACTATAGCAAAGCCAGTTTTTCAGAAGCCATATAGAGGTAAAATCAACAGAATGAAAAGAAAAAGTGGAAGTCTCCGCCATCTACGAAACAACAAAACAACACACTTTCCCTGGGACACAGAAAATACCAAACAGGAATCCCCTGCTCCTGGCTGTAGCACACATGGCTGTTCCAGAGAAATCATGAACATCTAATTGCCAGCTACAGATGTGCCTGGTTTGGGCAACACATTAAAAGAAGATTATCAGCTCCTTATCAGTAAAGAAATGCAGCTTTTGCCTACCTCTGTCTCGGGAAACGTGTAGCATGAGAACCCCTAGACTCCTATGCACAGGCACAGCTTTGAGAAAGCTGCTTCTCCAGACTGAGCTCCCTTTCTTCACATTTAGTGGATGGAGCAAAGAGCATTCATTATAACCTCACCAAAAGAAGAGGAAGGGCCACAACTGAATTGCCTCAAACTTCTGTTTGCGACACAACAGATATTCTTAGTGTAATCCAAGCATCTGTATTCTTTAACTTCAATGCAAAGAGAGCAAGAACTAAGGAAGATTCAGGAAAAAAAATATTTTTTTTTTGCAGTTTGGTACTCGGGAACACTGATCCACTTATGCTGGGCAGGTACAGACTGTCTTTTGTGGTTCCACAAGCTGTTTCCTCTCTCTTACCAATGACAGTGCTCCTGAAAAGAGGGCAGGTTCATTCATCACCCAAACAACCACCAGCTCTCAGCAAAGAAAAAACCCAAACTTCAGCCAGTCAGGGAAATGGTGTAAGAGAGAGCGGAGGTTGCTAAAAAGGAAAGAAAACAGATGTAAACTGGCCAGACCTATTAGGGACCTTGAAAAATTAACAGCTGTATGGTTCCACAGCAGCTGACTGAGGGAAACATAAATTCCCTAGCGAACAATCCCATTCTTTTAATGTGAAATGAATGAAATTTACGGGATATCTAAAATAATAATCTGATTGACCTTCCAAGATCTTTTTCTCAGCCTTTGCGCAGTTCTGCATAATAATGGCAAGGAATCCATCACAGTGACACACAATCTACAGGCCATTCATCTACAGTGTTCTCAGGACTTCTATTTGCATCATCGCCAAATTATTGTGTTGCTGCATCAATACATGAGGCAGTAGAAGCAAGACTGAATGGATTCTAAATCTGATAATTACAGAGGAGTTTTTTAAAAAAATTAGCAGTTCTGTGGATTTGCTAACAATATAAAAATAAACCAAAGCCTATCAGAGTGCTCCAACGGTCCCGTGCAGAGTCCCAGCCTTGTTTGGAAATCTCCACCAGTGAAACGTGCCCTAGCCTAGAAGACACTGCTAGTGACAGCTTAGACACAGAGTAACGATGGAGTCACCTCCACAGAACAAGAAGTTGAAGGAAGGCCCTACAGAAATGATTCTCCTTTATGAATACATTTCAACAAGCACTCGTACAAAAAAAGGTACGAGTATCACCAACAGCTCTGAGGTGGCATGTGGTGACATGAGGAAAACAAGTGTCTCAAACAGGATCAGATTCAATTGCCCAAGTAGGAATTCAGAATTGATCAGATAAACTAAGCATCTAAACCATTAAAAGAAATAATAGGTTAAAACAAACCAGTATTTTAAATTAACTGCAAAATATAGAGAGCTTTTATTAGAATAACAAAGTGGAAGTAAAATGAAAGCCTAATCAGCTACTTTCTCTTGATATTTTTTTGTTTTGTGAACCATTATAATGAACAATGGTTCTGTTTTCTTAGATGCCACCTTTAACTAGTTAAGAAAGCAATCGGTGTACTGCATCCTTTAAGGCAGTGGCATTGTTCCATACCCCACACAGTCCTAGCAAACACCCTGCACTGGTCTGGAGTCAAGCCAAGGTAGCAGTACCATAGGCTAACTGCCAAATGGGAAAAAATGAAAAAATAAACCTGATATTCAAGCAAAAAATAGGGCACATTCGTTAACTGGAAATGAAAGCATTTATCTTGTACAATTTTTACTTGGTTCATAACTCGTGCACATTCAAAAATCATGTGAACTAACTTTCTGCCAAACCAACAGTCTAACGCGGATCATGCTGCCATTAGCAAAATTAGCCTTTCAGTACACACAAGAAGTTCCTGCCCAAATCACAAAGCACTGCCAGCTGATGAATAGACCCTGCACAGCTTCTGAAGCCGTAAACTCGAGTCAGTTACTTTTGCTTTAAAAAAAAATAAAAATAAAATCCCTCAAAACACTTTGTTTCCTTTCATTCAGAACAAAAATATGTTTTCAGCTTTAGGGGGCAAACTCTCTACTCGTTGCCCAACAGCTGGCACGGGTCACCTCCAGGGACCTCCACAGAAAATAATCCTTGCTCCAAAAGGATGGCAACTTTTCTAACCAAACCTCTGCCCTCCCACAGTGGGGCATTCTGTGCTGTGGTAGCAGATTTGTATGGGAACCTACATCCTCCATAATTCCCTGCCTAAGGACATCCAGGGCATTCCCACATTTAGTATCGCTCCCTCAGCCCCACCTGACTGTCATATCTTCCCAAGATCCTCACCCTGCAGACGTCTTCACTTGTGTGAATCACAGGGGGAGAGGGATGGAGAGGAATTATGACTTTTAAGACTTCCCCAGAACTTCCCATATCTTCTTAGCATTTTCTAGTCTTTAAATCCAAGAAAGAAAACACTTTAAAAAAATCATGACCTGGTGGATAATGCAACATCTTAAGCCTCAACTGTTCAACTTCATGACTATACTAAAGTCATCCAACCAAGGCACATTTTCTTTTGTTATAAACAGACCCAAGTTACATAATGGCTTGAGGAAGCCTTCTGCTTTTCTGTTGTAATGAATTTACTTCCTTAAAAATTTGTATCTGACTTGTTGACCAGTTGAGAAATGCATCAAAAACTCTAATTTCAATCTAAACAGAATGTGTACTTTGAAAATATCCTACACTCCGGGTGTGAAAACTTTCTTTTTCATATATATAAACTGGCATCCTATAGTAAAAAAATCAAACCAAAACCAGGATACAGCAGTTTATTAGTACATTATTTCTGATCTACAGAAACATTAATGAAGAAAGACAGGCTACTTCACCAGGTGAACTACTGCATCACTCACCTGAAAGTCTTTTGTAAGGCTTGTTACTGCTTTTAGTGCCATTTTGGTGCTTCTTGTCTATTGATGGAGCTATAATCCCTTTGCCGTTCAGAATCTTTTCTGGCGATGGTGGCACTGACTTGGATGTCAAACCAGATTTAACCAAAGTTGGAGCAGGGATGGTGGATGAAGAGGCTGAGGAGGAGGTGATGGTGGTAGTGGTTGCAGAATTCATTTTCACATTGGCACCATCTGCCTTCACTAGGTTAGGAATTTTCTCTAGACTGACTACTGGAACAGGAACACTGCAAAAACAAAGAAAAATGTTCAAGTTCTATTTTCTGTACAAAAGATTTACTCAATTCCCTTTCACAGATACAAAATTTTCAATGCAAGTGGCAGTGTCTTCAGACCAGACTGAAATACCAAAGACTTATTATTATTACTGTTACTATTTTTGTTCAATCAAATGTTTACAAAACCAGGCATCTGAAAGCCTGGCAATGTAGAGACCTACAAAAACGAACCTTTGTGGGGTTTTTTTTGCAAAGATCCAATTCCCTACTATTCATAAACAAAATAGGTCTTTGGTACTAAGCAAAACATACCCCCTTACATATATGGTCTTGTGACTTCAACACAAGCACATATCAGATATGTGTATGCTGTACCAAACTCAGCATGGTAAGGAAATAGTTGGCTAACAATATCAATATTTTTAAACAAACACAAAACCAATTCATTTGCTCAGAAGTGTCTGAGTGACATACAGGTTCTGGAAACAAGGAGAAAAGAGATTTTAAGCATAATAGTCTTAACAGTGGTCTCTAAAAGTATTAAAATCCTTGATGAACTGGGCATTATCAAAATGTATTTTTAATACAATTTAGTAATGAACTTAATAATAAAAATTCCCAATATAGTTATTAGCTTAGTTTTATAGAATAAAGTTTGCAATAACTAACTTCTCCTAACCTGGCTACTGTCACAGCATATTTGTGACACTAACAAATGTTACCTACTCAATTTGGCAGCAAAAAAGCTTGGGAGAAGTGACCTTCAATTCCTACGTTATTTAAACATTTCCGGCTCCTATCTGCATGAGGAAATATCCAACAATGGTAGCTGTTTTTTACCTACCCAACAAATCCAAAAATGGATGTCTTGTGGCTACCAATTAATATACACTACATGAAGTATATATCTTTCCTTACTGAAACAAACCCAGAGAGAAAATACTAATTAAAAACTCCTAAATTCTCAGAGCTTTAAGACCAGGTTTCATTGGAGGCCGCAAGTAAAAACATCTCACTCAGTTCTTCTTGTACACTGCCTGAAGAGTTGCTTTTGCCAGATAGTTGACTATCTGCCTTATAAGCAAACTGACACACGGATCATGCAGGAAAGACAAGTTTCAGACTCATTTCACACTGAGCAAACAAAAGAAACACAGTCTTCTTAAATACAATGTTTAAAAAATAAAACAAATTCCTCATGTAGAAGCATGAGAGTCTCCTTAACAGCATTCCCACCTTTTCCTTTCTGAACTGCACAGAACTAAGCTAACCCCGTAATTTTAATCCCCAGCATAAAGGTGACAATCAAGCAGGCTGTCACACACAGAAAAAAATACTTAAAATTTGGGGATTCTTTAATCCATTATTGTCCTAAAGGTTCAATTTGATGTACAGGCTAAAGGTAAAATGAAACATATTTATAAAGAATGAGAAATTACTCCTTAGCCAACTGTACTCAAAGAAAACCTGCTTCTTGCACGTGCCTGCAGTAATTCTGCCTGGTAGTTCAGAGCTTTTACAAGTGCATTACTCATGTAACATTTGTTAAATACACAGCCGTTGCTAAATCAGCCTATATTCTGAAGTCTGGTGGCATGTTGCAGTTCAGGTAAGCAGAGTTTCTTGCCAGAGACCAGGCTGCTGTTAATGTCCCAAGACAGACAATGTTCACCTGTGTGCACGCCACCGCACAGTCTGGGGCTCCCTCCCATTCACAACTCTCACATAACTACAGTCTTTCGTGGCTGGAAAATGGGACCTTCGCTGCATTTTTCCTACGGAAGCAATTGTTAGCAGGTGTGGAATTTCTACAATCAGAAAAAGATGACTTTGAGATGGCATTCTCCATGGGACACCCTTCGGAAACATTGGAAGCAGGGTCTAATGTAACTCAAGCCTTGACCTTCCTGGCCTACTACAGAACCTCTGTTTCTCCATAGCTGACATTGCTGAAGTGCAGCATGCGTGGCTGGAACGGACTTACCATACTGGAAAGTTGTTGATCTTTGTTCTAAGGGTATTTTAAAATAGAAATATGTATGAACCCTGATATAAACAATATGTACGTAAAACTAAGAAGAAGATTTAGACACTGAGCTGTATTCTGGAGCTGGAATGAAATTAGATGAAACATCCATATCCCGTGGTACCATAAATACAGCAGCCAGCCAGGCAGAATACAGATATGACTGCAGTAAAATGTAGAGTGCTGGCCAGTAACTAAGCAAAAAAATTTAACTCACTCACAAAACCGGAACTGCATTAAGTATTTCAATGAGAATACAAACAATGAGCTATGAAAGAAAGGACTTCTTTTAAGCTGCTCTGAATTTATTAAGTCAAATGAGAGATAAAAATTGTAACATCTCATGGTAGGAATTAATTTTTTTTGCTTTTAAACAGATGGCAGTTACATTTTCTGAAAATGGGAGAATTTTTTACTCTAGATCAAGTACTTTTACTATATAAAAATCGCTGCAAAGACAAGTGAACAAATCTTCATGCAAAGTTCCTAAGATGCATCTTAACTCAAAGTACTGATACACAGTGAAAGGGTCAACCTTTATCTGGTCTAGTAGTAAAATATAGTTAATATTAAAAAAGTTTCTCTGTTTTGTAGTGCTCAGAACCTCAAATCCTAGAGCACATGCAGATGGATCACTGTGATAATGAAAAAAGCCCACGGAGAGAACATTTTCTTTTAGTTTTGTTACAGACCAACAAGCCAACCTTCATCACACATTTCACTGCAATGTAGAAGAAAAAAAGAACAACGCTCCACTATGAAGACACACATTCTATAAGACTCTACGGTAAATTATTTGAGGTTTTAGAAGCTACAGATGATAAATTCTCTTTTTTTTTTTTTTTTTAATATAAGTGGGTACTGCATTTAACATTAAGGAACTCTAGCTTCAGCTTAGCATTACACATAAAGATGAATCAATAATCAAATGGCAAATCAGAAGCTGCACAGGACCAGTGACCATGGTCAACTATTAAGGACTACAAAGGGAAATAAATCACAAATGCTTATATTTATATTTGATGCTTAAAGAGAATTCTTTTCCGAAACTGAGTTTAAGTGAAAATTGAGGATTTCTTTTAAAAGTTTGTTAGAAAAATTTAAAAAGGCCCTTAATTTATTTACTGTATTTTAAAAAGAATTTTTGAATGAAGACCCTGTTTAGATTTATTAAAGACAACTGCTGAAAGAGACAATTAGACAATGTGCAGCAATCAAATAAGAAGGAAGGGCACATGTCAATTAGTAAAACTGAGAAAAATGGGAGTACAGACAATTACCAAAGGTAGGTGAGAAAAATCCGTATTCAGTAAAGACAAGTTTATTTTTTTTACAGAAGAAATTCTAATAATAACAGCAGTATCTACTGAAAGGACAGTAAAATAGTTATTAGCGATGCAAAAATGACAGAAATGTTTAGTATTTCTTCTGTACTAAGAAGGAAGCATGAGAATGGTCTCCAGATAAAAATGATTCCCTCAGTAAGTGTGAAGTGCCAGCTGAAAAATCATGATTTTTTTTTTTTACATAAGCAGATCTGGATAATGTGGCCATGAGTTCCAAAAAAGTTGGAGAGATACTGGGTCTCAGTATATTCTAACAGAATCTTGGAATATTTGGCAACTTGCAGAAGCTAGCTGAGTGCTGCTGTGGCATCCACACAGAAAACCCAAACCAGAGTATCTTGGAAGAAATAATGGAAAAGCTAACAAAAATAAACTAACAAACAATTAATTCATATGGTTTTGCTGAAAATCAGATCTTGGCAAAGAAATCTGGTTTCACTTTTTGATGAGGTTACCAGTTAAGCTGACAAAGATAACTGTGAAAATGTTTCGAATTCTGAAAGGCAGTATAAAACACAAATAAGAACAGGTTAAAATCAAATGTTACACAACAAAATTAAAACATAGTTTTTCAGAGATCTATGATTCAATAAAGGTGCTTGCTAGGGGGATTTTTTAGCCATCATTACCAAGTCTGATGTGACTGAAAACTTCACTGGTCTTTAGAAATAAATACAAGATTACTGGTGATAACATTTGCTGATGGAATCAGGATGGAGGGAAACAAAATAACGAAGAGACAAAGGCAGTTATAAAAAATAGCATGGATGTTTGGTAAAGTTCATTAATTCAAAAAGATATTTCAATACAAACAAACTAAAGGAAAGTAAAGTAAAGTTACATGTGAAATAACAAGCTGTTCAGCCTGCAGGGGAAGATGGGGAAACAATGTACTGGAAAATAGTGACAAAAATATTTAGTGGTCACAGTGGATAAGCACTATGAGCTTTTATTTTATTGTTGTGCTTATATTAAAAAAAGGATATGACAAATAAGATTAAGGAGCAAATTTCGTTTTCACACATCCCTAGTTATACTGATCCTGGAATACGGTTTCCAGTGTTGCTGACCAGTGGTTCAATACCAATGTTACGAATCAGAAGAGAACCAGAAAAAGGTTACAAAAATATCTGAGGGCTACATAAAGTGCTCGATCATGACAGGTTTCAAAAGCTCATTCTCTTTTTCAGATAAGATACTTTATTTCCTTCTATTTTCTCATGTTCTTGGCCAGGCAGCTAGATGAGATGATCATTGCAAGTCCCTTCCAACTGAAATTATCCTATCCTATCCTATCATATCCTAACTATTCCTTCAGCAGAACCTGCGACAAACTCCCAAAACAAGAACAAATCTCCCTCCTAAGTGTCTGTGGCAATTTTTTTCAGTTCCAAGCTATTGCTTGCCACTGTCATTCCCAACAAGAAAAATAATTGTAGTATGTCACAACACTCCTCATAGCTGGAGCTCCTTAATTACCTCTGTTTTCCTTTCTTCAGGGTTTTTAAAATAATGTTTCCTTGCTGTTAGGCATATTTGCTGGCTTTTTTTTTGGGCATTCATAACTACATTAATTCTAAAATCTCAGCCAGTCATTTGATTCTTTTCAAATTTGTATGAAAAGAAATTCACAAAAATTTAAAAACATAAACCATTGCTCTGTTCTACATTGCTGGGATCACCACTACAACGTAACAAAGTATTTGTGATTTAGTGTTAGAATATGTGGTCCAAGTTAACCCTGCTGAATTTTGTTTCCAATTCCATACAGCATTAGGAATAGTTGTAAATCTTGACTAGCTTCATTTTCTCAACCTCAATATGAATAATTGCATTTCCTAACACATAGAAATAAAGACTAAGAGATTATTCAAAAGATCCTTTGAAAAGTGACAATTACAAATTTTAAATGATTACCACAGGTATACTTTTATGATCCTATTTTATTATTTTTTTTTTTATGGAAAGAGTGTCAGTTTTCTGCATGTTGATGAAAACCACATAATTTCCATCTCATTTTCTTCATTTTCAGAACTCCTGGTAGTCAGTGGCTAATCCTCATAGAGAGAGGTCAAGCAGACTTGTTTCACTGGTATCTCAGGGCTAGCTTACTTTAACATTTTACTCCAATTTTACACTGCCTCGAGATCATGGATGGGTGGAAATGAACCCCCTGTAGCATCACAGCACCAAAATCCTCCCGGGCAGCGCTCAGAAGCTGTGCTGGGGCACAGCAAGCAAAGCAGTTTCCTTTGGGCAGGTCAGCAGCAGGGGAGAAAGTTCCTGGCTGCCAGAATGCCTTTTATAAAGGCTAAGCATCTGGGCTATTCTTATTAATTATGATCACTTGATAGTATTGTTATTACTTTGCCTTTTTCTCTCTGTTTTCTACCCTTTTGCTATACCTCTTAGCACCTCAACTGCAAGCTTCAGAGAACGATGGGTTACATTTATCTTGTGCACAGCGCAGTGGTGCTCCAGCACTGCTCCAGTCTCTAAGCACTGCTGTATTAATAGCAACGATGTTACAGAGATACAGGGGAAAAAAATCAGAAATGACAGATATTTCTGGATGATGTATTCACAATAATCCTTCATATTCCAACTACAAGAAGGGAAGTATTAAAGCCACGGCTACCAAAATGAAACAGTCCCAGATCTCTTTCATCTGATCATTTCAATCATGCGTTTTAAAGCATTAGCTGTGGAGCAACCTGAACCTCTGCAGCACATCTTAGAACAACACAGGATGTGAAGAAGAGAAAGAGCTACTCGGCCAGTGTTTAAGATGATGACTCAACTAAAACTACAATGAATTAAACACTGAAAGAGTTGGGTCTACATGCGGGCAGGCAATGACAGCTGCAATTTAAAAGAGGTGCTGTATGAAAGAATCAGGCAAGCACAACAAAGGCTATACTAGGTCTGGAAAGCAATCACTGCAAGTGATACAATTCCTGAATTAAGCTAATTTGGTAACTGCCTGGAAGAACATACATCAAGTCATTTGCGGCAACCGCATTTCTGGTACAAGACTACAACGTAACATGCAAAAGCACTGAATAACTGGAAGCTTCTGAGGATGGTTAAACCACAACACACTTGGATACATGATGAATCCTATTTGCATTTTTGAGACAAATGTATTTGTGCAAATTGAGTATTTCTTCCTAAAAGATAAGTGGGTGAAATTCTATGGCTTATACAGACAGCTGAATGGAAGATACAGTCTTATCTTAAAAAAGAATAAATTTCATGAATAATTTTTCCTTTAAGAAAATCAGACCTGCTTAGTATTTTCTGGAATTCTAAATACAAATTATAATCCATTAATGGAATAGGAACAAACACTTTCTTCTGTAACAGCTGTCAGCTCTCTACAACCTGTGATGATTATCAGGATGATTTTATTCTTTAACAAGTCATGTAATCTAAAGCACTTAACACTAAATTTTGAAAGACAATTTCATTGATTTCCACTTCAGACTGTTTGTGATTTGCTATGTGATAATTACAATATCTTTAACTACTACACGCCTCATTTTTCCCCACTGGTAAACAAAATCACAGTATTATCTCCCAGCAGACCTGCAAGAACTGGGTAAGTCACAGGTACAACTACTGACGTATTCATTGCCAAAGTATTAACAGAGCAGTACAACAGTTTTAAATAGCTAAATCTACTTTGCTAGTCATCAGTGGATGTTTGGGATGTTCCCAATAAAGGGAAAAGGGATTGGTGGAAATGCTCAGTTATTTTGTTCCCTTCCTGCTCTTACTGACTGACAGAATGCCATCTGTTGCCAGAACGGAAGATGATGTTTATAGATTCAGTCAGCATGCTGAAACGTGGATATGTAAGTTGTTGTCTGTAACACCAGGATGAGAAACAGGTTCATAGTCAATAGCGTTAATACTCTAAAGTATTTTCTAATTTTCTTTTAATTAGACTTAAAAAAATAAAAATCCTCTCATATAAAATTCCTCTCCAAAATTCAAAAGAAAAGGTCACTACTCAGTCAAGAATATTATTTTTTTTAAAATAGTAAATGAGGCACTTAACACCTTAAGAAGAATAGCTCACACCTTAACTAGACTTGCTGGGTAGATAAGGGGAGAGCAGTGGATGTTGTCTACCTTGACTCCTCATAAGGAAGCTCAGGAAGTGTGGGTTAGACGAGTGGACACTGAGGTGGATTGAGAACTGGCTGCATGGCAGAGCTCAGATTTGTGATCAGTGGCGTAGAGTCCATTTGGAGGCCTGTAGCTAGTGGTGTCCCCCAGGGGTCAGTACTGGGTCCCGTGCGCTGTTCAACATACTCATCAATAACCTGGATGAAGGAATGGAGTGTACCCTCAGCAAGTTTGCTGATGATACCAAACTGGGAGGAGTGGCTGACACAGCAGAAGGCTCTGCTGCCATTCAGAGGGACCTGGGCGGGCTGGAATGCAGAGAGGAACTGCATGAAGTTCAACAAGGGCAAGTGTCGAGTCCTGCACCTGGGGAGGAATAACCCCAGGCACCAGTAAAGGTTAAGGGCTGACCTTCTGGAAAGCAGCTCTGGGGAGGACCTGAGGGTCCTGGTGGACAATCTGACCATGAGCCAGCAATGTGCCTTTGTGGCCAAGAAGGCCAATGGTATCCTGGGGTGCATTAAGTGTGGCCAACAAGTCAAGGGAGGTCATCCTCCCCCTCTACTCTGCCCTGGTGAGGCCACATCTGGAGTATTGTGTTCAGTTCTGGGCTCCCCAGTTCAAGAAGGACAAGGAACTACTGGAGAGGGTCCAGCAAAGCGCTACAAAGATGATGAGGGGACTGGAACATCTCTCTTATGAGGAAAGGCTGAGAGGCCTGGGTCTGTTCAGCCTGGAGAAGAGAAGACTGAGAGGGAATCTTATAGACAACTACAGGATGGGTGTCAAGAGGATGGGGCCAGACTCTTCTCAGTGGTACCCAGTGACAGGACAAGGGGCAGTGGACATAAACTGGAACACAGAAGTTCTGTCTGAACACGAGGAAAAACTTCTTTACCTTGAGGGTGACCGAGCACTGAACAGGCTGCCCAGAGAGGTTGTGGAGTCTCCTTCTCTGGGGACATTCAAAAACCACCTGGATGTGATCCTGTGTCACCTGCTCTGGGTGAACCTGCTTTAGCAGGGGGGTTGGACTGGATGATACCCAGAGGTCGCTGCCATTCTGTGTGATTCTGTGTTTCTATCTTATCTGCAGGTATGTGTGTAAGTATTCTAAACATCAAGATTTTTATATTTTCAGAATTATATACCATAACAGTTCACAATGTTCACCATGCTTACAGAGATGGTGGGTTCAGATTTACAGGAAGATCAAATTTTGATCAAGTTTGCTCCAGTGCAAGGTAAATTCTACAGCTAGGCAGAAGCTGCTCTCTTTGAAATCATACCAACTAGTGCACGTTTCAAGCAGAAACCATGAGCTATTCATTTGACATAATTTGAGTTTGTGCTTTGCCTCATGAGTGAATGGTTTGCATTAGATTATTTACTGCTTTAAGGCAGTTGTGTCCAGAAACCCTACCTAAACCCACAACCTTCTTATGCTAGATAGCACATATAAAAGGGAAGGATCGTTACACAATAAGTAGATAAAACTTCAGAAAAAGGAAGTCTTACTATCTCAAGTTTACAGACACAGAACTGAGGCCGAAGACACAAAGGGGTAACAGTAAGTTGTGCAGAACCAGGAACTGAACCCAGATCTCAAGCCACCAACCTAGTGACCTACTCACAAAACATCTTTTCTATAGATAACTAAAGACAAAACAGTTTCTTATGGGACAAAATAGTGACCCAGTTCTGCTCTCATTTACATTTTTGCAACTCTGCTGCTATCATCACAGTCACTGGAGGATGGGCTTGGCAGTCTCAAAGCCTATATGTGTATATATATCACAGTACATGATGTAAGACGCCTCCAAAATAGTGATTTTTGCAGCCAGAATTTTCTTCTGTCTTCTTACAAGGCACCAAACATCATCAAAATAGAGAATGAACTCAAACAGCAGCTGCCGAAGAAGATAAATGACTATAACCAGTAAGTTTTTATGAATAGCAGTTAAACCAATATTAAGAACTCTGCAAAAATTATCCTCCAGTTCAAAAGCATCAGTTTTAAGGGCCGAGACTGTAATGGAAGATGGACCTTAAAGATAGCAAACTGGGTCAATATCTCACTTGCTATATGCATCTTAGAAAAGCAGACATTTGATGGAACATCAGAAAAGTAGTCCAGTCCTTCTTCCTCTTCCTACATATATTTTATTTTAAAAACACCCTGGTTTTCTCCCTTAGGAGATGCAGAGTCCTAAACTGTAAACTCAGATCAAGATGAGAATACAGATTTTTTTTTTTTTATGATTGTGAAATATACATAGAGATACTTATTATTATTATTTAAACACCAACATATTTGGTAACTATAATTTTGGCACTTACCATGGTTTATCCCGCGATACTTTTGAAGGAAAGACTGTGTGCTGTTTGCTACTGGAGGTAAGTAGATTGTCTTTGGGCGTTTTGAATGGCTTTGAGTTGCTGCTGACAGGGTTATGGCCGCTGATACAGGATTTCGGTTTCATCTGCACTAGGGACGTCCTGGAATTGCAGGCTGGAGAAGTTGGAGAAGGGGAAGGTTTACACATTGAACCGTGTCTTCGTTCTGTAATGGAAAAATAATAAACTTCACAGCATTTCATAGGCTAAAGGAAAAAAAAAGAAGTCAGGGAAGAGGCAATTATTCCTTTCCATGCTAGTTCCAATGATTTAATCACTCTCAAGACCACCAGTCCATCACTGTTGTGGATGCAATCAGGTCAAATGATAGTTAAACAAAATCAGCTCTGTGGAGTGCTCTGAAAAATGTAAAAAAGAGTAAAATAAATGCTAATAATCTACCAGAAAATTTCACCATGAAATCTCAAACCATCTTTCAAGCAATAAACAACCACCAACATCTGTGTGAGGCACACAGGTGTCCCAGCTCTGTCACATCAAAAAGAAAGAGGAGGGCATGTAACAATAGCTCAGATGACTTGGTGAAATACTCTGTGATATTCACGAGATTGATTCTGTAATGGTTTTTGAAGAATTCATGTTATCGGGCAGTTTACCTTATGACTATCTTGATTCCAGTCTAATGGAAGCTATAAGGAAAACAACCAGAAGACTGAAAAGCAGAAAGCAGCAAAAGGTCTGCTGCTCCCAGCCCTTCCAGAGAGGCAGGCTCTGCCCACTTCATGGCTTGGAGATTATCTCCAAGCACCAGTCAAGGTAAAAGCTAATTTTTTCCACACAGAGCAAACGACAAGTGCAGAGTTACAAACATTGCATCTAGAGGTCAGGCCCTTGGCTCACGAGGGACCTCTCAGGTACTGCAAAAAGCAAGGCCTTGCTGACCCTGCCATGGGAGAACAGGCTTCAGGACAGACAGGCTTCAGTGACATCGCTTGGGTTTCGTTATTGTTATTATTTTTTTAAAATCTAAATGTCCTAACCCTAACATTGTTGAATAAAAAATTTGTTTTAAGAAAGCATTTGGCCATTCTTTACAAATCACATACTTCTCCAGGGGAGAAGTGCCAGTGCTTGGATCCAGCTGAGTGTTGGATCACAGTGTGCTGCAAGCAATGGGCTTGGTGCTGAGAACGTGAGCACACCTACAACATACTACAAGACAAGAGGCTGGTTGTTGCTGAGAAGTGCTCTACATCCTTAACGGCTCTGTCCCTGCATTTGCAGGAACGCCTTTTCCCCAACCCCTGCCCCCCCCGTGCTCCCTGGCCAGAGGCAGCGGGCAGCACGGGCGGGCTGGGGGAAGAGGAATTTTCCAGTCAGCAGCAGCAGCCTCTGGCTTTGCCGGCACCCCAGCACCCAGAGCCTCCGCGGCAGGGATCAGCCCGGTACCTCCGCTATAGACACAGTCATCCAACGTCATGTAATTATAGACCGAGGACTCTGAACAAGCTGAAGCTTCTCCTTCAGCATGCAGCAATTTTTCCTCATCCAACGCCTTCAGCACTTAGCTTGAACCCAAGTGGGTGCTACTCTTTGAGCTTGCACAGCATCGCCCTGTCAGCCCAGCCCAGGCTAAGGAAGCAACAGCGTCCTGCTGCTGCAAGGAAAGGTTCTGTGTGCGCATCACCGACCCTGCACTCCCTAGCTTGATATTTCAAGGATAATAAAGAAAAATTTTCCCACAGAGAATCAAAACATGACAATTTGTCTGGCATCCTCACAAGTAGGAACTTGCCAGTAGCAGGAGGATTCATCCATGATTAATTTGCAATAGGCAAATATCTCAAGAACAAAGATAAACGCTAAAAAAAATGAAAGAATATTCCAAAGTGTTTCAGTTGCATCACCAATGAATAAATAAAAGCATTTTCTATTAAAGATCGAGCTCCTCCATATCTTCGTATTCGTAGCTTTAATTACAAATGCTGAAATTCCCTTCAGATTCTCCTGCAACTGAAGAACAAAACAGCCTTTTTTTTTTTCTTAAATACAAAATTAGCTCCCCTCACACCCCAAATGCCAACTGCTGGTTTTCACTCTGTCACACCCCCCAGTGTGCAGCGCCTGCCTTTAAAAGTCCTTTGCAGTTAATTTACATTCATTTCAGCTCACATTTGTGGCAAGGACAGTGTGAGCTAAGAATCTGACTCTGAAATGCAGAGTTCCATTCACAAAGTATTTATTTCATTAAATAATAGTTATTGTTTCAAGATTCACCAAACCTTCTCAGCAACTACATAATCAATTTAAACTATCTTAATAAAAATTTGCAACTTTCCCATTAATTACTTGAGGGCTGATAAAAAGGAACTGCTATGCAACCAACAAAACCAAGATGTATATAGAGTGAAACTTGGGGAAAAAAACATTATTTCCATACACAAATAAAATAAATTGAGGATTAACTACTCCATTCTTCACCACAGCTACTGATTTTCTCCAGACCAACCACCTTCTAGTAAACCGTGTCTTTGGTATCATCTCTACGGATATATTTGGAAATGAAATACACAACTCAGTTATTAAAATTAATCTTTCAGAAAGACGGACATTCAAGATACCAACCATCTAAAATGATATTTTAAAGTCATCTAAGTATCCCATGCCATGGCAAGTTATTTTTTAACAGTTTCTTTACACTGGACTTTTAGTCACGCTAAATGCTTGGTTCTTTTCCCTACACAACTTTCTCTATTTATTAATTCCCAAGAGCAAACCAGCACATTAACTTCGGATTTTTTACTATAAAATAGAAAATGGTGGAAGAAGCACTGTTGTGATATGACAATATAATAAAGTGCATCTCACTATTATAAATAAATGTTTAATTAAAAGATAGGGAAGGAAAAATTACAAGATTACTTATTTTATGAGTGTGCCAGCTTGGTGGTCATTCCTGTGATCAGAACCAACTGCTGTGCTTGGCATTTCCTTTTACCTCCTCAAACTCCCCTCCTACCCCAAAACATGGCTACAGAAGCCTTCCACGTTTTAGGCAGACTCCGATATGTATTTGAGAATTGTCAGTATTACCCAGCTTCTCTTGAAATTTCCTAGAAACAAAATGGAAATTATGACCACAGTCATACAAGGAGGGAGAACGGGAACAGCCAGGGGCACACAACCATCGGTGTGCTCAGTCACTGCTCAGACAGGTGAAATGTGCACATTTACTCACGTAAGCCAACGTCACTATTGTGTCAGCAGGAGAAGGTGGCAGCAACACCTTGCAGGTAGGGCCACAGTGGAGAGCTGGAAGAGCAACTCTCACCAGGGGGGCAGAAAGCCACTGTTTCACCTGGGCAAGCATGGCCACGGGAGGCTGGACTTGACGAAGGCATGAAGCCTCACAAACAGATCTCGATGGTGGAGGTATAAATCATAACTAAATATTGATATATGCCTTCTCAAGAACTATTAGGTTGCCTCTTGCTTCCTTCTTCCTTCCTATGTATGTGGTAGTGAATCAGCTGTAGGCATTGGCAATAAGCATCAAACAGAAACAATGGGAATATATGAAAAAGCAAGAACACTGTCAACTGTCAAAATCAACTGCTTAAATCAGAGTGGTGGTGCTTCTCTATCAAACTGAGTTTCCTGGTCACATCTGTTTTTTAGAAATTTCTACCAATTAGTCTATTCATATTTTACATATACCCAAGGAATTGCACATATTATAGAAAGCTGCGTTTATACAGCCTATGTAATAAATTAATATGTGAATAAAAGACATCTGCACACCAAATAGTTGTTATAAAGTTAGATATTCACATACTAACACACTCAGGAGACAACAAGCCATCTATGCAAAAATTTCTGTGGTTGTTTGCAGTTCACGTGTAGGCAGATTAGATCTAGCAGGGCAGGTGAGCCCATACACATAAAACTGTGGCCATGGCTGTCCCTGTTTACATACAGAAGTGGCATAGTCACTGGACATATATGAAGCTGAAGTAGAATGAAAATTGTTGCTCCTAAAAGATGAAAAAATCCTGCAAGGCAACTAGAAAACCAGTTATCACTCATAAGATACTAACGTAAATTCTACATGTTTCTGCAGAAGCCTGCAGTGCTACAAACATGTGCTCAAGTTTAAAATATGAAAGGAAACTGTTCAGATTCGTTTAAATAGTTCCAAATGGATGTTTACACCCCACACAAATAGAAACATATATTCTGTTTTGTTTCTAAATACCAGTTGCTGTCAAATCCAAGAGCAGAGAGAACACAATCAAAGTTACAATCCTCTTTACTGCATTAATCCTTCTGCAACCTCTCAGCTGTCTCAGCGCAGCCACTGCAGCAAGTGACAAGCAACATGTGACTTCTGCTGTCAAACAGTTAATGTATTAACGACATTAATCTTGGAGGAAAGTTTAACACTTTCTCACTGAATTAACCACACTTTCTAGACAACCAATTTCAGATCAATATCTGTTACTTTTTCTAGTTAGTGGCAAGAGTCTAAAAGACAACGCTACTTATTGTCCTAACGCACATTGCACACTCTGTATCACCAGCATTGCAAATGATCTTAAACTATTCCAGGAGATTCTCCACATCCTATGGAAACATGGATATAGTCCAACTTTCTCAGCCAAATCTGAATTGTTTGTAGATGTGAAGTCCTTATGTTGCTAGAGATTTAACAGTCCCTGAATCTCCAGAGCCTCTCTCCCATGCCCTTGTACTCCATTTCTAACCCTCCTTCCTGCATCCTACACAATGCAACCCCCTACCTTTCCCCAAAACCTCTGCTGCAGCTGCCAAAGTCCTCTGGGTCTGCCTTCAAATCTGTAATTCCACTGGATCCTCTCTGACTGGTCACCAGGGAATACAAGCAGCTGTTTTGCAGGAAACGCCACATCTCCTTCTAATCATAAGCAAAAAAGCAAAGCAATAGAGAGGCAACATGAGCTCCAGAGCCAAAAGCACAGCGTGTGGGAAAAAGAGGCAAAACCACATTCTGAGTAGAAAGTCTCTTCTCAAATTTTTGCCTCGACTCTCTCACACAAGATCAAACACTCAGCTCGCAGCAAACGTTACAGACTGACACAACAGTAAATATGTTGCCAGTAAAATACGCCAACCATGAGTCTCCAGGTGCACTGCAGTAGTTTTGTACCTAAAAAGATCTTTATATGATCCTGAAACTGCAGATATCTCTAATTTGGACTGCCAACAAAAAAACATTTCTTAGTATATCCCACATATATACGTTCTTACCCAACACACGCTACTCAAAATTCACCAAATGGAGCGAGGAGTTGTTGCCCATGGTTAGTGTCTTCTCCATCGGTGAGACACAGAAGATTGCAAAAGAAAAAAGTGATGATAAAGCTTGAGCACAGAGGAGGATATGCCTTTGGTCTTTCAGTATTTTTTTTGAGGTAGTTGAAAGAAAACTACAACAAAAAAAATTCCTTTAAAATTGTCAGAAGAGAGACACCAGAACTTTGTCAGCACCAGTCATTTTGAAACATTACTCCCTTGCAGCACGATCTGACTTCCTGCGTACAAGAGGCCTACAGCAAAAATCAATTTTAGGTTGACCCATGAGTAACCCAGTGTTATGGATTATAGCTTGGCATTACATCTGGTAGAAACAAAATATAATTGCTAAAACCCAGAGCGGTAAGAAAGTTATCTGCTGTTAGTAAACATTACAGAATAATAAAACTCCTTTTAAGCTTGTATTCATCATAACCCTTGAGTCCATATCCCTTTTACTTAAAATAACATAAATTAGTTTATCTGACTGCCCCTAGCACAATATGAATACTGTTTGTTATTCTCCTTTTCAATATTTAATCAGATGGCAACGAAATTTAGTATCTCATCCACAAGGTGATTCTGTTCCAGTAACGTATCACAGTCTTGTTGATGAAGATGTTGCTTGTGGTAGCTCCACACACCACCCAGGCACAAATTACAGTTTTTCTATTTACAGTATATCCTGAGGTATTTTGTTGCATAGCCCTTCACTGTGCAAAGTTGAGCAACGCATACTTACAATTTCAGTAAATAGCAAGTGAAACCTGCCACCTCGTACTGATCCCAGTTCAAAGTTTGCAAATGTACTTGGCATGAATTCTAATAAAACAAAACCAAAAAAAACCCCACACATGCCCGAAAAGCAACAGCCAGCAACCAGAAAACCGAACAACTAGACTGCTTGCAGAAATGTGTCATCCTGCAGTAACTGGCAGCTGGTTCATAACAAGAGTTCATAAACACCTTGTAAGCACTTTCATTTTGCAGCCACAGTCTGAAAAAAACCTAACAAAAACGTGAGGTTAAGCAAAAATAAACTTGGATTTGATGCTAGTGAGCTGCAGCATAATGTTGCAAGCCTGAAGGATCACTTTACCAGCTTTTTTGACAAAATGTTATTCCAAGTCCAGCTGAAAAAGTTTGGAAATAACATCCGCAAACCACTCTACCCTTCTTGCACTGCGCACTGGAAATGAAACAGCACAGTCGGTTTCATTTTGATACTTCTTGCAAACTGACAAAGGAAATAAACTGCCAGCTCAAACCCCCGGACTGATCTGCTGCATGAAACGCAGCTCAACAATCGCAAGCTTCATTCCAGGTCAAATGACATAATTGGGAAATTATCAAGTGCTAAAATAACCACCAGTTCTGCTGGTGTTTATTTACAATAAACACAAGCTTCGCTTTCTGACATAAACCCACTGAAACGATTCTCCATTTCACAAAGTCTGCAAGTGAGTAGGATCAGCAAAATTATGTAAAACATCCTGCTAGAAGAAGAAATGTAAACTGAGCCACTTACAGAGAGGAGCAGGCTGCCAACTTAATCTGATTCTACGACGACTGTAAACATGTACTTTTGGAACGTGAAACGATTCACATTGCCACAGATGCCGTCAGAGAAACACAGCAACGTGATTAGGTATTCTGCACACGGTAAAAAATCGGGCAGATGACCTGCTGCAGCAAATACCAGATCAGCGCTCGCACACACCAACTGTTTTGACTACAGGCACTTGTTAAGCACCAAGTTTCAGGTCCTACCAGTTGGACACCAGAACTGATCCTGTGCCAAGAACAACAAGCACTGAAAACGGCTGCAGGGGTTTTTTCCCTGTGTTTTTTTCTTTTTTTTTTTTTTTCATAGTTGTTGATACAACTCAAGTAACTGCAGAAATGAACGGAAGTGCAAACTTAAATGCAGCAAAAAAACACAAGTGTGTGTTTAGAGGAAGACACTGAGTTTTTTCTTTCTCGAGTCAGGAAAGGAGGAGGGTGTTTGTGTTTAACACAGTAGGACAAACCTGCTGTTTTCCTGAAAAATCTTTTATTTATGGGATAACTTGGCATACGACAGGGTAATTACAAGAGACAGGAGGAATAATCTCTAGAATATCACTAAATTACTGTTAAGTGGCCAAATCTCTTAAAAATGGCCAAATTCCATAAAAAGCCACACACTCAGCATTTCCCAGAATACTTCCATTCCTCTTCGGTAGAAAGCATTAAAAAAAAAAAAGAAGGGTCAAATGGAACTCCAGCACAGCAAAAATATGCTTCAAATAGTGTGATTAATTACACCACATGTAAAATGAAGCTGCTGGGTACTTGTCTGCTGCTTTTGCAAGGATTTTGAGATCTAAAGATGAAGCTCCAAGGTATCACTGACGTATCAGCGAGACAAGAAAACGATGGAAGAGTGAATCCCTTGCCCTGGTGACAATGTCAGTCTTCACATCAATGAGCTGGAAGACCTAGATTTAACTCTGGTGTCAAGGCCTGTTTCTTCAGCTATAAAATGGGATATTAATAATTTAGGGTATTAACTTGATTTTAAAAAGACCTGAAGATCTAAGTAGGAATTCATCACCTCTTGTAATGACACAATTCCACACGTGTAATCAGCAGCTGCCACCTGACACACTGCTACTGCAGAAAAAAGGACAATTCTCTACTGTAAGTCATGTGTTTCTCAGCTCTGCAAGTCCAAAAATCCCCAGCCAAAACATAAATAACAGAATTGGGGGTACACACTTTTTTAAAATTACACTCTACCCAAGGAAAAGCAAGGAGAGCTTAGGCATGGAAATTTCCTGTTCTGCTGAAGGAGATGCTTCGGTAGTCCAACATGAAAGTAGTGAGACACCCTGATGCGTCTGGGAGTATCTGTGGTAAATGCCATCACATACCTCATGCCCAGTGCTTTTTCCACCAGGACAGCCCTCACCATCCTTTCGCATCGGTTCCTCTGCACTGGTATCTTACTACCCACTGATCAGTGGTAATGGTATTTCCACCACTGTTGTTCTCAGAGCAAGAAAACATATTATTAGCCCTAAACTTAGGGCAGGTACCTCAGATGAAATGCTAAAATACTTCTAGCAATCAAGCAATGGTACTTTCCTTGAAGCAAAGGTAAGCGCCACCAACAAATCAGGATTTTGTGATTTTGTATGTCAAAAGAAATCTTTTATTTGACTATTTGTTAGATGTAAGAAAAAAGTATTTTCATATTAAATAGCTACATTAAATATAACAGGAGGAACAGCACTGCAGTTTACTAAATATACAGATTTAAAAGCAACTCACCTATTTGCTTCTCCAAACACCTGACTTGAATAATTTTGTTCCAGACACACTTGTAAATGGAGGAAAGTTCAGTATTGCCATCCTCTCATGCATTGTATTGTGTAACAGGCCTGTTTTCTCAGGCACACTCAAGGTCATCTGACCATACACACTTTTATTTATTTACTTATACTTACCAGGTAAAATATTTCACTGTATCTCTATTGCTGTATTTAATATTTACAAAACAATAACAAAAAAACGTAATTTACGTACATTATTGTTTTAGGAAATCATTGGATGTTTCCCCTCATTGATCATAAAACTGTTACAGAAAACTGATACTTCTTTAATGCTTTACCTAATTCAGACAGATATAACAGCCTTTATTTTTACAGCTAAGAAAAGATACGCCATAGAAGAGTGAGATGGGACTACTGAGGTGGTTTCACAAAAAAAAAATATGCTGTACTACAACTTCAAGAAAACAAGCTATCATTTTTAGAAGACTTATGTTCTTGATCTGTTTTTGTGGATAGTATGTCATATTATATTCATAATCAAAATATAAGACCCCCTCGTAAATGACAGGATAAGTTCTGTCTAGTCTGTAGGTACACGCATGACAACTGCCAGCACAAGCGTGCTGCTGCCACATGAAATACTGTTCTCTGGGGGCACGTTAATTAAGGTGTCTCTTCACAGCTGCTGATTTTCACAAGATTGCTGAACCTTTGTCTTTTTGAAGCCAAACTGGCAAAGAGTTAAAAGTTCTTAGACAAAATTGGTATAATCACATAAGCCTTATTGCTGCTATTATTATTATTACTACTATCATTATTATAATAATTATAGGAAACTCAAGTTAAAGTATGAATATATATATATATGAAAATTTATATACAATATATACATATATATATGAAAATTTTTACTTGCTTTTCTGTGTTTGCCACTCCTCCAGGATATTCCCAGGCTTCAAATTAATCCCCTTGGAATATTCTGACATCTTTTGAAAACCCAGGTAACCAAACAGATCCACCCAACTAAGGACATTGCTTTGTTTTGAAAATGAAATGAGCTTATATTTAAGTCTCAATTCACTCTATCAAACCCTGCTACAAAAGTAGCATAACTGTCAGTGCAGAGTATTTCCTCATTCCAGACGTTTTAGATAAATCAGCTCACTCACCTTCAGGTGCATTATTTGCCATAGATAATAAAATCTATTATTTAGAATGCCACAGGAATGCCCACAAGTGATAACTCCCTAATACACAGCCTCCAAAGTGAATATGCAAAATAATTCCCGAAGAGGTCACTTGTTCCTGTTTCCCTCACTATATACAATAGCTCTCACAACAAGAAACCAAACTCTCAACCTTCTACACAACAAAACTGAACAGACAACACTGAAAGACATACCCAAATACAAAAGTGGGTTTGTAGGGCATTGTCTGCTTGTCTTCCTTAAAAATCCCTTCAGTTCTAGATTTATATTCAACTTAAGATCTAAAAAGGTGGTTTGCACTTCAACTTGTGCCATTTATGACTTCTAAGGGTGCAAACTAAAGAAACTCAGACCTCACTGCACATGAATGAAACCGATGCAAATCAACCCCTGAGAGTCCAAGCGACAACTACTTCGTATTCTGCCTCTGAATGCCGCTCTTAACCATTCTTCACTGCAATGAACTTCATGTATTACAAACGACTTGTTCTGGATAAACAATTTACCTGTTCATAACACTAACAGCTTTCCTGTCATTGCTCTGAATGGGAGAGAGTGTTGTATATCCACAATGAAAAATGCCTGTTCTACCTATATAAAATATTTCTCTCAGATAGGCCTTTATTCAGTTTTACCCAGCTACTACATAATCACAGAGTGGCAGGGGTTGGAAGGGACCTCTGGAGATCATACAGTCCAACCCCCCTACTAAAGCAGGTTCACCCAGCGCAGGTGACACAGGATAGCATCCAGGTGGTTTTTGAATGTCCCCAGAGAAGGAGACTCCACAACCTCTCTGGGCAGCCTGTTCAGTGCTCGGTCACCCTCAGGTAAAGAAGTTTTTCCTTGTGTTCAGACAGAACTTGCTGTGTTCCAGTTTATGCCCATTACCCCTTGTCCTGTCACTGGGCACCACTGAGAAGAGTCTGGCCCCATCCTCCTCACACCTACCCTGTGGATATAAGGATTGATAATATCCCCTCTCAGTCTTCTCCAGGCTGAACAGATCCAGGTCTCTCTGCCTTTTCTCACAAGAGATGCTCTTATAATCAGTAACAAATTGAAAACTTTAAAATCTGTTGAAGCACGGTCAGTGTTTCAGATGCCGTGTGAAGAAAGGAATTTAAGGCATTCCAACCTTATTCATCCACTCATGTTGCCTCTGCCTGGTATTAATGTGACAGGAATAGCACAGGTGAAAGAGACAGATGATTTTCATTACAACTACCTACCAAGGTGCATGAACTTCACAATGTAACACAGCTGTGCATTTCAGCTTTCTCTCCTACCACTTTGAATGACGAGAACAACCTGTCACCCAGTGCAGGTGGTTCCAACTTCACAGAATCACAGAATTCTAGGGTTGGAAGGGACCTCGAAGGATCATCTAGTCCAACTCCCCTGCCAGAACAGGGTCACCTAGAGTACATCACACAACTTCCTATGGATCTTCTCAGAAGCACACACAAACCATATTTTAGAAAAACTTTCAAGAAAAAATAAATGCGTAGATGCTCACCAGCTGAAGATATGTGATATTTTTCCTATGAGGTGCTCTAATTACATTCTATAATTACTTACTGGGTAAGCTCATTGGGAAAAAAAAAATCACTTCTCATTAAAAGAAGACATAGCTCAATTCAGAATCAGTTCTTGTGAGTTTTAACATGACAGTAAGCAAACAAACCCAGATCATTAGAATTCCAACTTGCAAGCAAGTCCACACGAAGGAATCAGTTTTACCTGAAGACATTTAACTGTTAAGATATGCAACAGGAAGTCTCTGAGAACAAGCATGCAATAAACATCTTTCCAAGGTATCGAACCCTTAACATGTATCAGTCATTTTTTATTTAAACCACTTGAGTCAATTGGTAAAACATATTAGGATGATTATTTCCTACCAGGGCTTAGCTGGCTTTTTATAGTGCTAGAACCTGGCTTCATCCATTCTTGGTGTAATGTCACTTCAGGTGGGAAGAACAAACAGTACACCTGTTTGTCAAGATATGAGAGCAGCCTTTGGTCAGCCAAGAAATGATTACAGGGGGAGTAAGCTTGGAAGCTGACAGGAAGAAGAGAAAACAATTTTAAGACAAGGATTTCAAAGTGGGTTATTTATAGAGTCAACACTCAATTACCCATGGTCAGATTATCTGTACCAGAGATGCAGAAACAAGTCAGTGCCAGCTGGGCTCATTAGCCTAGGTGCAGCTTGGTGCAAATGTTCCTGTACTTCTAGGGACAGTGTGGATCCAGAAATTATGCAACAACTTTTTTTCAGCATAAGACTGAAGTCTTTTTTTTTAATCTAATGTGAGGCACTTTGATTGTCTCTCTATGGCATTTCCAAAAGCAGGAGCACTGGGGAAAATGGCAGACTCACAATAAAGCCACTGCCTTGCAGTGTTACTCCCCATGCTCTGAGTCCCAAGAAGTTTTATTAACTCAGGCACAGCACTGAGCCTGAGCTGGCTGTGTGTATTCCTGCCACGCTGCGCCAGGGCTGCATCCTCCGCCTGGACACCAGGGAGCTGGGGAGCTCGGTGCAGACAAATACAAGAGACTTGTGACAACACAGGAACCAGGCACCAGCCAGCATGGCAAACACTAATAAACCAAATAGAGCTGGGATGGCTCCGTGCAGAGGGACTGAGCTGTGAGATCATGATTTACAATTAAGTAATTTAATCCAGATATTCTAAATATGGGAAAACTTTAAACTCAAGTGCTTTCCCAACTGTATGAAAAACACAGCACGGGATGATATCAATCCAGCTTGAAGCTGTTTTCCTGGCCACAATGCCAAAAGTGTAATTGACAGTGAAATAAAAAGGTAGACAGCGAAGGAAATGGAAAAAATCCAACATTATATTTCCTACCTGCCAATTGCTTCCTCTGAATCAGACTATCTGTGTTCATGCTGAAGGGCTGAAACCTTTCTCCATCTGTCAGGAGATAAACTCCAGAAGGGACTTTATGCTGTTTAGATTCTTCTGGAAGTTGTCCCTCCTCATCAAACTGATGCTACTACAGTTGAAAGGAATCCTACTGTTCAGAGATAACAAGAGACACTTCTAAATTGGAGAAGTTTGAGAATCAGTTTATTTTTTTTCAGCAATGGGAGTCACTTGACCAAAGAGGCAGGGAAAGGACAACAAGCAGGATACTGGCATGAAAAATCTCAGCTATAATCAGCTGACTCCAGCTTGATTACAGAGGAGGAACTAAACTCTGTATTTGGCAAATGGATCACAGAGCGAGCAAGTCTTTTCTAAAGCTTTTTGCTGAGTCTGCCAATTGGTAGCTAGAGAGTATAGCAGATTTAACCAGCAATGGCTAACAAGTGAACCAAAACTAACCATGCCTCAGCTAGCCCATGGGATTTGCCTGTTGTATCTAAATACTGAGAGAAGATTTATTTACACTGAAAAAAGCACAACGTGCAGCAGAGAACTGCTCAAGTATTTTAAAATGATAGCAAGAAACAGAAGGTCCCCGAGTGTGGGATGAGGTAGAGGAAGATGGTTACCTATCCCCCCGGAACATCATTGTAACACTTGCAGAAATCTGCAGGTCCTAAACCTACAGCCTTATTACTTCTCCTTTCCTTCTCCCTAGTCCCAAATGCCTTGACTTTCCAGGTTGCTTAAGGTCTGAAAAACAAGTAACTCAAGAAAAACAACAGTTCAAAACCAAAATTCACTATGATAGATATTATTTATCAGAGAACTCTGGCAGTTTTACTTGTTATTATTTCTCCTTACATTTCCGATCCCTAAATGCCTACTGTCTAAAAGGTGATAGCAGTGAAAATTAGAGAAGTTTTATTGTCTTTCTTTGTGGTGTTACCTTAGGACGTGAAGTTTATTCTTGCTATTAGGGAGTAACATATTTTGGAAGACGTAATATTCATACAACAAAACTAGAAAACACATCTTCTGCTGTACAGTATTTGCAGGTCTGGTGTAAAGTATTTATCCTAGAACACATACTAATGAGAACAGCAGCACAAGCACTAGAAGGGAAAGGACTTAATTACCGTAAACAACTTGGAGCAAAAGACTGCTAAACATTCAACAATTCACATCAAGGGAAAGTTTAAAAGTTTTCACCTCTTATTTACTGTAAAAAGATTAGGTCAACACTCCTCTCCTCCCCCCTAAGCCCCATCAAACCAGGAAAGACCATAAATGCAAAACTATTGCACTAGCTCACAGCCCTGCTGAAAGCTTCAATAGCTGTGAGGTTTGAGAGAAGACACCCAAGGTATTTCCCCTTCCTGGGGGCTACTGCCACGACAAATTTCAGCCTGTAACTTCCAGGTAAATTGGCTGCATATCTGTCAAGCACGTACACACGAACCGCACTCACATAAACTTTCCAAATCATTACCACTCCTCCCACCCCAAGATATCAATTCTAGCCAGGAACTTGATTAGCAACAGACTGTGAAACACTTTCAGAGAACTTCAGAAGTGGCACTTAAAAAAGACAGTGAAATTTTATGGCCTGAGGGCCCCAGAGCAAAGCGTGGCGGCTGGCACTGGGCCTTGGATGTTACGGCTGCAGTCATACCACGGATCAAAGAGATGTAATTTCTATTTCTGCTCTTCCTCTCTTTCAAAACATTCCTGGCTCACCTTTGGCTTCAACCTGGTATTAATACACAGCTGCATTACATTGTAGGAATAGAGACCAGACACATTGTATAACATAACCTTGAGTCTTTCAGCAACTGCTTCCTAGAATAGGCTGCTCTTGTTCTGCAAGTACAGTGTGTATTGCTGCCCCCAGATGTACCCTCGTAGATTCAGTGCACAGAAATAGGCTTGCTGAGCCTGCTTTCACAAGCAATCTCAATTCATCCTGTATCAGGGACCTCTTTCCTTTTAATAATTCCATGCCAATTTACCAGTCACAAATCTTACATGCTCTTCTCCCCTCCTCTTCCTGCTAACTGTAAAATTATTAAATACTGTAGTGATATGGACTACTTTTGTATGACTTCTGTCTTCATAATTACCTGTCAAAATCTGTCACGTAGCAAGTTTAAAACAAATTATGCTCGTTTTGTATTTTGATTAAATACAAAGCAATACTGGTCAGATACCTCAGGACATTCCTGGCTTTACAGAAATCAAAGCTCATTTAACAGCCATAGCATTTCACAGATTTAGACAGATACCACCTCCATCAGATGACACTGGTCTCAGGTAAACAAGTGGGTTTTCTTTTTCCCCCTGAAAACTCTAATAAAGTTTTCTAGTGTCACTTAGATTTCATAGTTACGCTGTTTACAAAATAACATAATGGAGATACAGAATGTAAAGTTTTTCTCCTAATTTAATTAATACAAGTAGAGGGAGGCTGTAATCCACACACAGCAAGTAATTCAGCTGTAATTCATACTACAGCACAGCAGAGGTAATGCGGTAATGCTGACATTAAACCCGATACTATATAGCCCTTAAGGCTAGCAGGTAATCCCACTCTTTAAAAGAACTCCACTCTGAGAAAAAACAAATATATTTAAAGAATAACTAAGTACCATGAAAGCATTCACTTCTCTTTAATTTAAACCTACACATCTAAAACCGTATCAAAGCTTCCCAAAGCAAATGCTCTGCATTTGCCTTGTTCTTTATTTAAAAAGCTCTCTGGAATATATATATAAAGGAGTCCATAAAAAAGTTGACAGCTGCTAATTCAGGAGTCAGCAGTTTCCCATTACAGTGGCACATTGTGTTTAAACGGCTTTGGTACCACTGTCACGTTATTAATCACCTAAAGAGATACCTATGAATTACACATTTCTAGAGCACCACCTATTCCCAATGCAGCCACGGCTTGAGCTGGGTTTTTACCACACTGTCCCCGTGGCACACGTGTGGCAGAGCCAGGCAGGGACACACAGACACGTGCTGTGCACCAGGGAGCAATCACAGGGACTCCTCTGCCTGCGGGGGTGCAGCTGAGCCCCGGTACCTGCCCGTGCCTCTTTAACCCCCGGAGGCAGCTGCGGGCGGGCCTGGCCGCCTGCCCGCGGGTCACACAGCCCTGCCGGAGCCGTGGGGGCCTGCTCGGGTGAAAACGAACCCGCAGCCTGTGCTGGATCCCCAGGCCGTGAGCAGCACGAGTGCCCGTGTGTGCACAGCCGCATGCGAGAGCGCTGGGGAAGGAATAAATCACAGCGCAGCCACGCACGGGTCAAAGTTCTGCTTCTGCTTGGAGTTTCGGTACCGGCACTTCCTGACCGAGCCCAGAGCACCCCTCACACTGCCGTGCCCGCCCGTGCCCTGCTCCCCCCGCACTCCTGCTCGCTCACTTACATGACTGCACCCGCCGGGCCGGCTCTAG
>VZRW01006594.1:211419-276544 GCA_013398125.1 Aegotheles bennettii
GCGGTGACCGGGGCCCGGAGAGAGCGCGGGGCCCGCAGCTCCCCCTCCCGGGCCCGCCGGCAGCGCCGGGCAGCTCCGAGCAGAGGAGACATTGCTGAGGCACCGCTCCTGCCTTTGTAACAAGGCACGGGCAGGGAAGCCCAGGCAGCAGAGCCCGGGACTGGCACGGGAAATGCAGAAACGCTCACAGCGGAACCCTGGTGCATTTATGGCTCGGTTCCCCCGGGAGGCTGCCGAGCTCCTGCTGCAGCCCGGGCAGGCGGGCAGAGGGGGCCCCACAGCCGCAGCCACCCCCGGGGGGTTACGGGCTCTGCCCCCTCCCCCGGCTCCCCGCAATAACGCACAGGAACCCGTAATGACAAATCAAAGCTTCCGAGGGCCTGACCACCTCTGATCTTGCACAGTGCTGTCCAAGTGGACCAGAATTAAGATCCTGTTACAGTCAGCTGCTGGATAAACACTAAATTCTTTATCACCTATTTTCCTCCTTACAAGTACTCTCAAGTACTCACAAGTACGCGGATATCAGAGCGATGGTGTCAGCACCCGAAATAAAAAGCTGTACCAAGAGGCTGAGCTTCGCTGCAGCACAGCTCTGCGTGTGAGAGCATCCCCTGCCGAACCCTCCACCACTGCACCGCCAGGGCCCTGCTAACTGCAGCCACTCACTGCAGCATAGCCCTCCAGATTTGCAATGGAAGTACCTTTCATGCTTACCCCACGCCATTACAAGTAATTTGTTTCAATCATATTCAAAAGCGCAGCCCCTGGGCTGTGCCCCGTATGTGCAACTTGTCCACTAAAACCAGTCAAAACCACCAATTTGCAGCAGACCGGCATGGGACCCCAGTTTAAATGCTTATTCTCACAGCTGTGTCCAACATGAAACGTGTTGGCAAATGCAAGCTCACATCATAAGGTACTTACAAACGTTTTAGGATTAAATCGTACACATTTGCACACATGCGTGGAGCGCTGTTCCCCAGGAAATCAAGCTGAAATATGTTCCCTGGAGTGCTGCGCTCCCCGGCTGTGCACCCTCCCCGGCTCTGCAGGGATCCCAGTGGGGCAGGAGTGGGAATGGCCCCAATTTATTCAAGTTTCTTTCTTAATCACAGAATCATCTGCCTGAGGCCTTGGAAGAAGAGAGAAGGCGGATGGGGAGTGTGAAAACACAGAACCAGCACTCTCAAAGATTAGTCACGGCAAGCAAGCTCTTCAGCAGGCACTGCAGGTCCTTCACACAGTGGCTTCAATGGGGCAGAAGACAGAACTGTATTCAGGACAACCTGACCCACTGGACCCAAAATGGAGCTCAGAAATTTAGCCAATAGATCTCTGAAGGTGCATAACCTGTTGGTTTGTGTTGTTAGTTTTTTTTGTTTGCTTGTTTTTTGTTGGGTTTATTTGGGTTTTTGTTTGGTTTTTTTGTTGTTTTTTTTAAAAATTTAATTGAAACATGGGGCTTGAAGTAAAAAAATAAAACAGGTTAGATGTTTGGGGCATGAGCCTACCTAAGCAAAATAATACTGAATGCTTCTGGGATTTCTCATAGGAAAGCATTCACTGCAGGTATCCATGCCTCACAGAAGAGGCAATCACTGAAGCCAAGGAATAACAAAATTAAATAAAATATGGAAGGAGAAATAAGCAGAAGAGAAACAAGTAGTAGGTATAGAAATAACAGGTAAGTAATATCAACATGTAAAGAAATATTAAGACAAATAGTTAAGTAAAAAGTTTAAAACTGACTAGAAAAAAAATTCCAGAAAAAAATCTATGCTCATAAAAAGCTCCATCAAAGCTGAGAAATTGAAGGCTGAAAGAAACTATGGGTTATGTTGCACACCTCCATCATTTCATCACTAGGATGTTAGACACTGCTAATACCTGTTTGTACATCTCAGGTTCATGCCTGTGGAGCAGCTGTCAAAGCACGCTGTAACACATAATCCTGGGGATCCACGGGACTGCACGGCTGCTGCAAAGTGAGTGGTGATTGCTGCCTTATGTGAATGTGTGATAAAGCTCGTATCACAGATACTGAACGGCCAGCAAGTCACTGTGTGATTCTGACTGTTTAAAATATAACACGAGATAATGTTAAGGAAGGGTTGACTTCCATGTTGAAACAAAACAATGTACCAGAATTTTTTGGGGGGGATCCATAGTAACCATGCAAGGAACCCAGCAGGAGTAAATTCAAAATTATGCTTTCTCTATCTGAAAATAAATATCCATTTTCTGAAGAGCAAGGCTAGTGTTAGCTTTTGTTTAAGATACAATCAAGATGCTGTCAGTTTTCTGTATCTTAATATTAGGTGTCTCAAGTGATCCATCGATAGATTGCCTAAATCAAATGTTTCAGGAAGTGATAACCAATGCCTTCATTTTCAATCCAAACAGGGGAATTTATCAACAATATCAAGACACTTATTTAAATATAAAAGGACTTCCATAGTTCAGATGAAAACCACAGACATTTACCTTATAAATTAACTTATTGTAAATGGTTTTCTTTATACAATGTGATCCTAACAGAGACAGTTTGTGCTAACGACAGACAAGTTCTGCACTCAATCACACAGAGAAAATACTGCACGGCAGATAATTATTTTCTAACTCTAGAATCTTAATACAGAAGTTTTAGGTACAGAACCCACAATCTGTAAAAAGGTTGAGAACAAAGCAAGCCAGTAGTTGAAGTTACAATTACTTTTAGGTAATATGGGGAAACAAAAAGACTTTTGGGGGTAAAGGATCACTGCTCATCTTGCAGGCTTTAATTAGGTGGCTAAGAAATAAGGAGCAGCTAAGAGAGATTCCTTTGTAACCTGATTTTTTTCAGGATTTAAATGTGGCTTTGGTAAAAGCAGTGCTACATAAAAACACTAAAGAGACTGCCTATTTTCCAATGCCTGGATATGGACATCAGCTTGCCTGATGTCAGCACAAAGTTAGGATATCAGGGTGTTTTTAAAACTACCTTGAAAATAAAACATCTAATCTCTGTAGTTAGTCTTGGACTGATGGAGCTGAGTTTACCCCTATTGAAAAAAAACTCCTGATACACCAGCAGCACTTTACTGCAACTTTTTTGTACTGTGCATCAGAAGAATAGTCCCATAGAATTTTCAATAGGAGACCCCAAATTTAAATATTAAGTGCTTTCCTGTTGGACAGTGGCACTATCAGGCAGCTTGCATATTTAAGCTACTTCAACTTGGGAACATTTCTTAGTACCACCTACTATGGAATGTGTTCTGGGACTAAAACTTTAAAATGCAGAAACAAGAGTCCAATCTGTTGGGAGTATACATGTTTCCTGCTAAAGCTGTGGGCCTAAAATAGTGCCAAAATTAATTTTGTTTCCTTGTACTGCTAGGTAGGTCAACATGCAGAGTTTTTTTTCCCACCTAGAAACAAGGCTACAGCTTCAGCAATTCAGCACCAGCAAAAACAACAGAACAGACTTCATGCAAAAAATTTAACCTGACAGAGAAACAAAACACCAGCACATATATTTGAGTGGCAGCTGTATGAAGTGTTTCAGGTTTTTCTGTAATTGTATATTAATCTCACTCTGAGCCCCAAATCAAGTTTCTTATGTTTTAGTACCATGGATATTTCAGCACCAAAGGACAGAAGAGGGGTGTTAGAGAAGTCCAAGTCAAAGCACTCAAAAAAGCCAAAATTGTATTGATTTTGCCTGCAGAGATTATTTCAGAAGAATCCCTGAAACTCTAGCTGATCATTTCTGCAGACAGCTGGTAAAAATCGCCAGCAGGTATCTTATCTAAACCATACTTCGCAGAAAACAGAAGGGGACCCAAATTTCTATGAATTCCAGGTATCCCAACTTAACACCTCCAAGAGATGAAGCATCTGATCCATTTTCAGAAACACACTCTATGAAGCTGTGTTTGTGGCCTATGAAACACTCCTGCTACTCTTAAAGCATCTAGACCTTCATAAACAAATGAAACAACTGTTGTTTTACTGAGGAAAAGTACAAAGCCCCAACTAGCAAGTGTTTCCTGACAGACACTCAGTTATGCTTATGTTACTCTGAAGATCAGACTGATGCCTCAGCAGTCCTGAATTTTCCCAGCAGCTCCTCCAGAAAGGTCACAGCATTCCAGCTTCTTGTTTAACCTCTTGGAAACGGAAAGCAATGAACGCAGGTTTAACTGAGGAGTGCCTTAGTCTTGCACAGTTCACTCCTAAATCCATAAATCAGACTATTATTTTTGGAAATCCTAGAAGGCCTGAGATACTCCCTTTTTTTTCAGGTTGCCCTATCCATGTATCCGAGATTTGTCCATATTTCAGGCAAGGACCAGCTGCTCCAGCCTCTTGCTTGATTGCAGTCAGTTCTTGCACGAGGTTTGGCCTATCCTTCCCATATGAAGATGTATGACAAACACAGTTCTCTCCCTTTTCATTCTTCATCCAGCCCAAGAAGGTGTTGCCCATTTAGATGTCAATATGCATACAACTGACATTTTCAAAACAGCTTCAAATACCATAACAGCGTAAGAAAAGACAATCTACCATCTGCTTTCTTAGATAAAACATCATCTTTTCAGAAAGTGCTTATTTAATGTCTAGCACAGAGTTTCTCTTTCTTGGTCATGATTCCTAGGAATTCCTTAGAGATAAGCTTCTCTTACTAAATATAAAGTACTGTAACAACAAAATTAAGAACAAAATATTGTTTCCATTTTGAGTTGAACACAGTTTTCCTGCTGCAAAACTTCTATCCTAAATTGTCTAAGCTAGCTGAAGTACTAAGAAGTGGTACACTGTCTGTACATACACTGTCTTTCCAAAATGTAGCTACCGCTAACATTGTACAATCACATAAAAACCAATCCTTGTTCTCAATTGCTTATAAATGATGATATCAAACACTTGGGAATCCCACCAGCACCATGGAGCTCAGCAGTACCACTACAGGTCCAGCATTGTGCTAATGTGCTAGGATAACTGATGAAACTAACCCAATAAGGAATGGACATTCCTCCTCCAGCGCTTAAACCTGCAACTCTTCAGGCAAGCTCATGGAGACAACAGATCCTTCAGTACCTCTCTCATACATTTTTTTTCTGCTGCTATAGGGCTCTGAAAGCTTTTGAGTGTTTTGAAAGAATATTTACATGTTAAATGATACATAAAGAGCTAATGAATGCACAAGTAAAATACACAAAAATAGTATTTCTTATAGGAGCAATGCTGCTGTACATTGTAGTGGTTTCTCAGGTTTATTACTTTGTCCTCATACATATATTGTGTCCTTAAGGTGTTACATGGAAAAGGCCTCAAATAACTACTTTGAGCAAATGAACAAATTTGTTGCTTGCTGTGTGCAAGGCTGCATACATCTTCACAAGCACCCCAATGTTACATTTCTTAGCTGTGAGATTCCACATTCCCAGGTATTAGTTGGTATCTCTTGCTGACTTAATTCAACTAATAATAAGGTTTTATTTCAATTAGTCTCTTAGTCTCGCATTACAATCAGTGATTTAGATTTAAATTCAATTCACATGATTTTCACGCCCTGTGGGTATGGACGTTTTGACAGTACCGCAAAAATGTGCTGCAAGTTGCACAGAAGTTGATTGAAACTGTCAAACCAGTCTTCAACTGCTTGCTGACATGTACCTCAACATTGACTAATGAAAAATAGTCCAGAGTGGATTTATCTGAACATACAAAAGCATGCTCAGAAAACACGTTTTAAAGTCACCTGCACACATGGAAGGAATACAGGTTTTATTACTCCATTTTTAATTCCCGAATCACACATCACAGCTTTTTCTCCATTATTTGCTCTGTGACTACATGTACCACCTCAGACTTACAGAATTATTTTTTCCCCACATAGTGGATATTGGATAATGGATCTATATTATAAAATTCTACTTTTAAGATTAAAAAATATTTTAAAAATGTTTTAAACATAAAAATTTCCTTACTTATTTTCTTCTAATCCCCAGCCTTTGAAAAACTGTAACATTCGTGCAGTCTCATTAAATACATTTGTTCAGATAATGTACAATAGAAACAATCTGTAAGTAAAATTTACAAAGTTTTGGCAGAAACTTGTATTCAATCAGTTACCTCTTCCCTCCTGAATTCAATGCTGCAGAAGGCAATATTTGCACTCCAGCAGTCCTCACCATTTTTTCCGCATTTAATTCCAATTTTCTATAATTCACAACTTTAATATTACTCAGTTAGAAATGTGAAGTTTTAGAGTTGTCCTTCTAAACTTTCTGTGTCTTTTGATAACATTAACAGGCTTTACACATTGAAACTTACTCCCTACCACATCCCCCTCTAGGGCTGTGAATTCCTGTTAGAGACGAGCATGCCTTTTTGGGGAAAAAATAGCACACTACCACCAATTCTTAGATATATCGACAGCCTATAGATACCAACTACCAAAAAATACTTGAATCCAAACAGGCATAGCCCAGAAAAATACCACTTTAACATTAATTCAAACAGTAAATCTTTCATCTTCAAGGTCAGGTGTCCCTTTCAAAAGATATGCTTTTAAGATTGTATTTAGATAAGTCATGCAGAGCTGATTTAATAATTAATTGCTGCTGCTGTTCCCTCTGTCAGTGCTACTCTGAACCATGCATTCTCCCTGCTTTTTGCTTTCTCTGTCTCTGACGTTCACCTGCTGCCCTGATGGGAGAGCTTAGCTTGCTAAACCAGCAGAAAACTAACCAAAGAAAGGGGGAAAAGGTGCAAAACCACAAAGAAATCAAAGAGAATAGCTTTCTCCTACTATGCAATAGCAAGGTGAACAGGGTGAGATGAGCAGCAAAAAGCACTGCAGGTAAGGAAGAGGATCCCAGGACTGGGTAGGAAGGGTGAGATGAGAGGAGTGGACTCTGCCCTCTCTGTGGCAGCATGCCTTAGATCCATTCAGGTGTCCCTCAGATGCCCAGCGAGTGACAACCTGGCACGGTGGTAGCCAACAGAGCTGTGAAAAGGGCACTGATGTCATCAACAGAGAAAATATTCTGGAGAGATGATAACATTTAAAGCTGCTGAAGGTTTTGCTGCTCTCGAAACAGGTTCTTGCTTATTTTACAAGGACTGCAGCTGCCACTCGGTGATCAGTTCTTGTTGAAAAGAGCACTGCTGCACCTCGCGACCTGGGGCTGCTCTCACAGCTGAGCCTCCAGCCTGTATTGTCTTCTTCCGATCTATGAACATTTACCATTGAGGCTCAACAGTTTATTCCCACAAAACATCACTGACCGCTCTCCCGTTTATAGCCATGTTATTTTGGGAAACCATGGCAAGGGCTAACAGTTTGGCATCAATTGCCTGATACCTGTACCACGCTGGCTGCTCTTAGCCAAAGTAGCTGCCTTCAGGTATGGCCCTAACACAGTGAGGATGTGACAAACGTGGTATGAATGAGTAACTAACTCTTCATACAGTAATATTTTGAGAAACGTAATCAGGAGTCTGTAAGGAACTGGATACAAAAGGAGTAAAACTCTTCATTCACTATCTCTGTGCATCATGGAGACACAGCTTGCTGCGTTTCTACAATAACTTAGAGCTGCTGAGCCTACTGGACACTGCAGACCTGCTTCACCAGTGACTTTTACCTATCTAAGAAAAGACTATCAGAGAAGTAACACAGAGGCACAGCAAATTTGTTATAACACTTCTATACTGAGTGCACCTCGCTAGAATTGAGACAGCACTATCATAATTTTAGTACCTTTCTTGCCAGAATAATACATTCCATTGCAAAAAATTAATTACATTGAAAATTCTCTAGAACCTAAACTTTAAAATAAAAATATTTTGCATTTTTAATTTACCCAAAAGTTGACAAATAAAAGATGAACTGGAAATGTAAGTCACGCTGTTTATTTTCTTAGTTAATTAAAAACTATTTTTTAAGTTACATTGAGAACTAAAAAAAAAATCTCACTACATTGAAACTAAGTCCTGTATTAAAACAAAGTTTCATTATCATAAAATCAGTAAGTCAGCGTGGAATAAAGAAAACACAGGTTGCCCATCAAAAGAAAAACTAGTATGAAAGACGCTGTTAGGCATGAACATGTGAATGTTCATTTGCATCATAAGCAAAGTAGCTGCTGCATTTCCTGCAACGCTGTATGAATGTTCCACACAGTAAGGAAGGAGAGATCACTAAAGCAACAGACATCAGGAGCCTTTTGATATTGTAAGAATAAATGGATTGCAATCAAAGTTAAAAAAAGCTAACTGCTACAATATGATAACTTTTCTGTAAATGGCTAATCCACATTAATAACACTACTAAACATCACTGTAGTTAATATTTTACTTTAGATTAATATCAACTAAGACAAAACATATTTTAATGTAACTGTATGGGTTACATTTTAAAATGGTTTAGTCATTTTTGTCATCAGTACAATCTAATGTTTCTAGGAATGCAAGTTATTTTTATTAGGCAGCCAGCTGCAGACATTGCTGGAAGTTAACTATGTTAAGCTCCAGAAAAACTGGGAAAATTACCATTCATATGCTTTCAAAAGCTTCCCGAACACGTGAACGGAAGCTGTGTTTGAATTGTGGAAGTCAAACAATTCCAAAACTATATTAAAGGAGATAAGCAGTGATTTATTTGCAATGTATCTTTGTATTCCACATAAAACTGCTTGTGCTTAGTGACCAAGATTTGGTCCATGCTCACAAGAAGGTACAACTGCAATAGTGTACTGTGAAAAAATCATCAGAAAATGAACCACAAGCAACTGCTTTAACGAGTTACTTTCATGCACACCGTGCTCGGGAAGGCAATGATGACTAATGGGGAGAGGCGCTGCTCGGCCAGCTGAGTCCCACAGTGTGGGGGAGGCACTGCACACCAAGGAACACTTGCAGGGAAGGTAAATAGATGCTGTTGCATTGTGGTGAAAATATAAGGCAATAAAATAAATAACCTGCTCAGCCTTTCCTCCTGTAGAATTTTTTTATATAATTAAAATAAGCTGCTAAATGTAATTTTATATGAAAATTCCCTTTGCTGTCTCTTACATAAAGCTAATACTGAATGACTGCCTCACATACAGATGTCTATGCTGTCTCCACCTAAACACAGGTAAGCCTTGGTGTCCAAGTCTATACCATATGATAATATGTGCAAAGCCCACATAATAAAAATCTTATTTTTGTAATAATATTGATTCTCACAATTTCAACATTATCCCATTTTACAGATAAATCAACAGGCAAAAGGCATTTTAAACCACAGCACACCTTCCTATACAATACTCAGCACGGCTGTCACTCTTCAATTTAAACAAGTTACTAATCACTACAGCTTCACCCAGCAATACTTCTTATGTGTATTTCTAGACAATCTAATCACACCTTGTTGTTAGTAAAAAAAAGCAAAGTTTAGTTTTTGCAAATAGGTATACTTTATTTTTTGAACAATAAAAACAGACAATGTTTCACAAATTCCAGAAGTATCCTTAGGTGATCTGAATCAGACACAATACATCCACTGCACTCTCCAAGGGTGTAAGAAGTAGCATCAGCTAGCATTACATGGACCACGCTTTATCCTCTGAGCATGCAAGGAATGACACTAGCTCAGCATTGGGGCCACTCAACTTTATCAAACCTTGGAAAACTTACATGGAAGTTCTTGGCAAAAACTTTGCAGACTCAGAGCCCCAGAACCATTTCTCCCAAACAAGACCAGTACACATTTTGCTAACCGAAGGGATCTTGAAGCCAGCTATATCTGCATAACATCACATGCCTGTGCTGTATCTGTGGTTCTTCTTCAACTTGAAGGCTTGAATTATTTAAGAACAAAGCAACCTCCCCCAAACTAACCATTAAATGGAATATTTAGAAAAACAATTGGGACTTATCTATGTGGTTTAGCTGAAACTGAACTTAAAGCAAAGCATATCAGAAAAATGAGAACAGCAAAGCTTAACCAGTAAAATCAGCTTAGGTCAATACTGATGCTGTAAACATCTTATGTGAACCACAATATGAAAAAGAATCATAGTTTAAAGGGAAATAAAAAAAGCAGGGCCAGGAAGGTGAAGTAGAGCCTTTAAAAGCCCAGCATGATTTGCAACACAAACACTGGCAAGGGAGCAGTTTCCTCTTTGAATGAAGCAAGGGTCTAACCCCTTCCTGTGTCACAACTCCCCGCGCTTACTTAATATGTTTTCTAATGGCAGTAAACCAAACATCAGTTCTATCAGCTTCACAGACACGTGTATCAAAAAAGACACCACATTGATATTATATCCAGTTTTAGAGGAGACAGAAGATGAATTTGAATGCACATCTTCACATCTTTCCTGTCTGGACTGCTCAATAAGATTACTCATGATGAAATGGCTTATAACTTATACTTTATAAATTAACATTAAGTTTTTTAAGCAGATGCTGTATAGCTACATAAGAACACAAAATGGCTGCTCTAAAATTTAGAAGAAAAACACAAGATGACCATAAAGAAAATGCTACCTTGTATGCTTTACAAATCTGAGTTAAGCCACACTTTATGCATTCATTTCCTTCACCAACATAAAATGCCCAGGTCAGATCTTCAGTTCACTGACTCTTATGAGAGAACACACACACAAGTTTCAGATTATCATGTTAATTGAAACTATGATGGGCTAAGAGAGTTGGGGTTGTTCAGCCTGGAGAAGAGAAGGCTCTAGGGAGACCTCATAGCAGCCTTCCAGTACCTGAAGGGGCTACAGGAAAGCTGGAGAGGGACTTTTACAAGGGCATGGAGTGATAGGACAAGGGGTAACAGAAAGAAAGTAGATTTAGATTGGATATTAGGACGAAATTCTTCCTGTGAGGGTGGTGAGACACTGGCACAGGTTGCCCAGAGAAGTTGTGGCTGCCCCCTCCCTGGCAGTGTTCAAGGCCAGGTTGGATGGGGCTTTGAGCAACCTGGTCTAGTGGGAGGTGTCCCTGCCCATGGCAGGCGGGTTGGAACTGGATGAGCTTTAAGGTCCCTTCCAACCCAAACCATTCTATGATTCTAAGGCTGTCATAGTTCTTCAAGATTTTCCCATAAAAGAGGTTTCAAAGAATGAAAGTAGTAATGGACCCCTCAAAATCCTGCTGGTTAGCTCTGAGTGGAGTAGAGTTTGTATTTGCCAAAGCTAAGAAATGGAAGGCTGCAAAGTAAAGGTGTGATATGATGCAGCAGTAGAGGTGATAGCTTTGTTAGATCACAAACACGTAAAAGCGTCACCTGTTTTACTTGCTTAACAGTTGATATCAATGCAACTCTGACTGCAGAGTCAGCTGCCATACGCATATTCTCTTGCCATTAATCAGAACTTTCCAATAGATATTCTGATTTCCCTTAAGCATTAAAAAAAATAATTACATGTCAAACTTTAAAAATACCAAAACCAGGACACAAGGCAGTTCTCCTAAAATGACATCAAACTAAGATAGTTTAAAAACTGAAAATCTTTCTGTTTTATAAAATGGAACTATGGAGCAAAATCTCAACGAAACACTAATGGTTAAAGTCTTGCACTGAGCCAGCTGAATTTTTAAGTGTTTACTGTTTCTATAGCTGTCTTTTGAAACCATGATACTTGAAGCTCTATGTATCTTTTATTTGAACTCTGTTTCCTCTCAGTAATACTATCTAGCTAGAATTGTCACATCCATACCTGCCAGTTAAAAAACAAAACCAAACCCAAGCTGTCTGGGCCTTCTGGTGTAAACGCTGGCAACAACTTCGTAATTCCTTCGTGTAACTGCATCATGTGATAAGCAACTGGAAATAAAACTGTCCTAGCACAGGGGCTACTGGGTAACTTGAATCCCCCTCTGCCGAAGAAAGCGAAGCAGAACACACTGGAGCCAGCTTTGCCAGGTTTCACTGACACAGATCACAGAAACGCAAGGGAGAACAGCACTTCACCTTTTCCTGCCTGCATTTCCAGAATCTGCCTTTATATTTTGACTTTTCATCAGAGGAAAAGCGAACAGCCCGCTCACAGGTTCAAAACGAGTGGACACCCTCAAATCAGGGCAGAAGCAACAATTCAGCTTTGTTCCCTTATGCCTCTCTACAGTCGGTCACTGCGAGTACTAAAAGAGAACTGCGATGGGAAGGCAGGAAAGCATGTGGTTATAATTGGCACAAAGTGTTGAGGAGGAACAACTTCAGAGCGTGCATGGGCAGGATCTTCACTTGACCCATGCTAACTGTAAGATAAAATCTTTTCAATTATCTGTTTCCAAGAACTCCAAAATTGGGAAATGACTGAACAGGTATCGTCGTGATCTCAAACCTGCTCCTGTCTGTGAGACGTGGTAGTCCAATATTTGTAGTTTTGTTTCTCTAGTTTATAAAAATAAACTAGGCTGAAATCTGTGAACATAACATGGACTGGATATGAAAATATCCCCACCTGCCCCTCCTCCTTGTTCCCTTACAACAACCCCAAACCCTGCTAAGTGTCAACAGCAATGCTGCAGCAAGGAACACATTTCATTCTTGCCCATTTTCAAATGCAAAGACAGGCTAATTTTGACCTGATTTATCCCCAGTCTGACAGATAAAGCTTATGGAGCAATAAGGATCGGGGCCATAGAGGAGAAGAAACTCAAACATATTCCAGTTCTTCTCAAGTCTGACAAACAGACACTGGGTGAAGTTTTCACAACTTCTAGGACTCCAAGCTAGAAAATGTGAACTGTGGCACTGGAGTTCAATGTAACGTCCCTGTGCACGTCCTTCTTCTGCTCTTAGGGGACAATATAAATGGCTGGGGTTTTGGTTTAGTTTTTTTTTATATTATTATTATTATTATTATTACTATTATTATTATTATTATTATTTGAGGTTTTTTTGTTCCCTTTTACCTCTTTGCAAGAAAAAACCCCTGACCTCAATAGGGTGAATGTTACAGGGCACCTGGGGTATTATAAATTATTTTATATTCAGGACACATTGGTGGTTATCACTGATCCAACAAACACAGGAGCCAATATTATTATAGCCTTTCCCCGCCAAAAATACCAAATTATGACAATTCTGTGACTGGTTTAATTTCTCTTTTATGACGAGCTACTTTGGCTTGGTTCAGAGCGTGGATTTGTTTTCAAAACTCTAACTGATAAAATACTAAATATTTCTTTCTTTTTTTTTTTTTTTTTAAAAAAAAACATTTAAGTACAAAGTCTCTGAACAAGAGAAAGGTGGTGAATCCCAGTTAGATGGCCAATACCCCAATTACAGAATCACAGAATCACAGAATTCTAGGGTTGGAATCCCTAGAACAAGTTGTTCCATCACCTTTCCAGGGATGGAGGTGAGGCTGACCGGTCTATAGTTACCCGGGTCCTCCTTCTTGCCCTTCTTGTAGACTGGAGTGACATTTGCTATCCTCCAGTCCTCAGGCACCTCTCCTGTTGCCCATGACTTACCAAAGATGATGGAGAGTGGCTTAGCAACCCCACCGCTTCATTGCTTCATTGCTAAGCCAATTAAAGCACGCACCTTTTTGTAATCAACCTGAACCCACATCTTCCCCCTGTGGAAGAGGGCTCTGACTGCAAGGACAAAGTACTGTGAAGGGTGTTGAGAGGGTTTGCTCTCCCTCCCTCCTGCTGAAATTATTTCAACCTTTTATAAACACGTTTCCTGAACCACAGACTGGATCCCAAGTGAGTATCTTACTTGTCCAAGTTGTGGATTAACTCTCTTTCTTAATCTGGTCAATAGCTATTTAATTATTTTATGCAAAATAAAAACATCAACAGGAGAGAAGAAATCAGTGTGGACTTGAACTTTTGTCTTCCAGTAGCAGAAGCACCCAGTTCCCCAGCCTGCAGGGAATTCTGAGCCTCTCTCAATCCTTTCCATTCCTTTTCCATATAAAACACGCAGTTGGAGAAGCAGGCAAAGCCTCACGAGCAGAGCTGTTCCACCGCTTCCTGGCAGATGAGATACCCCAATTCCCATGAGCATTTTTTAATGGAAAGGAGAACACAGCCCATGTGAGTGATTAGAAACACCCATTGACAGCGGGTAGGCCTGCTTAAGGTGCTCTTGATTCAATTCCCCTCAGAAAAGGGTAAATAGGATGTCCCATATTGCACATAAACTGTTCTAATCTTCACACCAGTAGCTAAAGGATCAGAAGTAATTTTCCACACCTGGACTTTCATTTCCTCTGTTTTTTTCTTCAGTCTCATAAATGGAAGATTTTACTTCAGGCCAAGTGCAACACCTCACTTCTATGGGCACAAAATTTATTTTGGTAAGAAAATGAGAGAAAAATCAGTTATATGCAAGCCATTTCTTTATTGTGAAAAACCTGTGTGTTTTCTTCTTCAGCAAGACAAAAATAAATAAATATTTGTCCCCCAGACACATCTGCCCAGGAAGTGGCAATAAACCACTCCCTAGTAGTTATTCTAGAATTAAGGCTACAATTGCATCTGGGGTACAATGGACTGATCAGCCAATATATATGTATAAATACAGAAATGCACATGCACACATAGGCACATATGCATAAACAAAACTTCGCCTCTTTTCTAGTCCTGACAAAAATAACCTCATGGTCCAGAGGCTTCAAAGGACTTGGCGATCCCATCTCCAACTGAAGCAGTAGCAGATGAGGCTTCAAAGTGGCTTGACAGAGCCGGACCACCTGTGTTCATCCAGGAGCTCCCCAGAAGCCACGGATGCAGTTACTGAGCTATTAACAAGCAAGCAAAGCCTCTCACTGAAAAACACCTTGTATCTGAAGATCAGAAGGCAACATCAACACCTGGGGGAGTGCAAAGAAATAAGAGAGTAGCAAGTCTGCAATGTATCCAAGCCAGAGGGTTAGAAGCTGTAAGAAGGAACCAAGTTAGCCTACATATGGGTAAGTATGATGTATCAGGGAAAAGTCAGTGTAGTTTTGTGAAAGGCTGTTAAGAGTCACACAGATATTCTGGAAGGCCTAGAGGGACATGTGGACAAGGGAAGTCCAATCGACACAGCCCACTTAAACTTCCAAGTGAAACAAGGCCACATATTCATATTTCTTAAAGGAAAGATAACTGCTGTGAGACAGGAAGGAGGGTTCCAACCCCCACCTGAGAGCTGAGAAACTACTTTCAGGGCATGGAAAAGAGAAAGAATTTCAGCAGTGGCATGCAGCAAGAGCCTGCATTAGGGCCAGAACTATTCAACATATTCAGAAATGGTTCAAAAATGAAGGTGGTTAGTGAGAGAACAGCATCTCCAGTATATAGTTACCAAGAGTACTAAAGATGAAAATCAACAGACTGCAGGAAGACCTGACATTACTGAACAGTATAATAAAATAGTAAATTAAATTCAGTGTAGAGAAATGTAAAGTGACAGACATGGAAGAAAACAATCTTCAATTTATATACAAAATTATGATCTCTGATTTATTATTACACAGTAGTGAGACCCTGGTCTTGTAACAGTTCTGTGAAATTACCATCTCAATGATTTGTAGTGGTCACAAAGGCAAACCAAATGTTAGGCAAAGGAATACAGCACATCACACCACTCCTTCCCTCCCTTCAAAAATGGTTTAGAAGAGTTGGGCAAGATACAAAAACACATAGCAAAGACATGGAGTCTATACAAGAGTGACAATTAGGCAGATTTGGACTTGCCAAACTGGATGAGTGACAACAGAGCAGGGCTATGATGCATATTTATTACGAAGGTGGACAGGAAATGATTGTTCTTTGCTGGTTCAAAAACAAACCAAAAAAGGAGGGGTTTCTTCACACAGCATATAGCTAAGTTTTGAGAATCCTTTCCACAGGACCCCATAGCTCTCAAGTTTCCATTGAGTTAAAAAAAGCCACTGCATCAACAAGATCGTAAATTGTTTAGCAGCACAATGACAAACACCAGGCTTTTATTTCATGTTCAGTTTTTTGCTGCACCATTTCTATACTCACCTTGCTAAGCACGCGGTTCTGCACTGCACTCTTCTCCATACCCTTAACTATCTGGTCCTGACTATGCCTTTCCTGACCATGCAAAAATGCTGAAAAGCTTTACTGCTCATTTCAGCATTCCCACTAAATGCATCTGGCATTAAACAGTGACAAAAAGATTTATTTAGACAGCAAGCTAATCCTTTGTTGTCCTAGCTAAATTCAAAAGCATTATTTTGACTCGTACCTTACAGTTTTCATCTACCTAGAGTCATAGAATTAGAAATACTTGTCTTCAGGTTCATTTGGACGTGCACAATACTACTGCTAGTTTGAGAAAGCTTACAGTACACACAAGGATGTGCCGGTCTCCACAGTTAATGCAATCCTATCGCCATCAAACACACACTAAAGCCATCTGAAACACCTATAATCAACACAGACATTTTCAGTATTGTTGGCTAATTACTGATCCATGTTTCAGCTTGCACAGATATATTCCTGCTCTAATATTTTGAGGTAAAAGCAGCACCAAAAATGAGACTCCTCCCTGCCAATCCTCCTCCTAACAAACTGAATTAAAAAACGAAACAATTTTTCAATCACCAATCTCAGAACTAGATTTAAAAAAAATATTAAAATTCTCTAGTTACACAGTTAGTAAAGCACAACATTGATGATATACTCATGAAAAGAATACCTTATGCAACACAGGGAATAAATTGAAAGCAGGTGCATCAAATAAGGATACATCAATGCTTGACTTAAACACATTTCTCATATGCAATCCTTGATATTTTATGTGAGTATGGTATTAGTTACACTTCACTAGTTGCAGAGCAGATGCTAGGCATGATACAAGATTATTTCTCAGAAACAAAAAGAGGGTGGCAAAAATTCTGTTTATTTCCCAGAACACTAGTCAAATAAAATGTTCATGGTTAACAGCCTCACTAGTATCAGAAACATAAATAGCTAATGAGGCAAGTTTCCTAAATTTTATGTAAACATCTTAACAATAACTAGGTTTTGGTGCAGGAAGCTAAATCCAAGTATTTGAAATTGAATCAAAATCAAAATATACATGTAGTGAGGTGAATGAGTTGCCCATCATAAATTACCTAACATATTTTAAACAGTTCTTTTGTTATATCTTGTAGAATATAGTTTCATTTATTTATTATTTCATTTATTTCTTGTAGAATATAGTTTCATAGTTTCATATCTAGTTGAATGCAAAAAAATCTCATTTTGAAAACAGAAGCTTACAGTGCATCTAACCCATCTGTAATAATAAAATATATTTTAGAACAAGGCCTAATTCATATTTTAGATTTTAATATAACAATTATTACATTAATATTACCAGTTAAATAGGATAGCAATAAGACATTAAGATAATTATACAAATCACTACAGGACTGTGAAATGGGAAACACAGAGCTTCAATTGTATTTGAAATTATGAGAATTTTAAGTATAGTATTTTATGCATGCAAATAAAATGTTTTGAATAGATTTGGCACTAGTCATGTACCAAGAAGTTGTGTACTACTATTACAATGAAATAAACAGAACTCACAAGATTTTAAACATGGAGTTGTGACAAACATGCTTGCATACTGGAGGGAAAAAAAGATATTACAGTAAACAAAAAGAAATACTTTAAAAATTAAGAAGGTATACAAAATCTGGGATAAATATTATTACTGAAAATTGTGGGAATAGTACCTAAAGTAGATTTGCAAGTACTAGCTAGTTTTTCCCAGCTGAGATTTCCCTCTTCTAAAAAAATAAGGGCTTTTTTAAACACCAAGTAAAAAAAAAATTTCTTCATGAAAGGCATTTAATGTAACTACTTCCAACCTGAAAAAACCATAAAGCTCTTGCACTACAGCTCGGTATTTACTTCTAATGCTCTCCATTGTCCCTCTATGAAAAAGGACATACAACTACCTTATCATCCTCCTGCATGTCAAGGGACTTTTGTCTTCCCCACATGGCCTGTAGGTGTTAGAAAAGACAACAGAAATATTGCTTGGAAGCAGTATTTCAGACTACCAGAAGCAGAACTTCTGGAAAGTAACAAACTGCCATTCCAGTTTTCTTTCCACTCACCATTGTACATAACAAAGTAGTTTAATCCTGGCAGCTGTGAGGGCCAGAGCTATATTCTTGGGTCATCCAACCTCCTTCCAGGCCTGGTTCTCCAGCTCTGAAGGGAGCCCTGAACACACAAGATGAGTTGCACCTCCAGCCCCACCTGCCACCTCACATGCAGACTCAGCAACCACAACGCTTGGCACAGGAGATGTTCAGCTGCTAGAGAAGACAATACCCCAAAATTGCTGCTGTTTTCCTTTGGGAAAAGCCAATAGTCAATGGACAAGAATCAACTTTCTAAGCCATCTTACAGTAAAAATTTCTGTACAGGGAGAGTAAGAAGTTCCTAATCTTGTAATATGCTTTGCAAAAAATGGCTAAATGGTAACATAGTAGAAATCACAACAGTCAGAAAATTAACTAAACCCAAAATGTTTAGACATCTGCTAAAATTCATGATCAGTAGGCAGGGCTATACGTAGACAAGACTTTTACGGACTTGAAATGGAACTTATGGTATTTGGTGGTGACTAATTTGGATGTTAATTACCTTTTGTAACACGTGCAGAATGAAACAGTGTGCTACCAAAAAAAACCCCACCCCATTCTCAAAAACCCCACCACATCTTCCCTGTCTGATCTCATGCAGGATAAACAAAGAGAGAATAGAGAGAAGAGACTTGTTCTTAACACTTACTTACTTTGAATACAGTGAAGAAATGATGACTTCCTATTTGGGCCTTTGGTAAATTCAGATTCTAATTCAAATTTCCTTTCTTTACATCACAATTTGATATAAAAAAGAATTTGTTCTTGCTTATCTTTTACTCACCAAAACACTTATAAATGGTGAATTCAAAAGGCTCTTAATTCTGTTTTGGACTTTAGGAATAGGACCATCAAGTCTTTCTGAAAAATTATTTTAAAAAACATTCCTTCTCTAAGATGGAAGACATGTGCCTTATTCAGACCAAGTAAGACACATTATGGAAAACTTCAAGCCAAATACTGTTTTTAATTTTGCCAGATTTTTACAGATTATGATGGAAAATTTTCACTATACCTTTCCCCTTTCCCTCACTGCCACCCCCCCCATCCCTCCATCAGTGAAGCAGCTGGAAGAACGATGCACTAAACGCAGCCCTGTAAATTATGGTATGCAGGAGATTAAACTTAAGCCTAATGCTACAGTCAACCTCCAACAGCTGAGTTCTATTAATGGACACTCCTTAAAAGAAATCCTTATTGGTTACTATTTAAAACTACATCTCTATTAAAATCTTGACTGAAAGAAATTACAAGTGATATGTATCTCCCATCAATGCCATGACAACAACACCCAGTTCAAGTATGCACTGCATCACTTACCACAATTTTTATGAGTAAAAAAACCAATACAAAAGGGTTCACTAATCAAATATTATCAACAAATATACTATTTAAAAGAGACAAGCTAATTTATGATGATAGAAACTATGTGTAAACTAGAACGACACACTTCCAGTGCTCTGAAAAGCCCAGTATCAACATTACTTTTCCAATTTACTTCCTATGTTGATTTAAGATCAGCACTGTGAAATTACAGCACAGTCAAGGCACTGTAAAGGCATAAATTAATAGAAATAATTAGGAAAAAGACAATTAATCAATGTTTTACTTCCAGACTTTTCAATTTCATGCACAGGTCCAGAAACAGGTAAGGGCGGACGGGAGAAAGTTATTATGCTTAATAGCAACTGCATACACACGCAGCATTCTGTTCATTGCTGAATGTTTTCTTCTGCTGAATGCCCACTGCTCCCCAGTGCACGATCCTTTGAGATTCAGTGCTGCCAACATGTTCCTGCTTTCTCATTCAAAGAATCTTTCAAATGAAGAAATTTTCAGTTATCTGACACATCGACCTAGAGTGGATTTTTGAAGTGCAGAAGTTATCTACGGGAAGTTCTCGGCTTCCTACTCACACTACTCATTGACCTTGTCACTCTCTCTACCATATCTATTTCTTTATCTGAACTTCTCTGTTTTAGGCTCTGTCACTGATGATGAATTAGTACCAACAAAGAAGAAAGCAGTTCAAACAAGGGGATGATAGTGGAAAATACAAAAAAACCCAACCCTCTCAAATACTGTGCCACATGTTTCTAAGCAAGCAAGTATGCGGGTCTGAACATAGCTCCACCTTTAATTCACACGCTACGTGAAGAAAAGAAAACACAACCAACTCCCTCCAGCCTCTAACAGATCTCAGCAACCTGCATGTTACATTTGCTGTTGCTCTGAACACCAGATGCACATTTTTCAGTCCCTATCAGAGTCCATCCCTTGGATCTGGGTGTTACATTCAGATCTGATACATCTCCAATACAAAAATCATGTGCTAGTCTTGTTTTAGCCTGGGCTATAGTGTGCCTGATGGTTGGGACATTTTCCTGTCCTAGGAGGTGGAAGATGAGAGAATAGCTCCTAGGTGGTAAAGCAAATCTCTTGCTTCCAGGACAAGTAATTACAGAAAAGTCAGGATTATTTTTTTTATTATTTTTATTTAATGAACATGGTCTTGTCAATGTGTCACTGAGCTCTCTCCAGGGCCATGTATGAAAAAAACCAAGCTGTTTGCAGTCCTGGATGACCACAGTAGCCAATACTGAGGTGACCACCACTCTCAGGCATATGAGCAGCTAAGAAGGATTTTTATTTATTGCTTCATTTGAATCAAGTATTAAAATGTCAATTGATTATCTTTCATGCATCTAAGTGCTTTTCTGAATCTGTCCAGAGTCTATCAGTAGCTAGGATATATAGCTGGTCTCTCCAAGGAGTAAACGAAGACAAATTTTGCACTTCTGTACCTATTCAGTGCCTCAAGGATTGCTGACAGTCTAAAAATATGGCACTCCATGAATATGTAAGGAAAAAGATGAATTCAAAGGAGTGCAGGTTTAGTTTTGCCTTTTCAATGACAATATTCACTCTACCTGGATTGTCCATGCAGTGATGTACTAAAGTTCTATGGGAATGGTGCAGAAGATGGCTTGTGGCCGCAGTTTCACAGCAACTGCCATCATGCTGGGCTTGGAGAACTTGCAATGACATGGACATGACACACTCATATAACCTGCATGTACCATTGCAGAAACTACAGCTTTCCATTGCAGACAGGAGACAGAGGGTTATGGCACTGGCTGTACTTTGGTCTTGAGAACAAGACTTCTGATAGAAAGACTATAAAGCTAAAGTAAATTTTTCTATGCTTTCACCTAGTAGGGGTTTCCAATTTAAAGTAATGGAAATGAAAGTTACAAAAATCAGTGTGTCCTAGGCAATTGCACAATTAAAAATGTACAAATAAGGTACACTCAAAACATTCAATTCCTTCTCTCCTCACCTCCAAGAAAAGAAAGAGAAAACGGACTCTTGTCAGTCTAGCAGCTACTGTTTCTATATTTAACAAAAAGCAAGAGGGACAAGAGTAATTTTAATTATCTTAATTATTTTCTGCAGTGAAACCTAACCATGTGACAACCAGAAAGTTATTAAATCAGTAATGATGTCATATAACAAGTTTTGACAAAGCTGTGAAAAAGAAAATCACAGTAACAGAAAGAAGATTACTCAAAAAGCCATCGTTTTTGAAGGGCACAAGAGCACTCCCCTTGATAAAAGGTCAAATGCAATGGATAAAATATTAACAATTACAAAACCACAAACCAGCTGCATTTAATAAAAAAGGCACTGAATAATTGAAAAGAATATCAAAACTGAGAATAATCCATCAAATATGACAGTGATACCCATATGCCCACTAGTAACGTTCAGCTTGTGTTAAGAAAGCAAATAATTCTTATTCATACTGTAAGCTCAGCCCCCGTCTTTAACCGTGGTTCATCAAATTGTAACACACAACTATTACAATGTAAAATAGCTAGTCTGAGTAATTCAAAATATATAACCTCTCTTAGGAAATAATTATGATATGAAAGGGAAAATATATTCTTCAGTGCTCCATACTTTCTAGTTTGTTTTTCTTTTAAATGATGCTTATAGAGCCAAACAGTTGGATAAAAAGGAAATATCCTTTTCCAGCTTTCATGAGGATATGAAATTGTCAAGCCAAGGATTTATAACTCAGAAGTAATGAAAATCAAGGGTAGTTTTTTTTCTTTTTAAGGAATAAGAATTTCTACTTCTTAATTAGAAGCCTGCTAGAATAACCTTGGAGACGGGCAGGATAGATAGGAACGAGACTCCAATAAAGTAATTAGCAAAAGAAGGTATCTCATGGTCATTCCTCCTCAATGAAGCAAAATTGTTCTCATTTTTATGCTGTGACTTCATCAAATGGAGATGTAACTATTCAGTTTGTTAAGATACCCTCCCCAGTTTTGGAAACTGTTCCATAGAATGTTTGAAAACTTTCTTTGATGGTTATACTGCAGTTATTGTTTAACCAAGCTGCATTATTTAGCTTGGCTAATTCACCTCTTCCCCCCAACTTTAGTTTTAACACTTTTCCATCATTAATTTATTTCCTTATATTAAAAGAAGTCAAGATGCTTGAAAAGCTTTCTATATGTATACTACTTGTTCTTCACTGTGCCAGAGCTACCTCTTATGAGAGATTTTCTTTTCAACAGGAAAACAAAAAGTTAACAAGCCTTTTATTGTGTGGAACATTTTAAAAAAACCCCAAAACCAGAACTGTATCCGATGCTCTTCAGTCTAGTAAAAGACAATGCAGTATAAGAATATTAAGCTTTACTGTGTCTGGAGCCAAAGGAAAATAGAAACATCTCCTGGGAAATGGTACGGGTCCCATCTTAACAAGTAACAGACTGTCACAGAACTGCAGTTAATAGAAGTCATATGGACAAAGCTCAGCATAGGCTGCCACCCTAAAAATCTCCCAGAATACAGATATATTGGAGAAAAAACCCCAAACAAACAGCAAGAACATTATAGTACTGCAGGGATACCTTAACACTACATTTTTGGTGTCCCAGAAAGTGCTCTATGTCTTCATTGAGGTTGGCATTCAAGAATAAAGTCTCAAAACTAAAATTCCCCACATGACAAGCACACTTAAAATGCTACAAGCTGTATTACTAGACTGACTTCTCATTTAAAACTACTTTAGGGAGAAATAAATACAACTACATGTTCACACATTAAAAAAAAAAATCTCAGATATTGTACCACTGCAACAAGTTACTCAAAAGAACTGACTTCAGAAGCAAACAACACTATTTCAACCCTATTGTTGATGGCATTATGATATACTATTTTGTAAGGTCACAATAATGCTGAATGACCTCAAGAAATTATTTGATTTATAGTTTATCCAGCAGCCTATAACAGCAAGTCTTTCAGTTGAGCTTATGCCATATGTACATGAATTATTTAATCCTTACAAATGGATATTAATGTTCATCCCACAGATACAGGGATGTGAAACTGCTCTTAAGAATAATTCAGTATTTCTCCGACGTAGAGGCCAGATCAGATCTACTGCTTTGCAACATTTAGCTTTACACTGTGTTTATTAAAAAGACCATCAAGTCCAGCAAGCCAGTCCTCTAATTAGCCAGATCTCTTCCTTTACCTTCCTGAGTTCTGCTGGTCTAAGGTTGTATGAAGCATTGCCTTCCATTAAAAAAGCCTGAACCGCAACCAGATTTTTCTCTTTTAGTTCTTCATATTCCAGGAATCAAACCCTTAAAAGTTAAATGACAACATCTGCCTCTATAATCTTCACAACTTCCCAGTGCCATCACGGATGGCTGCCACATGTCTGAAATTAGAGACGAATGAAACAGTGGGTCTTCTTACGCTCTGGAGAAAGGCATACGCCAGCAAGGGCTCAAGAGAAGTGTTACAGAAACATTTGCTAAACTAAGCGTTCCAGGGCTGTTCCAAAGCCAAGACCTTCAAGTTACCATGCAGGGAACCTAGAAACATAAAGCACGTGTCTGGCACGGACCTAAGTGCTTACTGAGAGAATATGGACTGGATCTTACTAGGGATATTAGTAACAAACCACACTGTGGGAGATTCTGGGATAGATCTCTACAAGTCCTTGTCAGTAGCAATAAAGACTCCCCATGACGCAGCCTTCAAGAGCCAAAAAAAAAAGTAGTGGCTTCTAATGCTTTCTCGTTACATTGTCTTTGTTACAATTTTAAAGCTGCAATTCAAGGCATGTAAAAGAATGCATTTTATGGTAAATACAACAGTCTGAAATACCTCAAAGTCTACTGACAGACACATTGAGCATCACTGAATTTACAGGTATCGTGCTGCATGGCCTAACTAATAAACAAAATCCACTGAATTGATTGTGTCCAACAGGTGATAAAACTCTAAATAAAACTGGAAGTTAAATATTCCTGCATCACGGAAAAGCCCAGTGCAGTCAGAACCAGTACCTCAAACGAAGCCTTCTCCAGACCTTTCTCAATGGACTGTTGATATCATAACGTATCCAGTGAGAGATTTTACAGCCACAAGCAGCTCATGGTTGATCTGGTTTTAAAGCCAGATTTTCATAATTTTCTCACTAGATGATGCAACTACAGATCAATTAATGAGATCTATGTGTAGGTCTTCTTTAGATGTCCCTCATTTCTTATCAAAACAACTATACGTTAGTAAATGTGTGTCACTTATACAACATGTACTTTTAATAGATTCATTTTTTGAAAATTAATTATTAGTTATTTTACAGTAATTAACAAAGGCCCAAAAAACCTTCTCTCTTCTAAAACTTATTTTATATGGTTTTAGTATGTTATCTTTTCTGTTCCTTCTTTAAAACAAAATATTTTACCTACACGTTCAAAGCTCTTCCACAGGCCTCTCAGCAATATTTCAGTACACATTTCCTGAAACAAATCTGACTAGATCAAGTACAATCTTCAAGAGGTAACACCTTTGGTCAATTATTTTCATTATTCTCAGTTTCTTTTAATACTGTCTACCTTCCTTTTTTTTTTAAAAAAAAAAGTATTTATTGACCTTATGCTCTTAAATCAAGCAATTCAGAATTTAACACTCAGTTGTTCAGTGTAACAGGATTGCTGTAATGAAGATGAAGCAAAAGGAATTGTATAAATAGTGGAGTAATGGAGAAAAGAGAAAAAGGAAAAAGGGCAGTAACTCACAGGATCTTTTCAGTTTACAGGCAACACACTAACAGTGATGGTAACTTATTACTTCCAAAGAGCTCAAAAAGTTTCTTCTAACATGGAATCCTTTACTCTCATCTAGAAGAAACATGATTCTATATGCCTTCTACATTAAAAAAGGACCAACTTCTACACTGGTCCCCAGACTAGGTCATGTCCAGGAAACAGAACAACTATGAAAGGCTATAGCAAGGTGTTATATAGAGTCTTCTGTAGTGGATCTTTTATTAATGCACCAGTTCAATGTTTATAGTATCCACTGTACTTATGACAATATACAGAGAAACGTTTCTGTCACTGAAAGAACCGTAAGATATCTGAAGCTGGGCAGGAAGAATCCACATATGACTAAAGGCAAGAAACAAATTCTGAGAAAAACAGCAGGACAGCTTGTTAAAACAAATTAACACCTACCCCCACCATTAAATTAGTAAGTCCTTCTCCCACTATCCTAATACTTTCCGATCTTTTCCTATTCACTGGATATAAATACTATATTCCACTATTACCATTTTTTCACAATTATTTCAATCTGGGCCAAAGGTAGTGATGAATCATACAACTGCCTTTCAACATGCACGGAGTTGCTCCTGGTTGGTTGTTAGCAGTCCATACATATAAACCCAAGGCATATTTTGGTAATGTCTCTTTAGAAGTAAATAAACTTTCGTATTTTCTGTTCATCCCACTTACAGTTTCCCCTTACTGTCTTGCTTTGCTGTCAAGAAGACTGAAAGGGGCACAAGATTTGTAAAGTTTATTTGCTCTACGTAGGCAAAGAACATTTTAATGTATTTAATTGATTCCATCCTCAGTACTAGTTACCTTTCATTATTATGCAATCACCTTCAAATTAATTTAACTAAGTTTGATTAAATCTCATGAAAAGCCATTCCAGTCACATTTTTCATTCCTTTAAGAAAAACCAAAAACCAAACCACCACCACAGAAACAAACCACTGCACAAAAAAACAATAAACCACTGGATAAGTGATAAATAAGCCAGACCTTGGAATTAAGTTTATCAGAGAGTATTTGAATGTAGCTTGTTAATCAATAGCAAAAATTTATAATTAAAGTAGTTCTGCTTACAAATAATCAACATCAAATTTGTAATCTTGCTGTTGTCATTACTAATTGAGAAAGAAATATCTGCACATTCCTGCAGCTTCTCAAATGAACATTTTTCAAGAGAATCTTAACAAATGTGAATCAACATGTCAATTATGTAAAAAATGAAACCCTATGATAAATAGAAAAACAAACCCTATATACAACTGTGCATAAATCCCACTAGAAAACAATCCATAACATCCAACTTCCAGTTAATGTAGATCAGTATCACAGCCCTCACTTTGCAGCTTTGATAAAAGACAATCCAATGTTAGGCGGTAATAGTTTTAGCCTAGCTAGTATCTAACTAACAGGATTTATTTGTTGTAATAGGTTAATTTAGTAAAACAACTTCAACTGGAAAAGCCCAGCATCTAGAACAGCTAATTTAACTTCCTCTAAAGGAAATCTGCTTATTTGAAGGCATGGCTGGTATTTTCTGTGGAAAGAACACAAGGTAACCAGAAAAAGTATATCTGCAATGCCTGTATTGTATGCAATGATTCTTAAGAGAACTGTACGCCAGTTTGGCACTGTAATTCAGGAAAGAAAACATTCACTTACCGCAGTGTGACTGGAAAACCTGTGGCTTGACTACCTGATTGCAGATATTGCACACTACAAGATAGAAATCATCATGAGCTGGATAATGGCCAAATAAGTGCATATCTGTGGGAAAGTTAAAAATATATACAAGAATTAGAAATTATGCTTTAAATATATATTAAGAAAAGAAATTGAAAATACTGCAGGGCCACTACTGTTAAATTAATTTGTACAAAGCAAATTTATACATTGCTCCATAAAAGCTTCTTACTATGTCAAAGAGATTTGTTTTTCCCCTTCTGGGTTTCAAGGTCCTATACTAATACTGCAGTCTCATCCCCCAGTCTGAGTCAGAACAAAGGCAGCAACACCTTTGTCTTAACACTCACTGCCAAGAAGTGCAATAAGCATTTCTGTACTAGTCAACTGTTGAAACAGTAAAAGAGTTTGTCTTAAAATCTCTGCCTAAAGATTGTTTTTGAAAACATATGCACAGATTATGCTCCATGTTACAATATTCCAAGCATGACTACAGATTGCTAGGGAAAATCACCTGCTTAAAAGCCAGTTATAGTAACCAACGTCAAGGATCCTACAGCTTAAAATACAGTCAGGAAAGTCATCCCTGTTTAAAACCAGATGTCATTACATGGAATTTCTGATTCTGTTCAAATGTCCCTCCTAGTTCAAACACTCTGCTGTTTGTTTCCCCAGCAAAAACTCTGGGAAGAGACAAAGACAGTTAATGAGGTGTTTCTTAATGATGGCACAAGGAATTGCATGAAATCAGAAGATGGGTACAGTCAGATGATGGCAGGCACTTGTCCCTCTCAGCTGAAACACATAATGTAATACAAGCATTCTTAAGCTGTTACAAACACAGAGTAAAATGGGCTTAAATTACTACTGAAGGCCTTCAGTAGCCTCACATTACAAGTGAGGTAACTTGTTTCACTCCGCATTACTATAACTCAAGAACAAGCACGCATACTCATCCACTGCAGCCCAGCTCAGCGGGCAGAAGCCCCGGTCACTTGTACACACTTTGGTGTGCTCAGGCCACCACGCCCAGTGTTGCTAACGAAGGTGTTGCTGCATTAGTAACCCCACACCGAGTATCGGCCGCACAGATTGCGGTACCTCTCAGAACAGGGCAGTGACATCTTCATTTAAAGATGTCATAAAATGGCATTCCGGCGGCATCCGAGATCTATTAGAGAACTTGCAAGTGTGGCTTCTGACTCAGACTGAAATATCAACCCGGTGCCTTCTAAACAGGAGGGAAAATGAGAAGACCCTCAGTGAAGACAAACACGCACAACAGCAGCCATGACTGATAAACATAAACTACTAAACCCCACTTCTCCAATAAATCATATCTCTCTTTTATAACAGTGATTTCTTTCCAGAAGTGGCTCAAGCAGGTACCTTATTCCATTAGTTCTTAACCAAAGCTAGCATTCTGGCCCTGTAACTATTTTTACAGGTGATTCTGCCGTGGCCAGCCCCACTGAGTGAGTAACATCACTGCTTATGATGTCAGTACTTGGTATGATGAAGCGCAAAGTATCTTCAGTCCCTGAAAACCCCACAGAGGAACGGGGCAACCCTCTCATGGTAACTCAGGCAGCATCACAAGTAGGTCCAAACAGGCTCACTCCAGCATCCTTGGGCACAAACCAGCACCACCGACCCACAGGTATTTAGTAGTCTGATACAACGTGAATTGTTCCTTTATTCTCTGAAAACCAAAAGCTTCTTTCTATGTTACTGCTCATTCCGGGCTATGAAATCTAGTGAAAGGTTAACCAACCACAGCCACTTCCCAGTGCTAGTCTGGGACTAACCAAGCCTTTAAATGCATTACAGCCACATGAATGCAATCAACATGCTCAACTTTAAAAGAACACCAGTGGTGAGGTATAAATTCCTTTGGTAATTTCTTGGTGTAGTTATTGTTAGTCCTGATAAAGCCAGAAACTGCACTGCACAGTTGGAGTACATCAAATCCTCCCTTCTAGTAAAATAAACAAACAAAACTTTAAGCAGGTACTATGTCTGGCCCATTTATTTTATTTATTCTTCTATTGTGATAAGTCAGTGATCTTAAAAAATCATTTTACATTGGCAATTCTTAGCCAAGGATGTTTTTGATCAGAACTCACAGATTTCCACTAACAGCATTATAAACTCCACAGGAAGGAGTATTTCTCCCAGGTATAATTTGACACAAAATCTCAGCTCAAAACCATGCATTTAATTACAGTTATGAAATATTTCAAAAACAGTTAAAACATCTCAACAACTTCAAACGTTTTTTCTGTTGTTTGAATGGTCCAGTGACAATCTTGTTATGAAAACACAGACTTTGCCCTTTACAACCACAAAAGTTACAACTTTTTTTCCATTTTAAATTCCTTAAAGCCATTTAACCTTCACAGATCTGTATACCAGCCTTTAAAATATGCCCAGCTCTGAGGTGTATGAAGCCCAGCTGGGTCTGAGTCTGAGTTTTTACAAAGTGTGGCTGCAGGGAGTAACTTACAAAACCACATACGGTATCACAGAGAATACTGGAGAAACTGGTACAAGGACATAGATGAATAAGAAAGCAGGTTTGCAGGACCACAAAATCATCTATGTTTTCACCAGACACTTTCAAGGAGACACAGCATTGAGGAAAAAGTTCTGGTACCTGCAAGCTTGTGGCACAACCCTGGCAGACAGCATTGCACCTAACGGGTAAACAGCACCATCTGAGTTTTTAACGATACTGAGATGGAAGAAATTGAGAGGCAAAGGAATGGCACAGATATGTAGGAGAACGCACCAGAAACACTGCTGTGAGAAACACAGCATCAAAACAACGCACAGATGCAGAGTAAGTGACACCCTGAAGCAGTGCTTTGGAAGATTTTTCATTTTGCAGATGCCGACAAATCGCCCAGTGGAGGTGCCAGCATCTATGGTAAAAGTGAGTCTTCTTATATGAATTGAAATTATTAGCTACTTGTCAAAAGTCCACTCAAATTAATCCAAGAATCTAAAGGACACAGACTACAGGCTGGAAATCAGAAACAGGAATCACACTACACAAATAAATAGTTATAATTGACTCAAAATAGCTATGAAACTTGAATTAAACACTATCTTTCAGACTAGTTTCCTTAAAAACCTCAGTATGCAGGAGTTTGAGCGCAAAATTCATCAAGCCCAAACAGGTTCAACTAGCCCTTACTAGTTCATTGGTGATGACCAAAGACAGGACAAGCGGCAATGGATGCAAACTGGAGCACAGGAGGTTCCATGTGAATATCAGAAAGAACTTTTTCACTGTGAGAGTGCCAGAGCACTGGAACAGGCTGCCCAGAGAGGTTGTGGAGTCTCCTTCGCTGGAGACATTCAAAACCCGCCTGGATGCGTTCCTGTGTGATGTACTCTAGGTGACCCTGCTCTGGCAGGGGGGTTGGACTAGATGATCCTTCGAGGTCCCTTCCAACCCCTAGGATTCTGTGATTCTGTGATGTTAACAAGATTGGCACAAATCAGTTTTCATGATTAAACTCATGATTTTAAGCACACACAGAGTATATATAAATTACTTTTTCATTAAAACTGCACAAAGAATTAATTCTGTCTCATCAGAAATTCCAACTGGGGACACACTTCACTAGACAGAATAATATTACAAGTGCAACCCAGATCAGAGAATTTAAAATTAAGAAAGCAAGGAACATGTGAATTTATAAAGAAAGCAGGAAATATAAACAACTATGTATCTTTTTATACATGTTTTCTTGTTTCTAATAAGAATAGTTCAATGCTACCAGGTCCCACTCAACGCAACCAGGACTGAAGGGTTATTCTGGACACTGGTGTCATTCTTAGATCAGATTACAGCCATCTGACAATCCAGACCTTGCATGTGCAGCAAAAAAACCAATGGTCTATCCAAACAAAAATTTATCTTCTAAAGGCAATAATCACACCTCCCTGCCTGCTCAGTCAGAAGCAATGGTGATAAGCTCTTCAGGAAAGGTTAATTTAGGAGAAGAAAACAGGTGTCTCTAAAGTTAGCTCAGGAAACACTTCTCCATGGAAAAAGGTAAGACCACTGAAGACAACAGCAAATAATTGGTGAATAAGGTAAGGGACTATCAAATAGTACTGAAATAATTGTCAAAGTACAAAAAAACCAGGGAGGGACAGAAGAGTGACTGTGAAGAGTCTTTATTTTCTACCAAAACCTGGGTCCCCCCTAAAAGGGAAACAAAGTGACCAAGGTCTGCAGTTCTCACCCTAGACTGGCATGGTGGTCTCTACCAGAGCCTGTGACCTGCTTGTTCCCTGTGTGAAAACACAGACAGCTACAAGTCTAGCACAGAGCCCTTCTGGTGAGTAGAAGCAGTCCACAGCCCCCATCAGTTACCTCATTTTACTGGAAGATTCTTTCAGTAGATTCAAAGTAGACTCTTGATGACATGAAAGAATATAACTTATTTTCCAGTACCTGCACACTTTGTGGATGTGTTATCTATACATACCCCACTCCCTGCAGTACCAAATTGTCGTTCCCCTCAAAATTAAATCTTTAGGCCAGCCACATCTGTTGATACTGTACACCGACAAATGCCTTGCTTGAAAATGAGCTATTTGTCCCATATCATGTGAAAAACATGCAAGATAGGTGGAAATCAGAGACAGTGAATGCTGACTGTAGGAAAGATGACTTTCTTAGATTAAAATCTTAAACCAAATATTACTTTGTGTATATTTTGCTATGGTGATTAGAAAATAAATAAAGCTTCAGCTTATGGTTTTTATATTAGTAACTTTTGCAAATAAAAAGACAGCTGTAGCCATATGACATAATTTTGTAAGATATCAGCTTGGTAAAATGTGCATTAAAAACACATACCATAGAAACAAAAGAAAATGTTGCTTCTGCAAATTGTGGCACAAACACAAAGATGCAAGTGTCAGATATGACTTTTTATCTTCTCCAATAACACATACAAAGGAATTATTTTTAGTAACAATCAAAGCCAGATAACTTATATGAAGTTCCTTCTCTGTTGTTATATAATTCATAATCATTTACATCCAACTGTATAATAGAGCACAAGCTAGAAATAATCTAAAACATTCTTCCACTGCAAAATTAAAGTTGTCAAACAGGAAGACCTCACAACTTTGTGTGGGACATTAAATTTTTAATTATGATCTTTTGCTGTAAATTACACAACCTTTAAACGTTCTCTTATATATCAGTTGCTCCACTACGTATGCACACAGTCTGGTTTAAAAAAATATTAGTGACGTTTATGTGTAAAGACAGAGAAGGGGAGGGAGGTGGGGAGAGAGAAAGGCTATTCAAGACACACTGATTTAAAACTAAAAAAGAAAAGCTAAAAAAAAATAAGGTAGTGGAAAAAAAGGCAATGGACAAAACCAAATCCATGTGGTTTCTCCTGCTCCTGGAGATACAGATTTTTGAACTTTGTGTCTAGAAATGTGCTTAATACTTCCCTCTTGCTCCACTTAAGTGACAAATCTATCCATCATTAAAAAGCAGAGGAACGCACAAAATCTCTCAGTGCATTAGATTACTTTTACATTTGAGATTACTTAAAAAAGCATGCAATTCGAATGATGAATTGAAACTTGAAACTGAAACAATATAAAGACATCTTCGGGGTATTACTCAGAGACTTGCATAGACTGGATAGTCTTATCTTAGAAATAAATGTCACACTCTTTTCATTTAACCTCATCTTTATTCTCCCCCAAGTATGGTTTTCCTTTAGTTTTTCTTTTTTATACAAAAACCAGTAAGTTCCTTCAGTAAGTAGTTAGCCAGCATAAACTGCATTTTACCTTTGAAAATGCCAGAGTCACAATTGCAATTATCACAGAATAATTTAAGCTGAAAGAGATCACCGGATGTCATTTACTGGATGTCATTTGAGCCCCTGCTCAAATCATAGCTAACTTCAGGGTCATTACCACAAGGTAATGCTCAAGCTCATTTCTTTTCTGATGGAAAAATGCAGGCCATGGCTGAAGTAACCATGAAATTAATGAAAAAGTAAAATTAAAATACCCAGGACAGAACTAACATAGGGCCGAACACAACTGTCCTAATTCCTGACTGATGCCTTTTGGGTGTTAATACAAGGAACTGAAGATTTTGCAAGATTTTTCAACAGCAATAATAAATGAAACACAACAGCAATGAAGGAAAAAAAAAACATAGGTAAAAAACAGCAAATAGACTTAAGAAGAGTCAGTGCAGTAAAAAGTCAAGGTGATGACAACTTTAAACCAGACCAGTAACTGAATGGTATGCTGCCTCCCAGGTTAGAGCAATCATGAGGATGCTGGCAATCCTGAAGAATGCTGGGAATTTTTCATTAATTATAGTTTATGCAGGAAATCCTAGCCCTTATGACTTGGAAAGATTTTGTACTACACTGCTTTATCCAGGCATTTTGAAACTGTATTGAAGATGGAAGTGGTGCCTTCCATTCCCAAAGACCCATAACAAAAGGAAATACAAAAAGTTCACAATTGAGAATTAGTGATCTAAGCAAATATTGTGGATTAACAGTATCTGCATACCTATTATAACAACAATCTGTTTGGAAGGGATTATAAAGTAAGCTACACATCACTGACATTACTATTTTATGTAAGGCTCTATAAAAAAAAAAGAAAAAAAGGGAAAGTGTGACAAAGCTTTTCTTCCACAATTCTGGACTTTTCTGAAATTTATGTAGGCTATTTGCCATCCCAGTCTAAAATAAATTGGCAACACAGGGCCATAACTGCCTGGACAATTATGCATTACACATTACATTAATGCATTACAAGAATGCTGGAAGAGAAAACTACAAACTCACAGGTCTAGCAAATATGCTTCACTACATATGACACAAAGAAATCTAAGTTTTTCACATCTTAAAATATCTAGAGGATAAGACAGTAGCTAATGTAAATTCTTCCTCCTTGAAAAACCTACTTCTTAAAACTTGCTTGTACAGAGGCACACAGACCCTTACCTCCTGGGGTAGGCAGAACACAGCTCATTTGCTTGTGGAGTCATTATTCCACTCTCCATACACAACTCAAAGCACAGCCTCCAACACCAAATAACTAGTGAGGTGCTCAGCTACTCTTCTGTGTTTGAAAAAGCATTTAATTTCTTCTGTAACAACCTTCTTTCTGTAACACTGTACAACACTCAAAATAAATGTTGTTTTACAATTTTCTGTTTCAGTAGTAAGTCAGGCTGCAGTTCTAGAAGAATTTAAACTGACTGAGGTTTGGCACTGGTATGGTCCTTTTTGACTCCAAATATTCATATTCTTGCCCCTCCCTTATGCTTGTACTATCAATTAACTGATCACACAAGGAGTCTAATTCAAGACAACTATGAACCAGGAGCAAAGTAGCAAGAGAAGGGACAAAACAGAACAGGAAAAGGTTAACTGACAGTTTAATTCCCCAAGCTGCCCTGCTGCACAACCTGATGAGTGCTACCACTGGTGTAAGGGAAGGGAAAGAAATGCAGAGGCCAGAACTGGAGGGTGGGAGGACTAACAGGACCAAGACCAGTTAAAACTGCTGTGGAGCAGCAGTGCCTCTCTAGCATGCACTGAAACCTGTCACATGGGTATCTGTGCAATAGCAAAGGAAGACACTTGGCTCCAAAATAAAATAAAGTTACTTGTCTCTCAGTTAAAGATAGCAGTAAACAAATTTATTCATTTGTACTGTATAAAAACATCGAGAAGCACATCATCTCCCCTGACGTAATTCTTTAGGTTTCTAATACTTCAGATTACTGAACTAATCCTTAAAGTCAGTTCCTACTTCACCATTTAACTTTTAAGTTATTTAGTGCAGTGTAACCAGACAGGTTACCTTTTCCCTTTTCAGTTCCCTGAACACAGTGGCTTTCCTGCCTGTCCTTCAGTTACAGAGTCTCCTCATTTCTGATGTTAAGGGTATAGGTAATACTGTTACGAAACCAGTGCACATTAAGAGAGGGTCTATACCACTGAGGTCCTTTTGGATGGTTTCATCTTGCAAATTTCACCTTGCTTATGTCTGGGAATCTTCAGGACAGGAACAGTACTGTTAAACGACAGCAAAAATTAAATTACGGAGGACAAGGAAGATACGTTTATAAGGATCCAGACTATGCACTCTGTATCCAGAAGCAGAGGTGACATCCCAATTGTAGGACACACAGCATAACCACCCCCAGACTCCCATGCATGGAGAACATGGCAAAGAAGTCCTGATCAGGAGACTTTCTTTCCCTCCAGTGGATTTCTCTTAGATGCTCACATATTTCATTATCAAAACCCTTGGAGAGTGAGTGTGCCTGCACACAGGTGTGCATACAAAGGATAGAGAAGTTGCAGGAGGATTATCAGTCTCTGCATTAGACTTCCGATTTCTCAACTTCCCACAGGCAGGCAGTAAGAGAGGAATAGAGGGAAATCATCTTCATTTCCTTCATAATCCAAAGTGAATGTCATGCACTTTGACTAAGGAGTCTCCATGAACCACTATATAGCAACAGAACAATTCTTTCTTCCTTGAACATGTATCAAGAGAAGTCTCACGCCAATCGGACTTGCCAGCACAAGTAGTATCCTTCATGGATGATGGGACTAAATTTCAGCTCAGACTGACATATGGTTCTCTTGAATGAGATGTTTGACCTTTAGCAATAGTTGCATCACATACATTCTCAGACTTCTACAGCAGGTGGACTATGCCAGCTTCTCCACTAGGAGAGCACACCTTGACATAGGAAGAAATGTCAGGTCTGTGAGTTCACTACAATAACTCTCAGAAAACACACAGTATTTCAGCTTTCGATTTTCTGCCATAAGCTTTCGGATGTTTAGCCAAGTACACTCAAGAGGCAAAGAAACAACATGAACATCCTGGTCCTGCAGAAGTAGTAAGATGAAGATCTGGAGATATCAAATGCTGATTTAAATGTACGTATTTAATTTTTTTCCTCAGTATTTCTTATATTTCTAAGCTACTGAAATAGTCAGGCTATTTAGAGGGTACATGGGACCCCTTCTCAGCTTTGGCATTACAACAGCTGATGATTGCTGCAGGGCAATAGCTTGGTATTGCAGTCCTTCATTAGTGAAGTGAGCAACCCTTGTTGGAGACTGAGACACTAATGAGTTTCAGAAAAGCATATTGGACTTCTGCAAGTCATTAGAGCCCTGAAAATCCAAAATATATTAGTCTAGAGCCAAAGCTGAAAACACAGCATTAGTGATAATCAGGGAATCTTTTGATGGGCCATTCAAATACTTCTACCATAGATCTACCTTTTTTGATAGACTGACGCTGAGAGTTTGGCTAAGAATGCTAATGAGGAAGGAGACTTCTTCCCTTTTATCTCTGATGAAGACCATCTTCTTTATACCTCCATAGCTGTACCAGTATCCATCTAAACATAGATGATTTCCAAGACTGGCATCAACCCACTCAACAAGTCAAATGGTGTTTGAGAGAGTGGAAAAAAGGCTTTTCAGGTCCTTCAAAGCAAAACCTGCATAATCTGAAGGATACAGGTCTGCTTGACAGATGCAAAAACATACCTACTTCATGGTAACAGAGAACAACCAGTCTTTCAGGAAGTTGTCTATCTACAAGGTATTGTAGTTTACTACAAAGCCTGTATTAATGCAGGTTATAGACTGGTACCAGTGGACCTCGATCTGCCTATATCTTGCACTCTGAAGCAGATTTACTTGGAAGAACACTGCTAACACTTGCACCCTGCATAGCAGTCTGCTGCTCTTCACATCTAAGTTGCTACAAAGCTTCCCTGCCCCTTTTGTTACGAGACTCATGTTTCTTTCTGAGCTTCTTGGTCAGAATGGTGATCAGATCACAGCAGTTGAAACAAAAGATACAGAAGGAAGGTTGAGAACAGGCACATTTAACTTAGTAGTAACATAAGATACGCACCAAGTACAATCATGCTGTCATGACATGAAACTCAGAGAGCTGCAACTGTTATCATCCCCTCCTGACTTTATATACAGAAGACTTTAGCTCTCCAAGCCTTCTGGAAGAAGCCTGACACAGTTAAAAATACTTGGTCTCATGTATAACAGTGGCATGCACTACTGTAGAAGGACCAGCAGCACCATCTACTCCAGGAACGTGTTCCATCTGCAGAAGCCAATTCCTCCTTACAGGACACCAATTAAGATTTTTTAAAAAGAAATATAAATGCAAGAATTTCCATTCTGGAGAAACGTAGGTCTTTCTCTACTCAAAAGCAAATCTTGCAATTATCTTTTAATGTTCAAATTTAGTTGACAATTGCTAGACAACTACCTCAGTGAACAAAATGAGTTCTTCCCAGGTTATTAGAATAGCTGAGGAACAGCCAGAGTGACCAGAGAAATTTATTTAGTTCTTAGTTCACCAGAGGGGCTGGAGCATCTCTCCTATAAAGACAGGCTGAGAGAGTTGGGGTTGTTCAGCCTGGAAAAGAGAAGGCTCTGGGGGAGACCTTAGAGCAGCCTTCCAGTACCTGAAGGGGATTACAGGAAAGCTGGAGAGGGCCTTTTTACAAGGGCGTGAAGTGATACGGCGAGGGGGAATGGGTTCAAACTGAAAGAGGGGAGATTTAGATTGGATATTAGGAGGAAATTTTTTACTGTTGAGGGTGGTGAGACACTGGCACAGGTTGCCCAGGGAAGTTGTGGCTGCCCCCTCCCTGGCAGTGTCCAAGGCCAGGTTGGATGGGGCTTTGAACAATCTGGTCTAGTGGGAGGTGTCCCTGCCCATGGCAGGGGGCTTGGAACTGGATGATCTTTAAGGTTCCTTCCAACCCAAACCATTCTGTGATTCTATGATAAATGTCACTTCTGACGGTGGCTGCCTGAACAGGCGAGAAGACAGCATGAACTACTGTCAGTTTGTTTTCTGTATCCCAGCACAACAATCCAAAGGGCTTACTATAATGAATAAGTATTTACTGACGTAGGTATGCTACTACTTGATTTCAAGCCAGTAGGTTTTCTACATGGACTTAGTGCAAAGATGTGAAGCTTTCTATTGTGCAAGTCAAAATAAATAATTGAAATAAAATAAATTAATAACCCATCTATAAACTACACAACAGTAAATCTGTAGTACAGATGATCTTTACAGTGGGTCGGGGTGAGCACTAAAATTTATTTTCCTTATTTTTCTCCATTTGCTAAAATCATGGCTTCAATGACCTTATATTAAGTAATCAAATATTAAATGATCTGAAAAATAAAGTTTGAAAGGAAAACAACTTTTCTGATCTTTTTTGACATTTTTTTTTAAGGAAACATTGAATACAGCCATATTAGGGACTACTGAAGGTGGAGCAAACAAACAGAAATCTTTTAAATACAATTAATTTGTAATATTTTATTTTAGTAAGCCCATCATTTGGAGTGCCAGTAATGAAACACTACTAGGATTGCAGGTTTTCTTCTTTCATTTTCTTGCCAATGCACACTAACAAAAATCTGTTATCTATGCAGTCAAACAGTCCTCAGGAGAAAAATCCCACGACTGAAAAAACTCTTCACTCCTATTTCTTCTGTGCAGACTGCCATGAAACAGACTTTAATCCTCCAAATGGTGTTTCCTTCATAAACACTCAGCAAGACACAACTGGCACTCGCACGCTAGCCTGCAAAGCTGTATTATCTTCTGCAGAAGAGCAACTCTGGTTTAAGGCAGTACAACTGGACTGAAGGAGAGCTGGCTTAATTCCTGGCTCCCAAACAACATTCTTGCATGACCCTGATTAGATTTTTTCTGTGCCTCAGTATCCCATCTCTAAAATCAGGATAATATGCTCTTTGTCTGCCTTGCCTGTTTAGATTGCAGCCTTTCAGTATTCTCTTACTATTTGTCCATACACTGTGGCCACAATGGGGCCCTTCATTTTGGCTGGGACCTCACTATGACTATAGAACAGGCAATGAATAAGATAACTTTCATTATGTTTTAGAAGCTGTGTGTGACAATTGGGATAATATTGCAAAGACTTATTAAAGAATTCTTAATGTTTAAAGGAGCATTTTCATATCCAAGTGGCATATATAACTGCAGCAACTATTCTTCTTTGTTGACATTATCAAATAAAACTTTTATTATGCATTCTTAAAAGAAATCCCACTTTTTAGAGCAAGAACATAAATTACTAAGGGTTAAAAAGTTCTAAAAAACACAAAAATTTCACTGCTTTCTAGCCCAGCTCTTTAATAACAAGATTATTACTGTTGTTATAGTAAAAGTTTATTATTAAAGATAGCATTATCAGGAACATATTTCTCAGACAATGACTAATGAATACACTCTTCTAATTTTTCTAGCAGGGAACATAAGGAGTAAATGAGCATAAAACACTGAGAAAAATAAAATCCCTTATCTCACCTATGCAATTTTACAAAATGCAAGCACCTCATTGCTTGTCCATGTACAGGAAGAGTAGACCCATATCTTGTTCCCATATCATCAAGTGTTGTTACGGGTGCCTTTACTGCTGTTGGAGTATCCATTACTGCTGAGAAAAGTCAGTATTTCTTTACAGTCCACAACTCAGCCATTAGGAAACTCAGAGAAACCCCAAATCTAGTTCCTTCTCTCCCAAACTGTTCTGTACAGTTTTACAATCAAGTCACTATTTCTTTATGACCAATAAGGAAACTCCCTGTTGTTTCAGTAGACCTAAGAAAAAGATGCTACGTCCAGGAAAAGTGCAAGTTGGTGTATATCATCTTTCCCTACTAAGTTGCTACTTTAACACAAATCACTAATGATTATTACTGTCCATTAAATATTTGGTGACCACTGTATACCTAGATTTGTTAAGAATAAGTTTGCCAACAGACATAATCACAGCTAGATCCAGGACACCACTACAATAGAAATGGAGCTAATCTTTAGCAAGTCACATCACAAGATACTACGAGGGAATTTGCTGTTTACCTGCTCTATAGCCAATTTCAGTTTCTCGGTTTGTCAGCTCTTCAAAAGCATAGCTAAAAAAAAGTGAAACATAACTAAATATCTAAACACTTTGCATCTCAAAGCAATCAGAAGCACCCTCTGAAACTAATTAGTCATGACATTTACAACACATATGCACTTTACAAGCTAAACAATCTGCAGCATTCAAAAGCTGACTGAACAATTTGAAGAGGGTACTTTCTAGGCAGCCTTGTATATCAACTTCTACTTTTTTTTTCCCCCCCGAGTACTTGCCTGGCTTTTTCCAATTCCCAAGTCCACCACCATAAGTACTTCTGGTTTGTTACATCACTTCACTTTTCAACAAAAGCCGAGGGCAAGAACAACTTTTAATTTAAGAACTCTCTTTTCACCAGATGGAAGGTGTCTGCTCATTCTTAATCAACAGCTGGATATGAAATGAAAATGTATTGTCTAAAAGGACACAAATAACACTTACGCCAGTTCTCTGTGCTTTTTCTGTAGTGCCTCCTACAACTCTAACAGTAACTTCAGGAATATTGCCTCTCCTAAACTACGAGTTTCTCCTGGAAGTTACTTTCAGATAGACTTTCAATAAGAACATCTTTTTCCTTCACACAACTCCAAATGAAATGGATTTTGTTCTCCTTCTTGTTGGCACCCAGATCAATGTATCACTTCAAGTGCTCAAATGAACTTTTTTTTTTTTTCAGCTGCAAGGACTTTTTGCCAAAGAAAAATATATGAGTAACAGTTCATTAATGGATAACAGGACATGGAAATATGAATGAGAAACTTCTTTAAGTGAAGTCTGAACATACAAAAACTCTACCTCAAGACCACTTAGACAAAACAGTTAAAACAGGCAATAGTATTTCCTGTAGGTTGAAGAGCAGTCTTTAGTTCCACTAACCTACAACTCCAGAAAATAGCTCTCTTGTTTTAAGAATTCTGCTCTGAAGGGAATAATTATCCTTGCAAGCACAATCAGTCAAATATTTTTACTGTCTGAAAAAGCATACATACATCATCGGCCCTTACACTGAGATTTATGTAGCACACTTACATGCACATCACAAACATTTTCCCACACAGGAATATGCTCCTACTGGTTATACACGTGAAGTATAGACAAATTCTAGCCTGTCAATGAAGCACTTGGTACTGGTACAGCAGTCTCTTCCCTGTTCCAGAAGATATAAGCACAGTTTTGCCAGACTAACTGAGCCCATGCCAAGAGCCTACTGCACACCTCAGGGAACATTCTTGCATCTGAGAGACACAACCCTTAGTGAAGAACATGGTCACAAAGGGCTCAGGTCAGTACAAGTCAGTATGCCACTGAAGCATCCATCAAATCTTCAATATGAACATCCTAAACATACATACATGCCACATTCAGAGGTGTTCCCTTCCTTCCCACTCCCACATCTTTCCAGGGGTGTTATTAACAAAGTTACCATTTGTCACAGGTACAGGATCAACCATAATTTAAAACCTGAAAAAAAAAAAAGCTCTGCAGTTAAAATCATCATCCTATAAAGGAGCATATTCCACTACCAAGACATGCTCATGAGATTCGCTGCCATTAAACGACAGAAAAATGAAATTTTGTTGTTGTTGTTGCTATGTCAGGCAAAAAAGGCCTGAAGAAACTTGAGGAGCTTTTACAAACTAAAGAATGAGCAAAAGAAACCCTAAATATTTCCCCTCTGAAATATCAGGATATTTCAGTTTGGAAGACCTTCAAAAGATTTACAGAGTGACTTTAAAGAAACCTATGCATCCAGTAGTACTGAAACAGCAAAAGAAAGAAATGAAAAAACAATGGAAGACATGTGTTAATTGTATACATGAAAAAAAAAAAAAAGATCTTATGCACTTGTCAGGCTGCACAGTACTTGCTCATCATACAAGTCATCAGTTTAATATTCTCACTCAAAGGCATACACACTAACATAATAAAGCTATTAATCAGGCTCTTTCCTTTTAATGAAAGAAAGAAGTAGTTTATTAGTTCAATCACATTATTGTTCTATTTCTGTTTCTGCCACTCTGGATACTGCACAAGTTGCATTCTGACCTGTGCCTATGTAATTCTCACTAACGAACAAAAAATTGTCCAACAATTTCATTTTCATCTTCTCAAACAGAGACTTAGAAAAGCTTCAGTTGTTTTACAAGCTGTTTTGTTTATTTCCTGGTCAGGAGAAAAAGGTGGCTTTTGGGGAATGAACCACTCAAAATATGAAGATAACTGTTTTTCCTAATTTTAATCTTCACTATATGACTGCTACAAGGATCCTTCCAGCTCACTCTTCTTCACAGAGACCCCTCACTTCCCACTATTTGGCAGCAGCAATGACTCACTAGTACCTGGTTAGTACTTCAGAGGGTAACTCAAAATACCACAAGGTAGCATTTCTGCAGCTTGAGAAGTCTTTCTTTTTAAAGGAAGATCACTGTGTGTGTTCAAGAAGTATCAGGCTGATTCAGATCTTGAGATAGCATACACTGATCAAAAGAGTAGGAAAGTTTTACAGTCATTTGACCAAAGGGGTAGTGAGAGTGCTCCTCAGTGCAGCCCCTTGAGTCTGGTTTCCTCGCAGTGGATACACTGCAGCTTCACTGCTGTTAACACTTGGCTGAGGTTAGGATACAAAGGGCTCAGCCATTCCTTCCTACCAGGAAGCTAAGAACACCCTAGGAACATGCACAAAGAAAACTGTACTGAGATTAAAGCAAGCTGCTGACAATGGGTCTGCCCAGTGACCGTCTCAAGTTCTCAGCACAAACATGTGAATGGTCAGCAATATTTGCTGACACGACCTGGACCCAGAAGTGATGCTTCCACCAGCACCCAGCTTCTCAGACTAATCTTCCCCACCTAACAGCTCACTGACACGAGTGGACCACTTAACACTTCTTATGCTGCAGCCTGATGCCTGTCAACTTTACTTAGAAGGAATCTCTCTACCCAATCCTCTGAGGATTTTGGTGTAGTAAAACAGTTATGATTTTACTTCACCCAGCATTGCAGAGTTGTGCTAGTTCTGCAACAGTTAAAGAAAAAAACAAAACCAAAAATAACAAAACAGTTCTGTTTAAAGACTGATTCTCCATGTGTTTAGAATCCAGGTTTTTTCAGCTTTTTTCCAAGTCTGCTGTGCCTCCTAGTACTCCATGATTTACCTAATTGTAGGGTCGCTGGAACAAGAGGTTTCCTAGATAGAGTCCAAGATACAGCTTTTCAGAGACATTCTCAATTCTCTGGCACACACCTGGCTTCAGCAGTGATAGTGCCTTGAATAGACAGAAGAAAAATGAGAGAGAGAAGCACAAATGCACTGCCTTGTCTCATGCATTTAAGGTACATTCCAGCATTATAAAGCAATAAAAAGTCATCAAGATTAATGGATGGACACCACTTAAGAGACCTTTTCACCAACCCCATTAAACAAAAATATCCTCCACACTGTTACAAGGAGCAAATCTTACCCCCATTTACTGTAACAGCACAGGTCCTTGGAGGGCTGTTACTAATTACTGCACAACCCAACAGACAGGACAGTGGACAAAGGAGTCCAACCCTGCATTCCTTTCTCGCCTACTGGGAAAACTTTTAGCCAAATTTCTTGAATTCTTAGTGTCTTTCCCTGTATACCAGGAGGAATTATGTACACTGTAACTCCTAATTAAACACTTTCAAATGTATTGCTTAAAAGCATCACACAAGAAAATAAGTATACTTATTATTACACATCTCTGAATATATATTAACACCTCATCTGCAAGTTTATGTGATAATTACAATGGCGTAAGTAACATCTAATTCCTATCACAACATCTCATCTGGAAGAAACCCACTGATATTACTACTTTCCCAAAGATCGAGTTCCACAAAATTCAGCTTCTGAAAAAAAAACCCAAACCAACAGAAAATAGCCTAAATACGGTACAGCAGCCACGCAAGGGAACATCTGTCCTCTGAGAATTGTTTGCATGTTCTCCAAGTGGAACTACATTGAGGATAAGAAGCAAACTCTGGAGCTGCTTGTGTGAGCTGAAGCTGCTTCAGTGTGCAAGAGGTACATACGTACCTTGAAGGATGCCACATATCCCAACGCAGGACCACACTGCGTATGCTGCTGCAGCGTCAGACCTGGAAGGTACCTGCCTCAGGAAGATTGGCAGCAGCTGAGTGAGATATTAATGTGGTGTATGAATGTAACGAAGGGTAAATGAATATAACATCAGCCAGAATCACTATTCTAACCAAAAGAGGCTGTGAAATTCTTTATGAAGGCGGATAAATATCTGAGCATAGAAAATATGCAGTATCTACTAACACCCCGCTCAGCACAGTCCAAGGAATGACAATGCAAATCTGTAAAGTGCGTATTTGGAGTATCACTCATGAAACCTCCAAGTCAGTGATGTGCACTTTCCTTCTGAATCTCCTGTTTGACAGACGCGTGAGTTTTGTTGAGCTCCACACCTCAACGGCACGAGACAGCGCTTGCTAACATAAACTCCCTGTTAAAGAAGCTTCTGTAAATGATCTATCCAACTACTCCGCAATTAAATATTGTCCTGTTTCTGAGATTATCACAAATAGTCTTTCCAACAACTTTCTGAAAGAAAGGATATTCTGTAGTTATCAGAGCAGCAAGGTTGAACACTCGATTAACTTTTTTTCAAGCATTTGCGATATAAAGCCTCTGCCTAAGGAAAACTCTTAAACCCAGAATACATTTTCTTCCACAGTGTCAAAATACAAAACAACTTCCAAGCTACTGTCATAGGCAGAGGATTCCTAAACCAGTCTCGTACCTCAAAGTGCATTTGTTTTTTTAAGTCTCCAAATTCAAGTGCAGTACATCATTTGATATCTAAACAGAGTCAAAGTCATACTTCAAAACTTCTCTCAATTGAGAGTATTAAAAAGTCAAGAATCTTTGTAGTTTATAAAACTGAACTCTTTTTTATTTTGATTAGAACAATATGTTTCTGCAATGTAAAAAGCCACCAAGAGCTGTAAAAAAAAATAATGATGTGGAAGCACATCCTCTGAGTAAGTTACTAGGATGCATAGTTACTGCATGACTATATAAGAGTTGAGATAGTCTGGATACCTTACCTACAATTTTCTTTACTGATTTAATGAGTTTCTTTAATGTCTGAAATATTACTTTATAACTTTATCACTCATTACCTGTATTTTCCCTTGTGGCCAAGAAGGCAAATGGCATCCTGGGGTGCATTAGAAAGGGGGTGGTTAGTAGGTCGAGAGAGGTTCTCCTCCCCCTCTATTCTGCCTTGGTGAGGCCACACCTGGAGTATTGTGTCCAGTTCTGGGCCCCACAATTCAAAAAGGACATGGAACTGCTTGAGAGAGTCCAGCGCAGAGCCACTAAGATGATTAAGGGAGTGGAACATCTCCCTTATGAGGAGAGGCTGAGGGAGCTGGGTCTCTTTAGCTTGGAGAAAAGGAGGCTGAGGGGTGACCTCATCCATGTTTACAAATATGTAAAGGGTGAGTGTCAGGATGATGGAGCCAAGCTTTTGTCAGTAATGACTAATGATAGGACAAGGGGCAATGGTTTTAAACTGGAGCATAGGAGGTTCCACGTAAATATCAGGAAAAACTTTTTCACTGTGCGAGTGCCAGAGCACTGGAACAGGCTGCCCAGAGAGGTTGTGGAGTCTCCTTCCCTGGAGACATTCAAAACCCGCCTGGATGCGTTCCTGTGTGATGTACTCTAGATGACCCTGCTCTGGCAGGGGGGTTGGACTAGATGATCTTTCGAGGTCCCTTCCAACCCCTTAGATTCTGTGATTCTGTGATTTTAAATACTTGAAGGATACTGCCAGCATCACTTTAACTATTAAAAACCTTGTAATATTACCACATTTTCCCAACATAGTTTTATGTTAGTGAAAAACAAAAAAGAGATTTTTCTTCTTCCTAACTGCATTATCCTAAACCCTTCATAAACACAAATCAGAACTTGCTAATTACAATTCTATTTCTTTATCACTTAAGAGGAAGCAGTTTCCATTTCATGAACCAGCTGAATTTTACAGCTTATGCTATCAAGGTCATCAGCTATTAAATTCAACAACAATACACTAACAGTCTCAATGAAAGACATGGACATAACTAAGATCCAATCCTGGATTCAAAATCTGAGTCTATAACTGTACGTACATAAAGTGGAAAGATTTAGTTTATTCTAAAAATTACATTTTGCAGCAAGGAGAATGTTGCAACTATCTACCATTTATAATTCAGAAGCTGGCCATTTGGCCATTCACAATTAATTTATTGTGGTTCAGTATCAACAGGGTAACTACCAGAAATTAACAGATGACAATTCCCCTTGTCAAAAAAAGGAAGAAAAAAGAAAAAAAAAGAGAACAATAATGAAAAAGAATTTATAATATAATAAAAATCACTAGTGATCATTCATGTCTGGTTAATTATCAAAACATGCCCCAATTCTTCTTAAAATAACATACTCATAGCTAGCTCACAATCACTGTTTACATTCCAAGATAATGTACAAGTGCTTTACAACTGCATGTTTCAATAACTTTACAAGGACTTTAACTCCTCTGTGGAAACAGAGCATTAGAAAATGTCAAACTTGTTGCAAAACCATTGATGAAATTGTGAATAAAATAATCTCTGCTAAAATTCTGCCAAAAATATACGCTACACAAAAAAGAATTAAAGCATTCCTCCCACGTGAATATTTCTTTGCAAAAAAAACCAAAATTAAAAAATATAAATAATACAGAACTACCTGTATTCTATCAACTGCAATTTCACACACTGGAATTGTATTTCACTTTATTAAAGCTACAGAACAAACACATCTAGGCTTAAACATATATTTTAATGATTGGATTACTGAATTATCATCACGACATCTGCATAGAAGGATATAAGGATCTCCTTAACTGACATGCACCGATGTGACTGTGTGGCTTTCAACTATGTTCAGAAGGCTTCTAAATTTTTACAAGCTCCAAACATACATGAAAGAGAAATGTTCTCATTTTCAAAATAGCCAATATGCTGAACTTTTAAGAGGGGTTTTTGGACATGTAAGGTGAGCAAGATCATTCATAATAGGAGCTACCTTGCTGTTAATGAAAACTTTGCCCTCTATTTTGCCATGCAGAGTGCTGAGCACACATTCCAAAGGAACTGTAAGCCATCAGTAGCCCAGACACCATCAAAACTCGGGACTCTCTAAGCAAACAAAAACTTAATGATTTACCACACTTCTTGATTTCTTCAAACAGATCCTGGCAATCTGCAAGCTCCCACAGCATTACCATTAGGCATATCTGAAGCACTTACACATAAAGTGAATTAGGCAAGAGGGCATGCTACTAGCCAGGGCACATCCCCTGAAACTTCAGAAGATACACTCCCAGAACTCTACCACTGTGTGAAATCCCCCCTGAGCCTCTTCCCTACCCTTCTCCATGGTAATTTCCGCTCACCTCTAGCCCTCTGTGCACTTTCACCTGCCCAAACCTCTCTAATTAAAAGCAAACCTATGGTAGAAAATGCCAGGAGCAACTCAAAACCAAGTAAAAGAAGATATCATGTACAACAGCAAGTTCCTTGCTGCAAAACGTCTCTCTGAATGAATCAACTCCATAGAAGCACTCTGAGTCAGTTTGCTCTCATAAAAAGAAAATAATGAACTGATGATACACACTGAAGTGAAGGAAAGACCCCTTTCAACCTATGGAACAGATACAATAGCATCAAATTGCTGCTCTGCCAGCTGCTTGGATCCAAGAGCAAATTCTGAGGAAAAAAACCCACAGTTCTAAGCTATCTGATGCTTCAATACACAGGTTAGGGGAGTGCAGCCCACAGATATTCCTGCATAAATAATACACTCCAAGGCAAGGTTTGCCAGCGCTGTCTGGACAGAGACCTGGATTTCACTACTAACTTGGTTTGACTGCAAGTACAGCTAAGTTTTAAACACAACAAAAAAACCCACAAACTAAAAAGCACAACTATTCTGATGACAAAATCTCTTCTGTAAGACAGCCCAATAAGACTGGCATGCTCTGGAGAGATAGACAAAAAGCAGTTTTTCTCTCCTCAAACAAAGGACGAATTAAAACTGGACTTGCCAGTGCAAAGCTGTGGCTGCTCTCAGTCTACAGTTCCCCATGTACACACCCACTCCTCCATGACCCTGCTCTTCTAAAAATATCAATGGTTACTCCAAGAGAGGGGAAGGGCAATGTAGCCCTTCCTTGTACAGGTGCAACAGGTTACATCATGTAAACAACAAGACACAGGTCTTTGGGGAATATTGTTGAAAATGTGCCATGTGCTGCAACTACACGCAGCAATTCTGGTTTTTTTCTGCTCACCTCAACCTCATATAATCTCCGATTGAAGGTGCATCTGACCAGAGCACTCCAGCAACACAACTGGAGATTTATCTTGTGTGTCTGGAGCAAGTCTCTTGGCCTCTCCATGTTCCTGCTTCTCCACCTGTGACACTTCACAGGAAGCTCAATAGGTTTAAATTACGAGCAGCCTGCCAAGTGCTTCAGACAAGTGTGTTACTAAAGCATCAAAATTGTGTTCACTGGTTCTGAAAGGGTAAATCATTAGTAAATCCAAAACAAATCCAACAATATCGTTAAAAGAAGGCTACACTTTTTAAATGCAGAAGTATCATATTTACCTTACTTGCTTTTATAGAAAAAAAAGTCTCAAGACTTCAGGTATTTTATTACAGTAGGACATCAGAGAACTGACTTTCTTCTGAACCCCCTTTCCCTCTGTTTACTGTTACACTCCTGAAGGAGGTGACAGGAAAAGAAAAACAAACCAGTCATGCCAAACCGAAGTGTCACGTGCCCAGCCAGACTCACTGTCCCCAGGCCACAGGGCAAAACCTCTACACACCCAGACCCATCAGCAATCCTTAACTGACAGCAGATGTCAACTACAGGTTGCCTGATCAGGGCAGAAACCAGCCTGGATCTAAAACATACAAGGGCAAACTGTTGCCAACACCTGTGAAAGACAATATATGAGAGATATATATTAGATATATGTATATTAGATACTGTCAGTGAATACTATTTAAGCACTAGACTTCTTTCAAAGCAGTATCCATGTGGAGGTTTTGTATCTACACAAACCTAAGGTTCAGGATTTTACTCTTTTGCAAATGTTGATTTTGCTGCAGTATCACTGACAGAATTCTCACGAAGCCATCCCTGGCAAGAGAAACAGTCCACCTAAAATACTGACAATACTGAAAAATGGACACGGATCATCTAAAACTACCAGCTATACAATACAGACACATAGTGACCAACTCCCAAACACTAGTTCCACTTAAGAGAATATAATATGTACTTTTTATAGCTAAAACCAGTTGCTCTAAAAGAGACAGCTGAAACATAGTAAGAAATCCAAAAGAGAGACTAATAAATAACAGTACTGATTTCTTGTAATTTTTCAAATTATTAAAACATGAATAGCCAAATAAAACAAATACTTCCCAACATATTGCAAATTAAAAACAGCTTTCATTTAGGCAAAACACCCTAAGCACACACAATAAAAACTGTAACATCAGACGAGGGAACATAACCGATACCTTGAAAAGGGGTTACTTTGAATCACCAGATACTTAAGAAAAACCTCAAAACCCAAATGCCTGGTTTAGTCAGCACACAATATAAAGATGGCTTGATGCAACTGTTAGGATTGTGCACTGGCTCTCTGCATCCTTAAGCTCCTACATCAGCACAAAGTGTTTCAGTGTCCCACACTTCCGAGGCCACACTGCAGAACCTACCCTGCCTATACCATCCTGAAGAGTCGCTATAGTAAACATCACATTTTTTCCTCCTTACAGCTCAGTGTGGTTCTCTCTCAGCAGTAAGAAAGTAGAGTCTCAGTTCAGTCAGACGCACGGAGATGGAAGTAATCCTTTTGTGGAACTGGGAACTGACCTATGTGCCATACCAAATACATATTGTTTAGCAAGAGCTAATGGGCTTCTTCACATTGTTGCCATTCAGGACAGGAACTCTCCTGGTGCGAGTGACTGCTGTTAATCTGTCTCCTGCAGAAGCATACCTTCACATTTTGGTAAGAGAAGTGGGGAGAAGAGGAAGGGCTTCTTCATAATAAACACATCAGATGGAAAGGCATGGTTCAGGATGCTCTGCCTTTTGATAGGCAAAACACTGACACAAAAAGCCAAGGAAATACCCAGAATGGTTTGGTGCCATCATGTGTTATATGAGGCTCTGAAGCGCTGCACCTTGTTACTCCAAGCATAAACTTCTAAATATTGTGTAACTGCTCAGCTAAGAACTGATGGATCAGACACTTGTCAAGCTGTGCCACCCTGTCACAGGCAGCAACAAGAAACTGAGGAAGATTCAGATTCCCTGGACCTTTAGAACCCCCTTACGATACTATTACAGTGTACCATGTAGCACAGGACATGTATGACCCTGTACCTTCCCGACCAGAAACAACCTGAGCTCATGCACAGAGAATTCATGTGGCTGTAGAACAGCACACTGACACACACTTGGAGCAAACGTCATTTCCAATTACAGATTGTTTTAGCCTTTCCAACTGCAGGGGAAAAAAAAACCAAACCCCAAACCGCACAAAACCGCATCTATTCTGCAGTCCTAGAATTCTTTAGTTTTTGTTGGGTGTGCAAGCCCAAAACTCTGGTATTTCATAAAAAGAAATCCAATATTGCAGTTTCTTTTCAGAACCTTAATTCATGCTGCCTTCTTTTACAGGTTTTTGGGGATGAGGGAGAAGAATTTACAAACTTGAGATGCAGCACATTTGCTTTCCACTTATTTTATATACAGTGCTTACAAGAGTTACAGGACCCTCAACGCTGGGGAAACCTCTGAAAGCATGTCTTCACTGAAAGCAGGTTAGGTGTTTCCTTTAACCCCACATACATAACACAGAATCACAGAATGGTTTGGGTTGGAAGGGACCTTAAAGACCATCTAGTTCAAACTGCCCTGCCATGGGCAGGGACACCTCCCACTAGACCAGGTTGCTCAAAGCCCCATCCAACCTGGCCTTGAACACTGCCAGGGAGGGGGCAGCCACAGCTTCTCTGGACAACCTGTGCCAGTGTCTCACCACCCTCACAAGAAAGAATTTCTTCCTAATATCCCATCTAAATCTATCCTCTTTCAGTGTGAAACTGTTACCCCTCGTCCTTTCGCTACATGACTTTGTAACATCTCTCATCTAAGTTGAACTGGACCTTAAATCAGCATTGATTGGTCTTGCTGTGGGCATAACAAAAAGTGACATTTTCACCCAGGCTGGTGAGACAGTCTCACAAGAGAGGCAAACTAAATGATGCAAGTGCCTATGTCTTTCAATAGATTCCTACTACTTCTTATGCAAAACTAGGACAATAAGAGTTCTCACACAGTTCATTAGAAATTACAGAGCCCCTCCTACCTTATCATGAAGACTGACCTGCTATGCCCTTGTAAATCCATGGACAAGAAGGCAGCACCAGGAAAAATATTAACAAAGGTTGCTTTGCTTTGCAAATAAAGTACAGCCAAAGCAGGCATTTGGGCCCAGCTATCAGTTACATAAAGTTATAGAGAGAAGGCACAAACTATCTCCAATGCTTTCAAGGCTAACGGTTATATTGGTAAATTATTAAGTTATGCTTAGAATTAACGACCGGAGGGATATTTGTGGTTTTGATTACCAGGAAAATATAAAGGGAGAATGGAAAGTGCTAGTTCCTCTCCTACTTGGTATTAAAGAATGGTTCCTTTTCACCCATCCCACTAGAAAACTGCCTTTTTGCTTTGATCACCTCAACTTTCATCAACTTCTAACAAAAGAAGCATTTAAAATGTATGAAATTTTAGGGAGGAGTGGAATTTAGAAGAAAAAAAATCTTTCTTATGATCTGTACTGAATTTCCATGTAAAAACAGGCCATAGAGTTTATCACATTATCCTAGCTTCAAACTCCAGCTCTCTGGCTGGCTAAAGTATCCTTCCTGGGAAAGCACCAGGGCCTCATGCAAGGATTCTGTGCAACAGAGATTCTCCTACATCCCTTGATAAGCTGTTCGTATTTAATTGTATCATTAGAAAACTACACCTTATTTCTAGTCTGAACTGATTTAGCTTCAGCTTTCAGCCACGAGAATCCCCTTAATCTAGCTGACAAAGAACCATCTAACTGTCAGACACCTCCGCCCTGTCTAAGTACTTACAGACTTACCAGGTAGCCTCTACCGTCTGTTGATAAACTAAATAGATTGAGCTTCTTAAACCTTCCATTCTAAAGCTGATTACCCAGACCTCAAATTAATGTAGATTTTTCTGAACTCCTTCCAGTTTTTCCAACACCTGATGTGCACGCTAGAACTGGGATACAGTATTTCAATAAAGCTGTATAAAAAGCAGTAGTATTTACTTCCCTCCTGCTCTCCCAGTCATGTGCTTTTAGCCTTCTTCAAGACTGCTTTGCATAGGGAGTAATACTTAAATTAATCAACCCTCTAAGGTAATTCTTCCTCCCCTACTTATATTCTAGACAAAAGTTCTTCCTAACACAACAAATTCAAAATGGACCATGACCAATTCACTTACATTTGTTATAAAGAAAAACATACGTATTTTTTAACCCCAACTGCGTAAACTCTATATATGATGGAACGTGTGAATTCACTGCCTGTATTTTACAATAAAAAACTGCAGAGAAAAAGATTATGTTGCCACCATGTAATAGTTACCTAATTTAAGGCTACCTCTTTAAACCACTGTTGCATTTACTAAACTCACCACTCCCAGCTTATTTTGCACTATGGCATTCTGATGTTCACTTGTATATTCACCTCTTGAGGTGCTGGGTGGCCACAGCAGATTTTATTTTCAGCAAAATCCAGTGAGCACAATGAAAGATTGCTTCAGGCTAGAGGCAGTGTTCTACCAGACAAAAGGCAGAGCTGCAGGCTAGTCATGGAGGATTTGCTAATGTTATAAATCTACCCATGTAGTGAAAATTAATTGCCAGTTATAATCTTCAATTATTACTGTATCACCAGCTAGCTTTCCTTCCTATCTTGGATGAAAAAAGAACTCAAGTAAAACCATGACGTATCTAGGATGACTATTTCCACAAACAGAAACAAAAAGGAAACTGCCAAAAAATCAAAATAGAGATTATATCCTATCATATCTGGTAAAGAATACGTGGTCCTCACTGATAGAGCAGGTGCAGAAAAGAAGATGATACTGGTGATGTCTGCACAGCAAAGGAGCAAGCAAACTAGCTTTTGGAGCAATAACATCAAATTCTACTTCTGAGTAATTGTAAAATGATAGAAAAGCACCACACTACTGTTTGTGGTGACTTGCTAAAATATAGCAAGTGCTGTGGTTTTTTGCTATAATAAGAACTGGCCTATTCTCATAAGCTTGGCTTGGGTAATTTTTTTTTTGTAGAAAGATTAGCCCCAACAACATATTTCAAAAGATGGCAGTCTTTGATCGCTGCTTAATTTTAACTAGCAAAATTTGGCGCAAATGGGAGCATCATCTTTTGGAACTCAGTAAGCAGAGTGCTAGCCAGTACAGCCTGACACAACCTCTCACAGAGAAAGGTAATGTGCTTTGGTAATTTTGCCTCCTTTGTTTTTTTAAAAAAAAAGATTCTATGTACCTGTATTCTCTTTGTAATCTAGAAATAAGGTGCTGTTCTTTTCCTTTCCAAATCATTATGCAATAACACATTTCAGTGAGAACTGGATTACACCCTATTGGTACACAGACGGTTTTCAGTGTTGTTTCATTTAATTCCAGCACAGGCAGTATCAGGCTTTCAGCAGCAGCCACGTTTGCACTCTAAGATGCCTGTGTCCCTTTCAGTGACAACTGGATTAATTTCTGCACATAGCTAGTAGAATACTTTGGGCCTTTTTCCAATAAAAGGTGATCTATAAACATTATCAGTACTCAACTTGTTTATTCTCATGATTTCTTCCCATTCACTCACCTGCTCTGCCTCTCCTCACACTGATAAGTGGGTTGCAGGTATGAATCACATTTCATACCCTTCCTCTGAATATACACACACTGTCCAAATTATTACTCAAAGCAGCTTTAACACATGATTTTGGACAGACGGAAAGTCTCTCTCACAACCTCATAGTATTAAAATGAACAAGCTTTTAAAAGCACTTATTCTGTGTATTGTTTTCATAGCACTCTGCACATAGTACATCAAAAACCTGCCATGTAAAGCCCATATTCAAGGGGTTCTCTTGAAATAAGATTCAGATTTCAGAGGAATTTGGACAGAACAGACTGACTCTAAGGTTGAAAGTCTGTAACCGAGTCAAAGCTGCTTAGAATTTTGCATGTCACTTATTCTCTGATCCTGTAATATACAAATAAATGGGCATAAAAAAACTAATACAGAAGAAGGAGGAGTATGAAAGAATGACAAATATTGTTGTGTACACAATGTGTTAGTTTCTCTTCATTTTTTGCCTAGTATCAAACCTAGGGCACCATTCAAGAGAACAGATGAGGCTGGAGCCTAATAAAAAAGGAATGTTTAAGTATTTGAGGAACAGAGGGCATGTTTAGGGAACAAAGTTAAGGAACATTAAGATTTATCTTTCAGTATTTATGTTATTTTTGCAGTTTGGCAATTACAATTACACTTTCCAGCTCCAAGACAGTAAGACAATATTAACGAAACAGGGAGAGTTTATTTTTACAAATAAACTGCTTCCACTAGAAATCTGTTCTGTAGGCTACTTTCCTGTGTGCTGTACTATCAGCTTTGATACCTCCTTCCTCCACATTAACTAATTATTCCCTACCTCCTTCAAATTCCTCTTTAAAATAGCTGCCTGCATGAAATTTTTCAACATTCATAGACCGATTTCTGGCTTCAAACATACACTGCTTATGGCTTTGTCTGAAGTGCATTGTAAACTCGCTGAAATACAGACAATATCTTACTGGTTTTTAAAGCTACCACTTTTATACATTACCTCATTTGAACATGTATATTACACATTTCTTTAGAACTTTTCCAGATATATACTTAATAACAAGGAATTAAGAAAAAAACAAAACAACAAAAAAAAACCACAAAAACTCACATTCAGGATAAACTCTTACCTTCCAGGAAAGCAATAAAAGTTTACAATAGCTTTGATTTCCCAAAGAACTTGGAAAACAAACAGTCACAATAGTGACAGTATCTTGAAAAGCTGAAAACATTAATAAATGCTGCAAAATAAAACTTGTAGCATTCCCTCCTTCAGACATTCAGTCAAGAATATTTGCTTTTGATGAACAAGAAACCCAAAAACATGCAAAGCTGCATTACCTCTTTCAGGTCCCTCTACAAGGCTTGGTAACGTTCACACCTAGTGCATTGTGAGTTATGCAAGTAGCTGAAGAAAATTTACACCAAGCATAGAATGTACAAAGACTCCGTTAAAAGTGCTATACACACAGCTCACCATAATTTCAAGAGGTTAAGCATTTTTTCTCCCATTTCTCCATATATTTTTCCATTGCTATGCATTCATTTTCTTAGTGTATTTGCCCAAGGTTCTCCCAGTCTTCTAAAAAGCCAAAAATAAAACAAAAGCATGAATACAGGTCAGAAACTGAATGAAACTTTATGATTATGCACAAAAAGTCCTGGGAGACTCTGAAGAGAAAATCTTAAGACTTTTTTTCTTTTCTTTTTTTCCTCAGTAACCCTGCAAGATGATGTGAATAAGCTGTTGGGATGACTGAACATTGATAACATTAAGGGACAGGCAGAAAGTTGCTTGGGAAAGGCAGGCAAGGTAACGGATAAAACCTTACAAGTCAAAGGATCAGATCAATCCTCCGTGCGTGAGCGAAAAACTCTCCCACAGCATTCTCCTCTTCCTGTTTAGATGTACTAAAGAGATGTGAAAACCTGAGATTAACTTCTTAAGCACTGAGGAGCCTGCATCACGAATGACAGTCATTCCATATAACACCTCAATATTAACTTTTTTCTCAGGAAAAAAAAAACGTGCTGTATAATAAAGCATGCCTGCCTGTAGCACGTAGACAGCAGCAAGCTTGCTTTGTCCTGCAAGACAAGTAAAAGCCATACAGCCATGTTTACTGCAGCACTGTGACCAAGCTTTGATGATACACCCTGCGTGGTACGACATTAGCCAGGGATCAGTCCATGATAACATGATTCTATGGCCTTGTCTCAGCTCTGGAAGCAGGAAGCACAAGTCAGTATCTGTATGCGATAGATCACGTAGATGTATTATCTACTTACGATGCACTGCATACAACAGAACTACTGAGCTAGAAACCAGCAAGCAAACTACTTTCATGTCAAACACGCGATGTGACAGATATGACCAGTCACCAAAGCATAGAAGCATTCTGCTGCCACAGCCATGGTCTACACACTTTTCTCTCTCTGTGAAGAAAAGGCAATATTCTCTGGATTTCTCCAAAATGCTGCTCTCCTTAAAGGCTTTGAACGTTCTCAAAGGCACGTTAACAGACTCAAGCATGGGGTTGTCACAGAGCACAAACTGCCAGCAGTCTCCTCTCCAGTCATCTCCAAAAGAATCTTTCATCCGAGAACCTGACCCAAAGGCTGACCTGGCATATTCTGAATGGCATCAATTTACTCCCTCATCACAGCTCATTATTCCCAACCCATTACTTCTGATACCCAGGACTCCACCCTCTTTCACGCTGACACAGTATTTTTTTGCCCTTATTGTTTCCACCTGATTGTTTTTGCTTTTCCTTCCCATGACTAGGTCCAACTCCACCAATCCTGAGCCCTTACTCACCTTAAATATCCATTTCCTTTGCTTTATTCTTGCCTGTCCTAGAATTTGCAGTAGAAAAGGAAACCAGTCTGGAAATGAGGTTATTGCACATTTTCTCTCTCTCTCTCTCTCTCCTGCTGCTTACTAAGCTGTGCCATCCCTCCAGTTGATCTGAACCCACACCTGCAATTTCAGCTTTTTTTCCTCCTACTTTTGACTCACTCCTCAAACCTTTTCTCTTGTATCCATTTCTTTCTCCACAACAGAATCCAAATATTTATTCCAAGAGAAAGCCAGAAAACATAATAATCATTTCACTTTCTCCCTTCCCACTCCCTTTCTCTTCCTTACAGCTCTCCTTTTTTCCTCATACCATAATACAAAATACATCTGTCCCACTCCACTTGCCTCACTCACACCACCCCACACCTCAGGTCTCCTTTCTCCTCTTGCTCTGATGGAACAGTAGGACAGCCAAATCGGTCTTTCCTGTGTTTGGAACTCTATCTCTGACCCCTTACTTTTCTTTCTATCCTTTCAGCTCTAAGCTCATTATGAACTTTTTGGTAACAAATTATACTTCTAATTTGTTTCCAACTTCAGCCTGCACTCCCTTCTGCTGTCCCTTGCGCCTCACTGAAACTATTTTCACCAAAATCTCTAAAAACCTTTTACTATTGCAACATCAAAATATGTTAATAATTTCCATCATTTATAACCCTTGTGCATTCTTCATAAAAATTAAATGTGTTTTTCCCTTTGAAGCATTCATTCTCCTCTTCTGACTTACATGACTTTACCCCTTCCTGCTTCCTTTCTTCCCTGTACCAACCCCTTCACAGGTCACCGGGAGGCTCCTTATTCCTCCTGTCTTCTACTAGGGCTCCACTGAGCTACGTCTTTTGCCCCTTCCCTTAAGTGTGGGAATTTCCTCCATAAACTCAGCTCCTAAGGAGACAGGTCTCAAACAGAGTAGATTTATGTCTGAACAAAAAATCTCAGTCCGTATTTCTGACACCTCCTGTCACTGAGTAGCTGTCAGCTTCAGCTCAAGACAGCTAGAACAGAACTTAGATCTCACCTCTCTTACCCTCTTTTCTCCACCTACCCTCTTGATCACTGTGGACCCATCATTCAGACATGAAATACTATGTCGTCTTTGACAATGACTTCTTTCTTGATCCATTCATTCATGTTACTCCGTATCTAAATGATTCTTGCTGTCCTCCATCCTTAGGACAAAGTATTCTCTAAATATTTTCAAAGCTAAAGGTTTGTCCGGGCCTTCATCTCACATTATAGTAACTAAAATTTTCTTATTTGTTTTTTTTTTTTGTTTTGTTTTGATAAAGATTATCCTGCTTGTTCACACTTTTCCAGAAGTTATTTCTTCTATATTGTCATACTGATCCACCATTATCTTCTCTGCACCTTTCCATGCACAATCCTCCATTCCAACTCCAAACACTGGAAGTGACTCTGCTTTCCAGGCCTGTCTGCCTTACCTACGCTATACTGTCCACACCCCACTTGCTGTCACACCATTTGCTCACATTTCTAGTTGGTTCATGATGTCAGTATCTGTTTACAAAGCTTTTAACAACCAGTCTGTATTTTCACTTAGGTCAACTTCCACATTTGAGTAGTGGTATCTTCCAAGCTCTCGCAAAACTACTTCAATGCCCTCCAAACATCACCTTAAAGCTTCCCTTGTCGCAGTTCTAAGAAAGCCACTTTAGCTTACGCTAAAGTCTACCGCCTATCATATTAAGCAACTAAGTGATTTTGTTTGTCAATATTAAAACTTCTGCTTTGTCATATATTAAAAAATTGGCTCTCCTCAACACAACGATTTCACAACACACACATGCACACACCCTTCCTCCCCGTGCTGGTACCCTGCACAGTAGCGCCTGGTCTCTGATGGGGCTGCTAGGCATTAGGATCGTGCAAATAACAATTCTGCCTCCCTAATCATGGCAGTAACAGATGAATTACTTATATTCATCCAGATCATTGTCCCCTGACTGTCTCCATTATCAGCCCCAAACAAACAAGGTTTTGGCTCTCTCAGTGGTTGTTGTGGTGGCATGGGTCCAACAAACTTTTCAGATTTAAATCACCAGTAGCATCCTGTCTCAATGAGACACAGCTCAGAGCAGCTTAAAAAATAACTGGATATGCTAACTACTACCTGATAATCTGTCTAATCTGTACAATCACAAGTGGCCAGCCTAAAGGCTAGTTGAGAATAGAATACTTAGCAGAGTTTCAGAGATGAACACACACAATGATTTACATTTCTGTAAATCTCTGTGTCCATTCTGACGGTTTCAGCTCAGAACAATGACAAGTTAAAGTCAGCTTATTCTGCCACTGGAGAGGTCCAGTCCATCCTGTTTTGTCTTGCTAGAGAAGACACTTTTGATCCAACAATCTTGTCAACAACTATGACGTTAGCAGTATTCAGACCAAATATGATTCCCAGTCTCTGTCCACCCCCTGTGTCTAGCCCCCTGCAGTAGGAAAAGGAAGAGAAAGAATGACTGGGCAGAAAACATCAAACACTGTATACTAGAAAAAAAATATAAACAAAACAAACAAAGACAAGAGCACAGCAAAGATCATCACACAAAATCAACCCCTATGAACTCTTGCCCTTTGCCAGTCATTCTTATGTCTTGGTGTCAGTCAGTCACCCTCCTGTCTCCTCTGCTGAACACCTGCTCCAAGGGAACGGAAAGGGAAGCAAGTCCAAACCCCTGGTGTGCTGTGTGCAGCTCTGTCACAATACAACTGCTTCCGTTTGATGGATGATTCAGAGGGGGCCCGGGGGTTACGTGAAACTGCACCAGATGTACATTGGTACCAGTGGTTTGTGCAGAACCTAGAACCTAGAGTTCTCTGCTACTTCTGGCTGATACTCTTTCTGATCTGGGAAAACTCCACTTGTTTTTTGCCAAACGCTACATGTTTTATAAATACATGCACATGGAAGCCAAAAAACAGCAAGACCAAGTAATTCTGCATTCTAATTGCTGTCAAGAATACAGATAAATAGGAAGATGTGTTTGGCTTAAGGGTTGTATTATTACTATAACTTAGTAAAATATGAAAGGAAATTGCTGAATAAGCAACAAAATATTGCAGAAGTAAGGAAGACATCTCTGTTCCTATTGAGCAGTACAAGACCAAGAAATCAGAAAGCAACATCAGTGGCTTTCACGTATAACTTTTAGTAAGCCATACAACAAGTTATGACAAAACCAATCCCTTAAAATGATCAACATTCAATCACAGAAAGGGATGCAAAAAAAGAAAACCAGAAAAATTATGCACGCAATAGTTGGTTTTCTTCTGCTCCGTATTGGCCTTAAGTAACTGTGCTGGATTCCATCTCCAATCTGAGTGAGCTTAGACAGCTGCACAGCACTACAATAAAAAAATGGATCATTTTACCCATATAGCATCTATCTTTCTCATCCAGCAAGGGAACCATCAAAGACTTCTTTCTATAGATTTGCTGAGAGACCTCTGTCAAACACCCTTACTGCATTACGACAGCATTCGCCTGGTTTTTTGGCATATAAATTACCTAAAGACACCAGCTTAACCTGGCATCCTGCACCATTAACTCCTGAATCAGGTTTTTCAAGGACAAGCTAAAGAACTTCTGCACTAAGTTGAACTTGGAAGACAGAGGCATCCAGTAAGTTAATCCATGCCCATATAAACAAAAAAATCTTTCTTGATAGTTATTCCAAAATTACTCATAATAAGAAGTTGTCATGGCATTCATATAACCTTATGTTAGAGTTAACTCTTGCAGAAATACTCATAGCGACATACTACTTTCAGGGAAGATGATCTTTCTTAGTAATGCATGCAGTGTTACAAATATAAACTTTCACTGGAACTATCAGAAACTTCTGCTTTCTGCCTACAGGACTCCTGTGACCCACAACTAAAAAAATATGTGATTTAAAAGATGTTTTCTATAGGATTTCCCCGTTTCCACCTCATACACCTCAGCCTTGGTTAAATAGCTAGCATTTTTTGCCCCAAAGTTAAAACAGAACTTGATAATGTCCTAATTTTTAATTAACTAGGAACAAAAGCCCATTTCAAGGAAATTACTTCATTTCACAGTGCAAATGGTTCAACTCTTGTGCAGTCTTTTTTTTTTTTTTATACATGGAAACCTACATTTCATCTATAAATTATTACATACAGAGGCAAATAACAAGAAAACACACAAGAGTTTTCATATCTCAATCAAAATTAGATACAAGAAATCATTTCCATTTCTGTGGCAACAAGAGGGCTTGGAGTACCCTCTGGAGAAAGAGGGAAATGACATGTTTACAAGTCCTGTTATAAATTTCAACAAGTAGAAGGAATGTCAGAGATAGATTTTAGTGACACTGCTGTCAGTTGACAGAAAATCACACATGGTTTCCCCACTAGCAAAGAGGTACCTTAAACTGCAGGAGATCTAACCTCTTCAGAGTAACTGTTGCACAAATATTGGGAAAAATATCACCTGAACTCCATCAAGATATGTGCCACCTAACAAAACCAGAATTTTTAATAAAGTCATTTATAAACAGTTTTAGATACATATTCAAAAACATCAAAATCCTGATTCAGTCAGAATGTCTGATCAGAGAGCGCTACCATTACTCCACTCTTTTTATCCAGTGTGTGGATTGATGAACTAAAGGACAGGTTTTGCAAAATAACTATGTAACTATGAGGATAAACTGCAATTCTGACTAGATTTCTGGGCACTATCATACATAATGTTTCATTCTTCCTCTGCCATCATTCCTTGAGACACATTAAATGAGGTGACAGCCACAATCAGGAGCCACGCCACCCCCCTGCAGAAGCTGTCCCTGGGAAAAAAATATTACAGATCAGAGTCAGATATCGTACAATGAACTGATCAGGCATTTAAACACCAGAATGCACACCTGATTTCAATGCCATTATCATTTCTTACCCTAAAGAACACCCCCATGGGGACCTTTGCTCACTATTCTTATTCCCAGCCTAATTATAAGAATGGTAAGAAAAATTTCCTTTGACAACAGCCACAGTTTTGTACCCTGTTAATTCTCAGTTCTTTCACTTATCAAGCTCCACCTGAATATTACATCTGATTAAGAACCAGTATCTCTGGAAGACCTTATTAGCTTACAGGGAAGAGAAAGAAAATTATACAACATTCACTCCTCTCTTCTGCCCACTGCAAAACCCAAACCAACACCAACTAAAGTGGTTTAAATTCAATAACCTCACCTCTTTCTTTTGGGGTATGTGTTTAAAACTTTGTTATAATTTCTTTTCCCTCCTAGCCCTTTCCAACATTCCCTACCACCACAAAAAGGTGAAAGATGAAGGCAGCTAAGAAAAAGAAGAATGTTTTATTCCTAAGTTTTTGTTTGGTATGTTTCTAAAGGAGACAAACAGCACCATAGGCAAACCACTAGTAAACAAAAAAATAAATAATAATTTTAAAAAAATAAAAATCAACTCCAATCCCTATGCTTACATTAGCCAGCTGTTTTTGTCTTGTCTTCTTTCACAATCTCCTCATAAATAATTTTAGTCCTCTTCCTCTTGCTTTTCATAAAGTAGAATGTTGTAAGCGACAACCTTTCTTTCCTCCATAGAACTGTTCCCTACCATCTCCCAACCTCCTTAACTTCTTATTTTTCCATGAAGAATGATAAAATCATCAAGACATTTTTCTGAAGAATAAAAAAATACTGAAATAAAAACTAATCAGCATCCTTTTAATTTTGTACTGAGGTTGCCAAGGGATTTACCAAAAAGCTTTCCATCATATATTTATGTGGAAGTCGAAATAGGAAAAATGCATTGTAAACAACTACCCAATAGATTTAAGACCCCAGTTTGTGTGTGTAATTGTCAAGCAAAATGGTCAAGTTTGGGGCCGTGCAATAATGATAGAAAATATCAAATTTTAACACAAAATCAGAAAAACAGAACAGAATTTTTTACGCAACATCTTTAACGCTAAACAATAATGAGTCAGTATGGTTAGTGAAAAGACTGCCTAAGACAAAACACACACATCATCAGATTGAAACCTCAGTAATACAAACCCACTGAACTGGGAAACTGAAGTTGACTATGACACCAAGTACTCAGATATAGATCTAAATCCCATAGGTCATATTTAAGCCTGCTGTAGTTCATGAAGATACAGAGGACATCTTTTGCTCCTTTACAGCCTGTGCCCATCTAGAAATACTCCTAGAACTTAATGCTTGCACATTTACTGAACTGATTATTAATAAGAGTTGTGTATGTAAAACCCCAAAATAACATTCTTCTATTATTTTCATAAATACTGTATAAAGTAAAACATATGCCTCCAAAATGAATCTAAAATCAGTTACAGGTTATGACTGATAATAAAAGATTACTGTATCCATCTCAGGATTGATATACTATGACTTTTTATAGGACACAAACTATCAAATAAATATAGACTCCTATTACTATGCATGCCATCTACAAAAAAATCTTCAATTCTTCAAATACGCCTTTCAACTTTTTAAAATTCAATATAAATTCCAAATGCTGATCCAATTCTGATAACCCCTCTTTTAGCTAAGCCAGTTCGTTGGTGGTGATTTGTCAGGTAAGTTACACAATACTGTTTCTCCTTCCTGATCAGATAAGCAGGTAAGTTTTTCTCTAGCACAAACATTTATGCATAAAATCTTTAATTTTTTGTGAACACTTGCAACTTCACAATCCCCTCCCCAAAAATCTACATGCCAGTAAAAGACAACCACAGACACACTGCGTTTGCTAAAGGAAAGCATGAAGTATTAGCATGCAAAAAGCAATTCCATCTACAAAACTGAACAAACGTTCAGGAAATTTCTCTCCCTCTGTGCTGCCTATATACACGCTGTAGAATAAAGGAAAGCACTGAGCAGTATTTCTACGTCTTTACCTCTGCCCTAAAGGTGGGGCACAGGGAGCACGTGGTCTCAGTGCATCTCTCATTACAGAAATGAACAACACACCCAGACTGAGATCCCTCTGCCCAGGGATGTGCTAAGTAGCATCAACCACTTTGGCAGACAGAGATTTGGCAGTGTTCCTGCTATCACCAGGGAAAGCTGCCTCCCAGGTCCTCCCTGTCTGGGTCAACAGGAGGAGCAAGAGCAGCCCATCACTCCAAACACATATAGTACACAACCAGAAAGGAGGCAGCAACACAGGGATGAAGCTACCTAGACATGTTTTTTGACATCTGACATTTTTTTTCTACAAAACCAAAGTGAACCACTTTGTCATGGTCTGGAGGAGGTCACCATCTCCCCACCCCTTCCCTCCACCCTATTCTCCACAAAGAACTTCGCTCCTTGCTTAGGAAGGCTCCTTGCTTAACTGCTTACAAGGGAATGGCCGTGTAAATCTGGTCATATCAACTGAAGTTGACAAAACACAGACAAATACTACAAGAACTAAATGCAACAAGATCAGATTTTACGCTATCTTTATCAAACAGGACAGTAATTTTTGATACACGGAGTCTGTCCATCCGTAATGTTCCAGTTGCCTTACACACATAAAGTCTGATTTTTGTAAGACACCACTTAAAATCTCCTGGCACCACAAGTGCCATAAGTCGGCCTACTCACATAGATATGATTGCAAAGAAAAATGAGTTGGGTTTGCTATTAAGACCTATCACGACCACTCTTGTCCAGGAACAAAGCAAACAAAAAAAGCCAACGCATCACACAACAGATGTGTGCAAGATCAGAATAAGTGCACGAGCTTTTCTGCAAGCACACAAGCAATGTTCTCAGCAGACTGATCTAACTCTCTGAATTCTTCCCTACCTGTACTAGTAAAGACAGAGAGGCTCAAGGAAGATTTACAGTGGGTGTTCAAGCACACAGACGGGTGTGGTGAAAACCACCTGCATTAACAGACTGCTGGAGCGAATACAGTAGCAATATTTTAACACATACAAATTTATTCAAACTTCATGAAAGTTCTCCTAAGTGACCCAAAGCAAGTTACTACTTGGAAGCAATAAAATTCCTAAGGCTTTTTATTTTCTAAATATAACAGTTATTTCTGGTTTTTTAAACTCTATTACAATGTTACAATGTAAGTACTATAAAAGCTAGTAAGTGCTTCACACCTGTCACTATTATAATGCCAGCAATGAAATTACACTTTGTTGGGATAAAATTTTTCTGGATAGTCAGTTTTA
>VZRW01006594.1:279301-384520 GCA_013398125.1 Aegotheles bennettii
GGGCAGGGGAAGGCAGCCGCTGGCGTTGCGCGCTCCGGGCTGCGCGCCCCGTTCCCGCAGCGCCCCGCAGTAAGTCCCCGGGACGCGCTGGCGGTGGTTGCGGCACGGGCCCCGCGCCCCGGAGCGGCCCCGGACTGCGGTGTCGGGGCTCCCCCTCCCCCCGATTTCTTCCAGCTGCGCTCCTGGGGATCACCTACAGTCACAACCACAGCCATTTTGTTGCCCAGACGCCGCCTGATCCGTGCCTGAGAGCGGCTCCGGCTGTCGGACCGTGGGTTTGTTCTGGTCCTGGCGTTTCAGGCTCCGTACGGCAGCTCCGAGCTCACAGGGCCCACTCCTCACATAACACCGAGGTGTCCATCTCGCTGTACATCACCTACTGGATGGTCATGCTTTTCATTTGGTCCTAGGACTCGTTTTTGGTTTGTTTCTCCATTGAGGTAAGAACAGAAAATAGCACTGCCATGGCAGTTGTTGTACTCGAGGTACCTGCTTTGGGCAGGGCGGTACAGCAATACCCCTATTGCCACTCACACCCACTAGGCCAGACCTGGACACCAGCGGTGAAGGACTCGAGTTCATTTAAGCAGCCCCCTGACCCCACCTGCAGCACCTTTCACACAGTCACAGGAGCACTGACAACCAATGTCCGTAGTTCAGCAAACACTTCCCAGAGTGGTGCAGCAGGCTTTAAATGGGCCTGTCCCTGTCCTGCCTCTCCTCCCCGTCACTTGTTTAAAACCTTGGTCACCATTTACTTTTTGCTGGTTCAAACCACTGTGGGACAGCACTAAAGCAGAGCGTAGAGTTCCTTTAGAGTCAAGGAAAAAGAACAGCAGTTAGGGCCCGCTCAGGGGTTGGGGCAGTGGCCAGAGGGGCAGGACAGGAGTTGCTGAAGTCAGCCTTGCTGCCTGCAGAAAGGCACGTGGTACTACAGTCAACAAGGGATTTAAGTAAATTTCTTACAGTTTCATTAAGACCAGGCTCTTTACAGTGCTAAAATGGATAAAAGTTTGGGGCAAAGAACAAACAGCCTTTGCCTTATATACACTATTCACAGATGTGGTACTAAATACAGAGCATTCACACTCCACCTCTTCCAGAAAGTAGCTGGAAAGTCCCATCATCAATACCCAGAGGCAAGCATAAGAGCTTTCCGACTGTATGGCCTGGCCAGAGTGCCTCCAGTCATGTAACATTAGCTACAAGGAGCTACAGGAACACGATTAAAACAACCAAAAGAAGCAGAAAGCTCACCAAAGTATACCTCAAAAGAGAACCAGTCAGTCACAGCAGGCTTATTAGCAACCAACATGAAGTGGCTGTCAGATGTGTGACCTTAGATACATTGCACACGGAATTTCCAGAAGCAGGAAGAGTAGTTCATGGTATAACACAAAGCCCTGCAAGATCTATTCTGGAATATTAAGTACAGTTCTAGCCACCAGTTTAAATTAATCTTCCTACAAAAAAGTGTGGAAAGGGTTATCAGAATGATCAGAGGAATTAAAGAGTCTGCCATATGAGAAGAGCTTGACTTAGTCTAGCAAACTTCATCTGGGAACGCATGTGATTGATGTTTTTAATTATAAGGAGACATAATCATCAATGAGGAAGAAAAAATAAAGAACAGACATAAACTGCTTATACTGAGGTTGAAAACCCTGCTCACTACACATAAAACTCTTTAGTTGGGAATCACAAGATAGAACTCCTTAGGAGGAATGATCTATGACATGAAATTAGTAGTCAGCCATGTCTGACACTTGCGCTCAAATTCCCTGCAAGGTAGTTGAGCAAAAGTCCTGACAGTGGCCAGACAGTCTCATAATTACACAGGATCACAGAATTCTAGGGTTGGAAGGGACCTCAAAAGATCATCTAGTCCAACCCCCCTGCCAGAGCAGGGTCACCTAGAGTACATCACACAGGAACGCATCCAGGCGGGTTTTGAATGTCTCCAGGGAAGGAGACTCCACAACCTCTCCAGGCAGCCTCTTCCAGTGCTCTGTCACTCTCACAGTAAAGAAGTTTCACTACACAGCTTATACCATAACACTTCTGTGATTACCCAAGATGTGTATTTGCAGAGGAGATACAAAAGAAAGTCATGTGAGCATCCAGGAAATTCCCATCAATGAAAACCGACATAAAATTTCAGGGGACTACGTATGGCCAAGCATCTAACATTTTAAACACTGCCACAGGATACACAAGCAATAAAACAATTCCGAACCACATAACTGAGAAAAAAGGGGAGGAGGAAACTGTTCAATACAAGCTGCCACAAACCAAGCAAAAAAAGTGAAGAAACTTTCCAACTTTAACACATGGCACTAATCTACATGCTGCTTACCATGACACACTGCAGAACTACAGTCTAGGCTCTAACAGAAACAGACCTTATGAAAGAAAATTAACATAAAATCAAAGATGCAAGATGTACTGATTCCTTCCTGAAAGGAAACAATTCAGAGTCTTACAGTTTGAGAAAAAAGTTTCCAAAGCCCTCCCAAAGGATTTCTTCCTCCTCCCTGCCGTATGTATTCAAGAGCAACATTATCATTAAACAAATGGTCCCACAATCATCAGAACTGATATGTCTGACTTTCCAATAATCAGCAACTTTTATTTGAAAAGTGAAAGTTCTGCTTTGATTGCATCTATGCTACCTCTATGATCTGCACCAGGGAGTGAACTCCATCCCTGAGCAAACTATAGATCAGTTTGTCTCCATTGGCTTGTAGGGTGCAAGTCCTGGAACTGCAGAAAAGTAGCCTCTGTTCTGTGCCAGCACTTCTCCCAAAGAACTCAGCTCACTTCACCCCGGACTGGAGCCAAATCAAACTAGTGTGTGTAGGGGACAACTGTGTGTTATTCTCTAGAGCCCTATAGCGAAATAGGAAGAGAGGTGATCTGACATTATAGAAGTTTTTCCCGTGATTGGGAATATATGTAGTTCTCTCTTGCAAATGTGAACTCAGCCTGCACCTTTACCACAGCAAGGCCATTCAGGTGGTTTCTTCTTTCCTTTTCCTGGCATCTGCTTTTGCAACATTTGTAGCAAGACAATTCTACTTAAGACTTTTACTCCTCTTTCAAATTTGTCTGTATTATTATATCAGTGGATCCAAAAGTTATGGGTGGAGAGGAAAAAAAAGGAAAGAAAAGGCACAAACATGATCACAGAACACTTATTTCCATAGGAGATGGGTAAAAAACCTGCATGTGGAAGTGCAAGTTAATCATCCAATGTTTCTTTTCCACCTGCTCACCAATACAGAAATTTAATTCTTCTATGACCTTGAATAAGTCACTCTGCCATAGAAAAATAACTAAGTCACTCAGGAAAGGTACTTCTTTCCCTCCCCAGTCCTTGTGGATCTTGTTTTATTTCAACTGCCAAGTAGGGGCTTCCTTTTACTGTGTGTTTTTCCAGAATTTAATATAATGCAGTCTTGATCTTGGTTGCAGCTTCTAAATACTACAGTGATCCAATCATAACATGGAATTAGAAAAGTAAAATATAAGCAAATTAAGGCCTTTAATTAATAAGCTGCAAAATACAGATGAAACCTTAACTCTAATCTTTTTAATCCATGTATCACTGGTCTTTTAATAAGACGATCTCCAAATGCAGGCTTTCCGCTAAGTAACCAGGAGATAAAAATCATATGTTCCTATATCTACTTACTAGATTTATAGTTAAAGACTTGGGCTTTATAAAAGCACAGAAAACTTATGACGTTTAGAAGAGATCCAAAGCTGTATATCAATCTTTGGCTTATGTGGAGATCAATCCAACATTTACATAATTTCCAGGATCTAAATGTTAAGAGATAACAAACTAAAACAGCAATTCTCAGGTGGCTATCAGGAACATCATATGTAGTCAGCACGTACAAATAAATAATGACACAATTCCATTTCAACTCCACAGCCATATACTGAGAAAATACTGAGTTTGCTGAAGGTGGATCTGTAGTCACAAGAATAACAACAAAAATTTGTGACCCTCTGCTTTAAATCATGCATACCTGGTAGTAAGTGTACCAGATGGCTTTAAACTGGCTACAAAAGTATTAAAAAAAAAAGAACACCAAACAAACCACAAAACAGCAACCCAGCTGTATAAGTCTTCAGTATCATAACAAGATTATAAGCATATGATGTTCTCATGAGAAAGTCGTTGTGACTTAAGCAGTTTGACAAGAGATTCATTAGTACTTCTCAGGATCCTATTTTGCAATGGATTCACCACACCAGTGGTTTTTATCTTATATAGCAGAAATTATTACATAGCAGACAGGTTTGTGAACCCAGGTAACTACTTTGGTGGGAACAGAACAGTAAATGAATCACAAGACTTTCTTAAAGGTAGTCATTGTTGGAGTTTGCGTAAGAAAAGCACGAACAAACTGACTGTCAGTCACAAAAGTACAGAAACTTCAATCCTCTTCCATGATTTTGAGAAGTATAAAACTACTTCATATGTTGACTTGTGTGCAAATGATTTTTATGGTGGATTTTTACAATTTTAACCTGTAGATTATCTATCTGGTGTCTCTTTCCACAGAGGATAAATGAAGTTTCTATTTAGTGCTAGAGCTGCAGATCAGGGGAAAAGACAGCAGAGATGTTTGTATTGAGAAGGTGCAAAACCGTCCTGCCTTCCTCTGGTGAAACTGATACTGAAACATATTTATTTATTTATTTATTTGTAATACAGTGTAGCATCCTAGTCTGCTATGTGATAATTAAAGAGTAGCTAAATTCTTAGATACTTAAGAAGTCCTATACCTAGGTTTCTGCAAAAAGATGCATACAGGATGGCCACTAGAACAGCTCATCATGTCGCAAGCCAAGTGTAAAAGCCACTACGAGCCAGTTTACCTAGAGCCCCTCTGGCCAGAAGTTCAGTCCCTGTGCTATATCTGATCTCTTTGTCATTTCAGAAGGTGTCTCTAACACCATGTCAGTGCCATCAGAGAATACTTGAGCTAGAAAAGTTTATTAAATGGACACTTATAGCAGAGAAATCTGTTTTAATGTTGTCCTAAATAACACAAGAAAAAAATAATCTAAATTAAGCTTTTGGTTCCATGTTAGCCAAAGCCACCAGTGCTTAATAAAAGAAACAGTCAGAAAAATGGAGAACTGAAACAGAAATTCTGAGTGAGATACTCTTATATCATATCCCAACAAAAACACATTTCTCAAAAAAGTGTTGCAAATTGCTTCGCCCAAAACAATGATTGAAATGCTATAGCAGCACTAATCAGATGACGCAGGGAATCTAAAGGGAGGTGTACTGCACAGATCTATGAACAGAAAATGTACAATATAAAAACTTGTTACAGTGATCTCGGGAAAGTTTAATGAAAACCTGCTACCAAAAAAAAGCCATGAACCAGAGGTGGAAATCAACACTTACTAAACATTTCAAACCCAAGAGAGTTATGCAAGCACTGTGAAAAAATAAATTGCACATCCTTTGGTTCCAGTGTCTAAAAGCTTATTCTAAACAATTTTGCTCAAGCATTTGTTATAGTCTAAATGCATTAACATAGCACTGTACTGCAGCTAATTTACCTTGCTTTTGAAGAGGATAATTTATCTTATCTGCTGTATTACCATAGCTAGAGTGTTTCTGATACCAAAACTAGTAATGGTAACTATCAGTGTATCATACGACTGCTTTGTACAGTGCAGACTTGCATCTTCACTGGACACAGGGACTTACCAATTACTTGTAAGAAGCAAAACAGTTTCATTTTTTTCTGCAACAGTTTCAGCCAGGAGACTCAGAGTTCAGTTCATACCATTTCCAATATTTTCTCTCCCTTGAGAAGGTTCCCCATGTCCTTGCCTCCACCAAACACCTAAACATCCAGTCACAGCAATATGGTACAACCTGTTTTCTTAAAACGCACTACCCAAGATCCTAGGTGGACTTATGGCAAGAAACCTAGAATTAGATCAGATCAGGTGAGTGCATTCACTGCAGAAGGGTGGGAGACGTCTGGTGGGTAGAGTCTTAACAGTGTAGCTATTTGGGAAGATGAGAAACATGAGTTAAAGTTTAAAGAGTAATTCACAAGCTAAAATTCAGTTTCCATTTATTGTCAGGTACTCATGAAAGATGATAGGGGAATGGTTTTAAAAGTCAGTGCATGTTTCATACTGCTTCTTAAAATTGTTAAGCATATCTAGCACTGGTGCAGTAAATTGGTTGTATTTTACTTATTACATATTTATCTGTTTGGGTTTTTTTTAATTTGAAACATTTTTTTGGTAAATAACAGCAACACTAATATTTTTGAAAGCCATATCCAGAGTCTAGAGGAAGGCTCTTAACCATCCAGTTGGGACAGAAAAGAAGAAAATTTTGGAGTTCCCTGTGTTTTTGAAAGACATGGCAAAGTTTTTTGAGGATGGAGAAAGCTACCTCGCCTCAGTGTTAAGTCTGCATTCAAACATTGTGCTACTTTCCTAAGCTTTTCTCTCTCACAATGCCCGTGTGAATAACGAAAACCACAAAACATGGGTCCCCAAAGATCTTCACACATTTCTCGTGAGGTAGGCATAGAAATATGCTTTCATTAAAAATTAAGTTTGCCCTGATGAATAATGTATATTATAACTTTCCATTCACCAGCGTGTGCTGGCAGCACACAACAGCAACTCCCTCACTGCATCGTAATCGATTTTCTTCAGTTCCTTCTCCACATAGATACCATATTTCTCCCGTTTGTATCCCTCTTTCTCCCAAATGCTTCCCTTTTCTGAATTTTGTTCCCTCTTTTCTGTCACTCTTACCCTAACACTGCAGGGTGGGTTTGCATCTCCCACCAGGTCACTGCTGAAGCACCATCTCAGGGGCTGTTTTTCAATCCCAGCCTCTCACTCACTGCCCTTCCACCTGTGCCCAGCTGCCTCACCAAACACAACCATGTCTTCTAACATGCCCTGCCTTGCTTTTTATCCTCTGCTTTGCAGTTGAGAGCCTCTCCTCTGCACTGCCTCCCTCAGTGGAGGACAGGTCTCTCCCAATACGCTTCTCCAAGCCCTGAGTTATCTTTCTAGTTCCCACCAGTGAGCTACCTCTCTCCTCAGAAAGCTGTTTGGAGTTGCCCCCCAAAGGCTGCTTGAACATCAAAATACAGACCTTAGCCTGGGCAGGCTGTCCCTCTGAGTTTGGGAGACACTTGAGTTTACTTCACCCCAGTTCTGAAAGTTCAGGGCTGCCCAGACAAGAGGTTTGAGTGAGGCTCAAACTGTGATGCCTTTGATGGAGGTCATGCTTGGGTTCTAAATCAATGGATAATAGAGAGGTCCCAGCCCGCTCACATGGCTCCCCAAGCCCTCGCTGCTTCCAGAAGCTGGCTCCAATCACACCTTGCTTGAGGTTCTGAAATGTTTTGACAGGTGTTATGGTATGTCCTATTTCTAGCTCGTACAGGAAGCAGACATGTTGAAATCACAGAAGAAAGCAAGCCTGTTCATCTTGTATTTCTGGCTGAGGCTGGAAGTGGAGTGCAAGAAATCAATTGTGTCTCATCTGTTGTACAGGGAAGCCTCTTGTAGCTCCTCGCATCAACATGCTAACATTGTGACGAGATTTTTGTGAGACATTGTGATAAGATTCCCATCCCAACCTGGAAGAGTCAAAGATAGTATCTCCTGACAAGCACTGTAAATTCTGTACTCAGTCCAAATGGATCCCAAAGGCCTTAGCAGGAATGTGGGCATAGTGAGTGATGTGCCTGACAACTAAAGGCAACTGAAGTAAAAAATATGTTTGATATTTAAGCATTGGCTTGCATGCAATGAGAGGTTTTTTCACAGACATTTTGATACCATCATCCTTCAAAACCTCTCACAGGCCACCCTACATTTCTGTCATCAAACTCTTTGGTGGATAGTTTAAAAAGGCAATATGGCTGCAGAGACCAGATGTGGATGGACCTCAGTTATGATCTCACATATCTAATGAATTTTTGAATTAAATCCTCCTCTTAATGATGTAAATAGGTCATCCTTTGGGTAGTCTGTTTATTGGAAAATTACGGTTTGATGAGTGTTCCTAAGGCACTATTTCCTACAAGCAGAGAAATTAGCTCATGGTACTAATGATACTCTGGGGTTAAATGCAAAAGCATAGCTAGTCAAGAAGACAAAATGAAAGTTGAGATATTATTAAAAATATCCAATGTTGCCTATGAGTAGTGCACACTTCTGAAATACATAAGAGCTAAGATTGCAACTTTCCAGGTTCAGATTAAGAAAATCTTTGTACATCTATGGCCATCAAACATTTTAACAGGCCAATAACCTCCAGTGATGCAGCTCTGTGCATTGCATCACGACTTGTTTTGTAGATACTCAGCATATGACATCTGGTGCCTGCAAAAATTACAAGACTGGTGAAAAGTGAACAATACTGGTTTAGGAAAAAAAAAAAACCCTAACTAAAAATCATTATAAAATTGTAATTTAAGTATTTTGTAGTTCGGCTTCAGATTTCCATTTGTTTGATGCAAGATTACAGCCTGAACCGGCTGTTTTTTTCCAAATTTTTTACTCAACAGATATAAAAAATGCTTTTCCTTTAAGAGACAGCAGGCATCTATGGATTCTCTCTATGTTTAATTCTACTGAATAATAATAATAGATAAATAAAAATATTCAAATTCAAATCAGTTTCTAAGCACAAACTCCTTCCTTATTGGAGTTGGAGTCGTCTTCTGCATATACTAAATCTGAGGTCATTCATTTTTACTTGTATTCATACTTACATTCAACTACTCTATAATAATCTGATAATTCAATGTCTGGTTTTCCTTCTGTGTCAAGAACATTTTTTTTTCTCTTGGCATTGCAACTATTAGTGACTTCAAAATACTATTACAATTGCAGACTGTGATACGGGAAGACTACCAAATTAGCAGGGTTGGAAATGGTATTGTTTGGAGAACTTTCAGGTGCACAGAGCCATGAAAATGTGTTTTCTGGATTTGTAGAGGGAAAATTTGACGGGCTTCTCTAGGTCCTGAAAGTGCTCACATGTGGGTGAATTTCTCCATTTATTCAGGGTTTGATACTTTTGTGTATGGAAATTTTTATATCAGCTGACAAAACCCCCTCAATCTGCCTTTGTCAGTCTGAATCTTAATGTAGCCAACTGTTCTGTTCAGTTCTCACACTACATTTGTGGTGTAAGAGTCTTAGGAGCGTGCTGTGTCAGCCATGGGATTATTGGTCCTAGATTTTGCAAAATTTCCCATACACACTTTTAAAACAACAGTAGATAATTATGAGAGCTGGCAGATACCAGAGACATAATTGTTTTCAGCAGTTACAATACATGTTTTTAAAACATTTCCTTTATTCAAACCTTTAGTTAATTCAGGGCTGGTGAAACACAATCCTTCCTATTGTCTCCCGCCCTCAGTGTATCCTTTGGGCACAGCAACCAGCAGGACCTCCCTCTTTCTTTCTCTTTCTTGTTCTCCACCTGCCTATCTCACCTTTTAGATCACTGCTTCAGGTGTTTTGCTGTGCTGCCTTTCCAATCTGCTGCCCCTACAGCTATCCAGCCTTTGCAAAGGCTTTAGAAGAATCAAAGTAACTATTCAATCAAAACTGAACCATATCTGGAAAAATGATTGAATTTATCAGCATTTTATTTCAAAAGGGAAGACGATAAGAAAAAGTTCCATCTGCATCAAAATGTCAAGTGTCAAAGTAATATTTAAGGAATGATGATGATGTCACTGTCATGTTACTTTCTTTTTCTCCTTTTCTCTCTCAAACTTGACCTGACCTGGGATTAAACAGTCAGAAATGTCACTGTAACTTGCTTCTCATGCTAAAAGAGCACAAGTAGGCTGACCTCAGCACATAACAGAAATGGTTGGAGTGGCACAGGGTAAACAATAGTACACATGATCTTGACCAATTCATTTATACCCATACCCTGCCTGCAGCACAAGTGGCTACACATCAAGGAGATGATAGAAGTTTTCCTTTGTTTTCTATCCATTCACTTCCCTACTCTGTTTACCTAAGCAGCAGGAGTCTTCTTAAACAGTTGTTAGTCAGATAAGATACAGAATCTAATACATCTTCTTGTCCATCAGGAAAGACTTTTGGTAATTTTGGAATTGATGTCTTACTCTATCCAGGACACTCCAAATGTAGATTTGGAAAGAGGAATTTCTCCAAATAATTATAGTTTAAAATCTGAATTAAAAATATATTTATTTTCTTTGCTTTTTTGTTGGCGCATATTGCGTACATGCTTTAAGAGATTTCTTTTTTGTGGTTGCTATGGTAAAAAGCAGTCCCCAGTCCTTTTACTTAAAACCCATGAACTGCAATTAACTGTTTAATGTTGTAGCATACAACAGCTCTAGTAACACCTTAACAGCTTTGAACATGATACTCCATCATCTCAGCAGATGGTGATTTTTGGCATCCTGTGTTTTCAGTCTATTCTTTTCCTTTATAATCCTTGCCATTATATCTTTTGATAAATGCTTCTGGACTAACTGGATTGCAATTTGATTATACTGGGCATTCCTTGGATCTTTTTGTATTTCTGTTAAAGTTGACCAATACATGAAGAAAATGTTTGTATGTGTATCTCTGGCAGCAATTATAAAAGCAGATTTTAAAGTACTTTAAGAATCTGTTTCTTCTCATCTGTCACCATAAAAACACAGTCTTGAAATGCCCTTAGTATACTGTAGGAGCCCTACACCTCAACAGAGGAGACATGATTGATTCTTTTGTGAAGAAGGAGCCACCCTGAATGTCTGTCAAGAGTGTAAATTAAGTAAGTTACCAGCTGCAATTTGTTTTAGCAAAGGGAATTGCCCTTTATTATTATTTCTATAGGACTGAAGAGTGAATTTCCCTTGAATTTTGCCCATTGTTTTAAAGATTTATGACTCCCATTAAACATGGAGTTTCAATCATGTTTAGAAAAAAGTTAACTTTGTCCAGACATTATCAAGAGCAAGATTGTCTTGTGAAACTGTTTTCCCTCTTTCTCCCATATAATACATTTGTATTTTATTTCTAATATTTTTTTTTTTCAATTAGACATGGACTCTTTGGATTTTAAACCAGGACGGTTCTTCATTCTGCAACTTGAAGGGATTTTATGTACTAAGGAGGCAGGACACTTCAGATGTGTAATTCTGTAATATAGGACCAAGTAAACTTATTTTTTTTTCATACCTTTAGCAGCAACATTAACATTTCTTCTTATTTAGGAAAGGAAAACAACAGGGAAAAGGGAAAAAAACCCCAGTTTTCCCAGAATCATAACAAGATAATTTTGCAGTTTCAAATTTTAAAATATGAATGCTTCATTCACAGTGATTTCCTGGCTGACTCCAAGTTTCTATGATTATTATTTATTCAGTGCTGATGGTGTGCTTGACATTGTGCAAATACAGAAAGAGATATTAATTTGGACTATCTGCCAGGATTCCCTAGTTGATAGTGGCAGTGTTAGCCTCTTTAAGCAAAAGCTTGAGGCTGTCTTTAAAACAGAGATGCTTACCCATCCTGCCAACATGCAGCTTTATACCTATGACCATGGGAAGCACCTCTCAAACGCAGCCAGCAAGGCTTTGGAAGGATGGGCTCAGTGGCGTTTGATTTAATTAGGACAACAGCAGCGTGTGGTAGCTCTGACTGATCAAACCTTGAAGACCAGTCGTGATAATTTCAAAACCTGGAAATATTTGAGGGGAAGATAACTGTGATGACTCAATCCTCCTGATTAGACACCCAAAGAAGCAAAGAAAGGCTGTTTGCCTGAATGCTACATGCTTTTAAAATTCTGTGTCTTCTGTGAAGTCCATGAACCCTTTTGTAACTTATTCGTAGGACCTACCAACAGCCCATGTGATTAACTCACCTGGACAGTGATGTTGGTGTCCCTCAGGATGTTGCTGCCATTGGCAGATGGTCCATTGCCAGACTGACATCTGCCACTGGCTTTTCCAGAAACAGTATCTTCCAAATGGTAGCAGTGACAGGCTTTTGTCAAGGACTAATTTCTCAGGTTAGTGGCGTTTGACAAAAAAAAAAAAAACAAAAAACAGGGTCGTTTCCTCTTTCTTAGAAAAGAGTTACTGTCTTTGGATTTCCTTTCCAATGGAGCCACAGCAAAATCATTCTAATAGATGGGGTATTTAGTGGCTGTTTCTTGACTTTACACATGAAAGAGCAGAAGGTTTGCTGTGTGCTGTTTCATCAATGAAGAATATTTTCCTCATGGTCACTTAAGACAATAACAAAACCCTTGAAATCCCACAAAAAACCACAACCCAGCTTGCAGTGAGGGAAAAGGTGTAATGCAAATACTTATCCTTGTTTTCTCCTTGGCTAGGATGAACATTTCATCATCTGGTCCTTTCTGATGTCCTGGCAGAATGAATGGCTGATGACAGTAAGCCTACCTCTTCTCTGAGGTGGTGATACCACCCATCCAAACTAACACTCAAAGGCCTTTGTTGGAACAACATGGATCATACATAGTGGTCAGTATCAAAAATGCCCAGGTCCAGAAATGAACACATCTGCCACATATTGTACAGAAGCAGCCAAAACAAAAAGACTCATAGAAAAATAAACAAACCTCTGAGGAATTTGAAAGCTGAAGTAAAACTTACTGACCTCAGTTGAGAACTGTGAAGAAAGTTAAAAAGGGATTAATCTAATCCAATGTAAAATTACAATTCCTGTTAGTCATAGTTATTATATACCAAATTTTGTTTGGAAAAGGAAAGGGAGTGCTTAGATTTCCTTGCCTCTCCACCACTTCAAAAAAGACTTTCCTTAACTTGCAAACAGTTCTTTACACTGAGCAAAATTTCTGGTTTACACTCAGAGGAAAAGTTTAATTAATTCTAATTTTACAAATCCTCCACAATATTTATTCAAAAGATTGGCAAATTCTAGGAAGTTCACCCATCCCTGAAAGAGAAGTTTTGTAAATAAATCTGGCAACAAATTTATTTTAACAGCAGCAACTCTGCTAATCTGTCAAGATGTAGTTTGTTTCTGACACTTGATTAAAATATTTTTGCTTAAGAATCAAAAGTAATTTGCTACAAACAAACCATTTATCTGGGACGTGGTGACTGCCCCTCTGATACTTCACAGAACATTTAATTCATTTCAACCGAAACAAGCTAATAGTATAAAGTTTAGCGCTTTTTATTTTTATTTTTTTTTATCAGAAACAAGGCTAAATTTCTGTATTCACAAAACAGCAACAACATTAGAGGTTTCAAGGTCTGTAAAACCCATTTATGGTGTACCCTGCAACCTGGACCAGCATTACTCCCCGTCCTCTGGACACAAATCAGAGGAGTGTTTTAGGCTGTGGTTCCACAGGCACTTTCTTGCCCAGATCCCCTATTTCCTGGTCATTTGCTTCTGGCCATGTCATCCACTTACTCAGTTCTTATTCAGAATAGATTTATGGATCCAGTTCCCTGTATGGCAACATCAGCAGTTGTGCAGGCACAGCCCAGGCTGATACGAAACAACCGAGACCAAACTGTACAGCTTAGGCAGGTTTTGTCAAGAACAATGCCCATGTTCAGAAAAATGGTTTATGCAAGTCTCAGAGATTTGCAAATTTCAGTAAAGCAAAATGGCTAAAACCCAACTGTCTGCCATTAGTGTCAACTGAAACAAAAGAAACATGTCGAGTGACAGAGCACTGGAACAGGCTGCCCAGAGAGGTTGTGGAGTCTCCTTCGCTGGAGACATTCAAAACCCACCTGGATGCGTTCCTGTGTGATGTACTCTAGGTGACCCTGCTCTGGCAGGGGGGTTGGACTAGATGATCTTTCGAGGTCCCTTCCAACCCCTTAGATTCTGTGATTCTGTGATTCTGTGATTCTGTGATACATAGGTGCTGTTGTTACACATGTATGGGCATTACCTTCTTTTGCATTAAGACTGTCCATCCAGCTGGACTGCTGGGTGTGTGAACATTTCGAAGTGTCCACCTCTTGTTTCTTAAAGAGATTTGACATGTCATCTCTCTGCTGCCCCTTAGCATAGGAAAACAATTCGTGAATTTATTTCATGTCATAGCTTCATAAAGCTGTGCATGTCCTGGAATAAAGGCTTGGCTGGTGCAAATGTCAGTAGAGCCATGACAGTTTGTACCAGCAGGTAAAATATTCATCCTTCCTGCCACTTCCACAACTCCTTCAAACCTAAAAGGCTGGTCCAGATTCCAGTGAAGTCAGTGAGAGCTTTCTCTCTGTGCTGGATCCAGCTCCAGGCGAGTATGCAGCCTCTTAAGTATGGCAATTAAGATATTGAGCTAATGTTAGTAATCCTTTCCTGCCTTCGTAGAACACCCAAACTGCCTGAGCTAGCCTTCATCTTAGGCAAAAGCCTGAGGAAATCTATTAGTATTATGTTGCGTTTGAAAGGTCAGCCTATGTCCCCATAGACTAAGAGGAATGGGGGAATTCCAGAATTTGCTGCCAGCTTCTTGGTACTTATTTCTGGAAGCTATTAACTTAGATTTTTTAGCTAATCTTAGTTAGGGGGAACTGAGATGATAAGAGTAAGGGTTTTAGAAAGTCACACTTATGGGTGCTCTAAAATGCATTTATAAATCTACCATCCTTGCTTTTCGGGTTCCTCTTTAGGTGGAATTTTAATTCAACATTATTTACGGACCTGCAGGACACTGCACATATTCTGCGTCTTTTCTAATACCGCATGTAAGGACTTTGCCAAGTGAACCTTCCTTTAAAGCAAAGAAAATACCCCTAAACAATCTTGGCAGAGTTTGACATCATTAACTTTGTACACTATTATTATTGTGAGACATTTTAGTACTTAAATAATTCCTCATTTGGGAACTTGTGATACACCATTTTTTGCAGCATATTTAAAAATCAGTGTAGAAAAGGAAAGAAACCCTGTAAGGTATTATATTTGATGGTGTGAAATAATGAATTTTTAAAATATAAGCAAAGTAATTTAGCAGTCTCTTGCTTATTTTGGATCCATGTTATTTAAAAGAAAATGGAGTGGTGGGTGTCTCAAATATTCTAACTCTTCTCAGGCTGAAAAATTATATTCTTTTACATTATTGACTCTAATTCCCTCTGGGATTTAATACTTTTCTTTACACGGTTAGTGGGCAAAAATAGTGGGAAAGTCACAACCACAAGCAGTAACATGGCAATTAACTCAGAAGTACTGGTGGGACATTTAAGTAATTTTAAGTCAACATATATAAACATTACATTGCTGGCTTGAAAATCTGGACATTGTTTGCAGCTGGAAGATTTGATTACTTAATTGATTTTGATTTTCGAATTGCTTTTGAAAATCAACCACTGGTTTGAATCTGCTCCAGATGGGCGATGACTGAATAATGTTATAATCTGGCATGTATTTGGTAGCATAGAGAAGTGAGTTGATGGCCTCGTTAAAAGTATCTCAAACATATGCACTGATTAAAAAAAGCTTCATCTCTGTCTCAGCAGGGTCTTGGCTGAGGGGAACTGAACTGCTCTGTCACCCCCAAGGGTTCTTTCTGGCATGACAACAGAAGGAAGTTCGTAATGCTGTTGCACACAGAGGTGAATATAAAATATGTTATGGTCCAGGGTGTCTGCCGATCAGTGGATGCCGTATGTCATAGGCCACTGTGGTCAGGGGGATCCCTTGTGTGAGTATGTTTCCCCTCACCTGTGTGAGAACCACACAACTGAGATACTGAGATTTAGGAGTCTGAAAATGGTATTTATTTTTCCACCAAAATGTCATCAAAATTATTGCCTACCTGGTTAGAAGACAGGCACTAGGGGCTGGGGGGATCTGAACATGAGAGCTAGCTGTCCCAAACCCCCCTTATTGTCACTGTGGAGAAACAGACCTTTCCAAAGTACAGCACTTCCCATCCTAAAGGCAAGGGCTAAAGTTGGTCACAACAGTTGTGCCATAATAGTGCTTTGTTTCCAAAAGAAGCCTAGAATGACTATATGACATTGATATATGCAAGTCTATGTTTTAGTTCTTTCAGGGCAGGTAAGATAAATCCCACCCTCAACAGCATCCCATCATTCTGACTGCTACTTGCTAAAGCACTGAGTACTTTTGCACCTTTTTCACGACCTCTAAATGAGTGTGCATGGAGACTCTCCTCCAAAGCATTATGACTCAGTTCCCACAACACACTGTCATTTTTTTTAAAGGAGAAAATGTACTGTTTTCAATAACAAGCTTGGCAAAGACACTAACCAAAATTATGTCGCTGGCACACAATGTCCCTGGTTTTTACCGTGATTTGTAACCATTGCCTAAATGAATTAAATGGCTCTTTTCTGTTTAGACAGCTGGATTTCTGTGTGGCACTAGATGGCAATATTCCCTCAGCTCCAGCAATGGTCAGGGGAGCAATACATGGCAAATGGACATATTCTGACCTTGTTTCCTTGTTGTCACCCTTGTAGCTCGTATCAGTCAGGTTTTATGTGACTCAGGTCAATCTGGCCTGCCAGGTTTTTCTCTCTCTCTGTGAATTCACCCTTTACAGCTTCACAGTTCTCTGACAAAACAGTACGCTTACTGTGTGGGGTCTTCTGTTTCATTAAGAAAGCTCTTGTAGTCTCAGGCTGTTCTGTGATGTTGATGCTCAAATTCACAGGCAAGAAGTATCTACATCTGGAGTATTGCACTGCTTTCCTGCTGCTTTTTGCACATTAATGTTGTGGCAGACTCAGTCAAGTCATTACTCAGATACAGTCTGAAGTAAAGAAATTCTCTACTCTGGTGAGACACTGGCACAGGTTGCCCAGAGGAGTTGTGGCTGCCCCCTCCCTGGCAATGTGTAAGGCCAGGTTGGATGGGGCTTGAAGCAACCTGGTCTGGTGGGAGGTGTCCCTGCCCATGGCAGGGGGGTTGGAACTAGATGGTCTTTAAGGTCCCTTCCAACCCAAACTATTCTGTGATTCTATGACAATATTGCATCATATCACTTATAAGTGGTTTAATTTTTTTTTTCATTTATGTTTGCTCTCAAATAAAATAAGCATAATCTAAACTCAGCTACTGTAAAAAAGGAATTCTGTGTTGGAATTTGGCCCTATCCCTGTGTGATACTTCTAAAGGCTTTGTCTAGTCACAGAACTTACAGGCAGTGAGGAACAGAGCCAGTGATGAATATTGTGTTTGTCTCCTTTGTGTGATTAAGATTTTGTTTGCCTTCAGGACATTTTATTCAGGACCACTTCTACTGAAATTGCTCTTTTCAAAATCAGCCTTGTCATTGACCTTTGTGAGACCAGGTTTATTACAGTTATTTTCCAATAACCTAGATGAGATAGTAGTGTTACTTAAATGTAGAATGATTCCAAAGATGTCCTTAGACAATGTATGTCCCAGGCAAGATATTGAGGTAGAAAATAAAATTGTTGTGGAAAAGTTATCCTTTTCTGTTCCCTTACTGTCACAGGAACACTCAAGACTCCTCTTCAAACCAATGCCATTCACCCCACCACACAACCTTTTTCCAACTTATAAACCTACGCCTGTGCTGCCACAGCTGTTCTGCCACATGCTTCTTGGAGTGAAGATTCCAAAACCACATCCATTGCCTCCCCCATCATCTTACTGCACATCTCTGTGTCCTCAGATCAGGACTTGCTTCACATGCTGCGTCTTTTTCTTTCTTTCACTCAACTTTCCCAGCAGAAATCCAACTTTTCTCCACCATTTCCCTTTGTTGTCTCATACTTCACAGCCCCAGCTTCAATCCCCTGCCTCACAATTCTCTATCCTCATGTCCTCACACAGCTGAGTAAATTGTGGTACTACTGCACTGGGTATTGCTAAGCAATGGAGCAGGTACCAAAACGACACACCAGATCCTCAGGCAGTATTAGGCTGCTTGCATGCCATCTGATCCATGGTAATATTAGGACTGAGACACTGCATGCTGTGGTTGCCATCAGTCAGATGATGGGTAGTCATTTGATGGGAAGAGAAGCTCACAGGAACATCAGAAGCACAGAGCCCTGAGCAGTCACCTTACAGTATTTAAGGTCCCACATAAAAGAGTGTTGTCCTCTTTCAGGCATTTCAGTCCAACAGCCAGACTGTAGCTTATACTGTGAAACAAATGAGGAAGAGAGTGAAAAGTCTCTCCTTACTCCTTTACACATGTCTTCTAGATGCTGGGTACAGTTGCAGAGGAGGGCAAAAGCCACATTTTCCCCAGGGGAAGCTTATGCTAGGAGGCATATACAGTACTTATTTTTTCCTTACTGACTTTCCCATGCAATACCTGAAAGAGAATGTCCTCTCCCAGCTATGGGTTGTTGTTGGGCTACAGTATGCCGAGGAGGAATGAGTCAGGTCAGTGCTCTTTGAGGCTTGAGGCGAAGTTCATTGGATCTCTGGAGTGATGAAGCAGAAAAGGGTGAGGGTCAGGGAAAAGCAGAACAAAATATAAAGCAAGCAGCTGAGTTAGAGATTTGGTACTGTTTTGTGCTACGTCTGATTTAAAATTAAAGAAGGAAAACATAGAACTACTTCTGACCTGTGTCTCTGGGGAAACACAGCCATTGAGATGGGTGATCAAGGATGATGGCTGTAATACACCGTGGCACCTCAGAGACCTGACAGAGGTCAGTCCCCACAACAGCCGTGACAGCCCAAGAAAAACTAGAGTGTATCCAGGACTACAAGCCCTTCTTCCATCACATGCACTTCTTCTGCTCCTCGGGAGAGCTACAGAGCCCAGCTGAAGGTTTCAACGTGCTTGAAACCATAAGCAAACAAAATTTCCCACTGTTAGTAAGTAGTGAATTATTTTCACTCCTCATTTTCAAAGGATGGAGGAACTTAGATGTAAAACACTGCCCACCCCTATGTGAAACTCCACCACCTGAGCCCTCACCGTGTGCCCAGCCATGATATTCTCTGTTAATTCCATACTTTTTTTTTTCAAAGCCAACAGAAAATATTTTGTTTATGATAAAATGCAAGTTTGCTTTCTCAAAATATAATCAAATCCTTTTTGCTGATAAAACAAGTAAGATATAGTATGTTTCATGATACAAAGGCCTGTTTAAGTAATTCTTGGTTGTATATTAAAATACTTGACTAAGTGAAGTGCATCATGCTGTGTACATAGAAACCTCAGAGTTTCTGTACCCATATTTGCCCAGAGCATTCTTTCTTGTTGCATTTGCATCATTTGCTACTTCACATCCTTGTTCATATATTTACCAATCAGTTCAGGTGGCCAAGCAATTACAATAACAGACAAACCTGTAATACGCAGTAAATACTGTATCATGAGGTACAAAGCATTGCCACATGGGTTCAGACCCTGATCCAATAATCAGTAAACTCAGAAAGAAGACTTCATTGGCCTCAACACATTTTTAATGGAATCTTTACTTTCACTAGAGCTTTTTTTTGGAAGACAAACTATACTATTAAAATTCAAGAGATGTATGTGACTGGTGTGGACAAGTGACATTATTTCTTACAGATATTGAATGCTTTACACCACCACATGTTTTTGATCTTGAACACCAAAACACAAAGTAGTTGCTGATAACATCTACTTTTGCTCAGGTGGATGAATATTGAAGTTTGTGTTTCACTGACTTCCATGTTGTGTTGATGCCAAAGAAAATGTAATATTTTTAGCAGCACAAGAACTTCTTACAGAGAAAAACATTTGACAGCAATGTGCTTTTTACAGTCATGGTGTTTACAGTCATCATGATTGAGCTTTGTGGCCTTGGAGAAGTCACTTGACCACTTTGTAGGGAGGATTCAAGTACATCTGGAGCTTTCTTGAACTTATGCCCTTGTAATCATCTGTCTGCCTCAGTCCACATTTGTCAAGATGGAGTGGAGGGAATGGGAAGGATCAGAACAATCTTGTCTATCTTATTGCTCTACTTACTGCCAGTCCTCCTAAAATAAGTGCTCAAGTGCTTTGTGGCAAAAGACAGACTCCCAGAATTCTTTCTTCTCTGGTAAATGCTTTCATCCCTTGGGTGTATAACTGCTGAAACAATGGGAGAACTTGTTTTCAACACTGACAACAGCAGTGTTTTTGGACTTCTGTGTGTGCTCACCCAGATTTTAGGCTGTTTAGGCTTTGCTTAAATCTGGATCCCCAAAAAGCTTTTGGTGTGATGGACTCACTTCTTATTAATAGACACCTCAAATTAATGATCAAGGAGATCTATGTGTCTACAAGTCAGTGCTAGAAAATAGATGGCCCACATGTCTGTCTGGGACTTTCTTGCATAGTTGTGTAGGTTACTAACCTCGCTAAGCTGGGATCGCTTTAGGTGAGATTAAGGTAACCTGGGTAGCACTCATGACTTTTAGTTTACTCTTGTCACTCACAAATGGTACAGACAAAGTTTTTAGCTGAGAAATCAAATGAAATAGTGCATGAGTTTTTGGTGTAGGATGCTAAGGTACTGTTTTAATATTTTAGAAAAGATTACCAAGGCAGCGGATGGTGACACTGTACTGTTTGAAGAGAAAGGAGATGAAAATAAAACCTGAGAGTCTAGGTAATTTAATTAATGAGATAACAATAATAAATACTCTTGAACTGAGTTTGGATCAGGTGTGTGAAAGTTGTCCTTAAGCTGCTCAATTTTTGGTGAGTAATTACCACAGCAAGAGCAAAATATATCCTTTCATGTGAGTTGGCTAAGCAGAAGAGAGTCCCTACTCAGGCTGAAATAGTCATTAATGGGAAAATTATGTCTGGAACCTCTGATGCGTTTGAAAAGTGAGAGAACTTTTCTTTCCTGTTGACAGACTGGAAGTCAATTGAGAACTAAACACATAGAAAAATGTTTAATGTCCTGAACCTGAACATTTTGTTATGCAAATAGTCTACTTCTCTGAAGCTGGCCTCTGTTAAAATCCCTCAGTTTCCTGAGGATGGGGGGTTGAAAGCTTGTACATCGAGTTCTGCTCTGTCCCATCCGGTATCCCTCACTTCCCATGCTCTTTCTCTCTGCATCCCAACCAGTGCAGTCTTGCTCTCCAATCAGTTGATCTTTCCTCTGGAACCAAGATTCTTTAATTTCTTGAAAGATGTATCAGCTTCTTCACATTCTCCTGGTAATCCCGAAGACATTTTTTTCAGAAGTGCATTTTTTCTGCACTGCACTAAAGTGCCCAGGTTTCAAATTGTCTTGAAAACCAAGGAATGATTAAACCCCCAGTTTGTTCCTTGACCTTTTAATTTGATTCAATTAATTTCTTCTTTCTATTTTGCTTGTGAACTCCCTGGTTGCATTCTTGCTAGCACTGCCTTGACCTCTTTTCATCTAGCTGCTTTATATTCCCAGGAATCTCATTCCTGACCTTCCTTCAGCAGCAGAACTACTGTTGACAGTCTCACCAGGGAACGTCTGCCTTGTCCACCTTTTCCTGACTCCTCTGTTCCTAACTAGCTCTATATTTGATGATATGCATATACTTATTTCTACTTGGTTCTCAACCTGTTCAGGGCTCTCTTTTAACTCTGGATGCTTTTTCACGATGCTTTTAACTCTGGATGCTTTTTAACTCTGGTTGCTCACAACCTTGCAGGACTAATCAGAGAACCACGGAAGTCCACTTAACAAAGGGATATAAGAAAAGAGGGATCTCGGGGGGGTACTGAGAGATACTGGCAGTGACTGAAGGAAGAAGGAGCCAGAGTCCTTTCCTCTCATACTCACTCCACCCCTGTGAGCTGCCCTCCTCAGTCTCCTCCCTCACTGTGTGCTACACTTGGCTCTTCCCCCATCTCCCTGGCCACCTCTACCGCCTCTTTTCACAACATGCTTGAACTGTGAAGCTTGTCAGGGACTACTTGAAAGCTCTGCAGACATATTTTAGAGAGAAAACAAATCAACTACTCCATGGATATTCACATAGCACCTGAAATAAGTACCTATTGCACTTCCAGGTGAAGCTGGGGAAGGGCTGGCATTTCAAGAGCATGTGTATTCCAGATGCCCTTGCCATCTGTGTCTCCCATATGCCTCTTGTCTTTATGACAAGATGGGCAGAGAAAAGTCTGATTTATGTATATGAACACTGGACTCTTGCTGAAAGTATATTTGTGTAGGTTCTCAGATGAAGGAAGAACAAAACAAAGAAGTTGAAATACGTATTTATAGGAAAAAAACCCAACCCAACCTCTAAAAATCTCAGGCTAAGAAGTAAAGAAAACAAAGGGCAAAAATTTCTGACCTCTGGGTTCTGGGGAAGGCTTGGCTATTCAGAGTACAAGTTGAAAACAGTCCCATCACTCCAGCTAGATATTAATCACATTTAAACATGTGTCTTAAAGACTGCTTACTTTAAAACTTAACCTAGTTTCTCTAGTTCTTTCAAGATTAAGAGAAACAGCAGTATGATGGGATAGATTATACATTGCAACTAAGAGGAGGGAATAAACCTAGCAGCAGTTTTACAGTTTCTGATAATTAGTAAAAGTTCACAAGTGTATTGTACAAGCCTGGGTCATGCCTGTGCACACAGACCTCATCTTTGTGAGATGTCCAGTCAGATCAAAAGCTCCTTTGTGGACCCAGAAAATGCATATGGAGGGATGGGCAATGGTCTCATAGGTAAGGGGACAGGCTCGACTTCTTGTTGATATAAATACATTAATATTTTACATTAATATCTTATCAGCATAACTAGGTCATTTGAGGGTGAGGTTTTCCATGTTTTTTTTTACTAACATAAAGTTTAGGCACATATTTCCTGGGGCAATGGAATATTAGCTTCCTCAGTACTACAGATTGATGCAGTGTGTGCTCCCAAATGATGTGGTGTGGCCACATTCGCTTTAAACCCAAGCTGCATCTGGACTTGGCAAGGTCCTAGAAGAACTTTAAAATAGATGCAGATCAACCATCAAATAAATATTCCTTACGATTCCTCAAACCAGTGTCAGATATGTAGGTATGGCTCAGTTCCAATCAGTAGGTTTTATTGATGCATCTTTTCCAGTTTCATTGTATCAGCAGAATCCCCCAGGGAAATCTGTACAGTAGTTTAAGGTGTGCATGCAGCAAGCATAGGCAATGCCCATCACAGCATTAAACTAGCTGTTCATGTTCAGCATGTCCAATTAACACACTACACAAAACACAGGAGCACAGGACAGAGCTTTCCGAACTACTGTCAGCTTTCACTGGGACAGCCACAGTGTCTTGCAGAATTATCTATGCTAGCTTAGCTCACAAATCAGTGTGGTTTATGCAGAGCTGTGTTAAACCTGAATCTCTAAATTCTGACTCTTAGCCTAGATGTTAAGTTTGTGTGGAGATGTTCAAGAATCAACTAGATGCATCACTGAGCAACCTGATCTAATTAATCCTGCTGTGAGCAGGGCGTTTGACTAAATGACCTCCAAAGGTCCCTTCCACCCTAAATTATTCTATGAGTTGATACTGATGCACCTATATTGCATCCAGTTCTAGTATTAGTGTCATGTCTGTGCTATTCTCCATAAAAAAATGCTAGAACTGCCCTTAGATTAAAAAACCCAAATGTTGCATGGTGGGTGTATTTTGGGCTAGCTGGCTAAATGCCGAATCTAAGGGAGCCAGTGCAGTTTGCATAGTGGTCCATGCTGTTCCTGAGACAGCTACAGCAAACTTGACAGCTAACTTCTTCATGTACGTATGCTACAATCTTACCTCCAGGTATGCAGTGTGTGCGTTCTGAGTAATTCTCTGATACCCACAGAAATGAGAAAAATTCAGGTTCTTGGTTTAAGTAAGAAAGAAAGAGTATTTGATCATGGTATGTGAAGAGAGCACCTCATTTGCCAGAGCAATGAAAGCACTACAGTATTTCCAGACTTAGAACTTCCTAGATTCTTTTGATAATGCTTCAATAAATAAGATAATTGCAGTTAAAGGACTTTTGATGATTGTTTTCTTAAGTGTGGCCCAGGTCTGTGGGTGGAATGTCAGCAAGAAGCAGTTTTCTGACAAGCAAACAAGCTGACAGTGTTTAGAATCTCCCTTAGAGACACAGGTCCTTTGTTTCATTTCTCACTCCACAACATGACAAAGAGGAAGAATTTAGGTGGAGCTGATGTAAACTGGGGAAAACATACCATGATCTTCTTTCAGTTTGCATCCTGGGGACATGAAGGACATGGTCATAAAGACGATGAAGTGCATGCTCCTTCTTCTCATTTTGCTGGGAGTAGTATCTGGTAAGAGCATGATTTCATTACGCTGCTAAAATTAGAACACTGTTGGCTGTTATACTTTCTCTTGGGAGTTTTATAATACATATTTAGGGATCAGACACAGATGGAAAAAATCAAATAACAATTATTTTCCTGCTGAAATAGATTGAGCTCTGTGGTTACAGCAGTATAATGAAGAAGAGAATATGACTCCATGCTAAGACACTTTGTTGGATGAGGTATTTTGTGTGCAATTTCTGCTGCTCAGCATGACAGTGTTGGAGTGGGGAAGGAGGTCAGCTCTCCAAGAAACAATATCTAGTATTAATACTCCAGTATTCTCCTTGAAAATATTGGTAACATTTCTCTTTGATAAAGTAAAACAAACAACCAAAGAGGACCAAACCAGAAAAGACTTATGGAGAGTATTAGTAGGGTAGTATCACTGTCTTTGCCCAGCGTGAAAACATGGGAGATTTGCCAATAACGTGCCAACATGCACATTAGCAGCCTAAAGGAGATCTTCAAACTTCAGTCTGTGTGGCTCATGGGGCACTTGGTGTTGCTTGTAGTAAGCTAGCTGCTCAGGTAGGTCACTTTGCCCTCCAGGAACTGAGAGACTTCTGCTGCCCCTCAGGAACCTGTCAGTATTTGGTGGTTTTCCCCATGTCCCCAAATCTTCTATCAGGACACTGCATGTGAATCTCAGCTTTCCTTGAAAAATAGTGTTTTTCTAACCTGCATGTCCGTGGAGAGAAGGAAGCTGGAAGGTGTGACTCTAGCACACTGTAAAGACTAACAAATCACAGATAAATAGGACATAAATAAATATACGTATAATTCTTAAAGCCAGTCTCAGGATTGCTTTGTCATGGACTCTGCATTTGTCAGTGTTTGGGGTTGGTAATTCTGATAAATAATGTATTAAATTGCTTCAGGCATGTTTTGTTCTCCGAGGTAAGGAGGTAAGCAAGGACTTGTGAATATGGAAGGAGGGCTTTTGTAAAGTCAATTGGAAGAAGAAGAAGCTATTTAGATGAAGAACTGAAAATTTCAGTTAAAAATAAAGAGCATGAAGTAAGAACTTGTGATTTAGAAAGACGAATCCTGAATAAACAGCCAACAAAATCTTTAAACTGATATAAAAGTAGCAACTCTTTTCTTTCTAAATGTTATAAATGATTGAATTAATTTTATGAATGGCTTCCATAATGAACTGTGGCTTGCTGAGGCAACTAGATTCATCACGTACTGTCCACGGGAGATTATATTAAAAATGCAACTCCATTTATGGAAATGTATCCCCAGAAGTCCCTCTCAGCCCAGTGTCATTTGCAATAGGTGATTTTTGTTGATGTTGCTTTCCAGAATCTGTAAGAACATTGATTGGAGTGTGGGAGTGTGGGAACCTCCACACAGCTGTAGAGAGGCTCTTTGGAAGAGCCTCAGATCTGCCTCTTATCAGTGCTGCCCTGTGCTCAGAGGAGGTCTTCCCAGAGGCAAACTCTTACATCACAGACTAGTATGGCTGATTACAAGAACAACCCCCATGCCATGCTCCCTCCTTCTTCTCCCCACAATGCAGTGAGTCTTGCAGGCTGCAAGAAGAACTGGAAGTATCTGGTGGAGCCATGCTGCTCTAAGAAGTACTCCAGGAAACACTGCAAGGACAAGTGCCTCCTGAGGTGGTATGTGGGAAGAAGGGAGACCATGGAACTCCATGATTTGTCTTGTGGATTTATCTATTGCTATTAGGTTTGCTTCTCATGTAGCAAAGGCACTAGGACACTGCATCTTCTCTGATCCTATTGGGAACAGTTATTTGAGAGGCCAGTAACAGCAATGTCTATCACAAAAAGGCCATGTGGGCTATCCCTAAAATGCTACAAAAAATTTCTAGGGATGTAGGGAAACAAGATTTTTTTGATAGTTTGAGGAAAAAGTCACCAAGGCTTCTTCTAGTGTCATTGGAAAGTATTTGAGCTGAACTGTCCCCCTCCAGATTAAAAAGCCTGATGCTGTTGGAGGAATGGCAATTAGAGTGCCTCTTTGGTAGCTGATGTGGGCCGTCCTTCCCTGTACACATGAGAAGGGAAGATTGTTCCATCCCACACTGCAGAGGTGTTGCCAAGCAGCAGATTGCCCCTTGGTGTTACGTTCCCAAGTTCTAGGCTGAGCCTGAGCATCCAAACAGAAACATGCTGCAGCCCAAATGGCCTCAGACTAGTTTCCATAGCAGCTTTTTACCTTGCAGCTGCCCAGCAAAACTAAAGACTTCATGGAGCTTTTGCTACAGTGATTGCTGGTGTGCCAACAGCCTGGCCAGGCTCTTGAGTGAACCGTATCTGTCTCTGTCTTGCACACACTGTCGGAAGTTTGGCTGAATGCAGCTAACTCTCTTGGTTAGTGTTTTGGACAAGCCAGTGAAGAACCCCAAGCAACATCCAGCCCTGCCATTGTCTCACGTTGAGGTACATTGCCAGTTTAGGGATGTCCTGACTTACATTTTCTGGACAGTCTTCATGAGATAAAGCACTTACAGGTCTCTTAAAATAACAAAAAACACTAGATAACAGCAGAGCAAGCACAGATGTTGTTCTGAGGAGACCAAAGGTCTGATCGAGAAAGAAGAAGCTCACACCAAGCTGTTGGATGCCACAGTGCTCTGTGCTCCTCCCAGCCAGTTTTGAACCGTAGTATGCTTTTGTGGGCCTGCACTTCCTCCAGTGAATAGAGGTTGCTCTTCCATGGTCAAAGCAGAAGTCACAACAGCACAACATCCCAAAGTTGTTGCTAGATCACACTACTGCAGGCATGCACATAGCTGTGCTAGAAAGAATAAGAAGAGGGAAAATGGAGGAAGTGAACGCTGCAGATGGCGTAATTCAGAAAAAAGACTGCTGCTTTAGCATCCAGCCCTGTGCGATTCAAGGTGCTTTTTGATGTGATTAGTGCACAGAGGCAGCAATTAGCACAGGGGGTGCAATGAAATAATAGAAACATGTTCGGTGTCTTTCCCTCTATTTAAAGACACATATGAAGGCAAACAATGCAGTAACAATACTACTTTAACATCAGCCACTCTAGATGTATAGTATAGTATAGTATAGTATAGTATAGTATAGTATAGTATAGTACCGAATTAGAGAAAAGATTCTTTTGCCATTAGCACTGGATTTACTACCATGCAATGCCACCATTCATAAGGAAAAAGAGAATCAGGCCATTTTGTCCTCATTAATGGTAGCTCTTGGCACAAACTCTGTGCTCCTGCTAGTCGAGGATTCCCAGAAGTAATTTTACATTCATTTTCATCTTGCAGGAGGAAGAACCCAGTTGCTTAAGGGCTTACCTGCAACAAGCACTGTTGAAGAAAATGCAGCAGCTGGTGTTTCAGTTTATACCTTTAACGTAACTGCTTCTGAAGGTGTTGCAATTCTTCCTACCGTAGTAAATTCAAATCCACTTACAGAGGCTTTTGATATTGAATCAAAAGGAAATCTCGAATTCAGGGTGAGTTTTATGTTTAGTTTGAGCAATGTTCATCCATGTAGGCTGATGTTTCCTGGATTACTTAGCACTGACAGTGCACAGTGACTCATCCATAATCAGAAAAATGTTGCAAATGCAAACTGTGGTAGTATTTGTGTGTGCTGTAATAGATATGACAAAAAAAAGTAGCAATTTTAATTGCAGCTAGGCAAAAACTACCTATCACAATAATTCTTTTTATTCTATGATAGAAAAATTGTGATTTTTGGAAAATAAGAGGTGAAAAAGGACATATAGGACCTGCTTCTATTTTGAGGATTTGTCCATAGTTTTTCAGCTTATTTTATATGAAGTCACTGAGAATTTAAAGTGGCCTAGTTAAACCACACACAGCTTCTGTTTGGCCACTCTCACCTAGAATTAAAATTAATAGGTCTCACCTCCAAAATAAGGTAAGCTGATCCAGGTCAAGTCATATTTAATTCTGAACTGTTGTACATGAGGAAGTTACCTTGAGATAAGAAGCTATCACACTTCCACACATCTGTGATCTTTTTCTATCATCTATTGCATGCTCTTGTCCTATGGCAAATGCAAAGCAATTTCTATTACTTCAGGGTAATTTTCATTGCTGGATAAATTAGCAAGTATTAGCTCACATTTGTCACTGGCAATGAGTGTTTAGACGTGTGGTAGCTTGTCATCCCATTGTAACTCGCTTGTATGTCTGTACCTGAACAGTGACAATGAAGGGTGTGTTTAAAAGATACGGATGGACACTGAGTAGACACTTATGAAGTTAATTTGAATACATTTTTCTGGGTGTTTCCAAGGAAATTCAGGTTTCCAGGGAACTGATACAAGGGCTCTTTTCTTGTTATCTTTGCTGATGTTTCTGGTAGAAAAATTTGGGGAAAGTAAGACCGTGACCCCAGGCAGTTGCAGCTCATTGGAATATGCCGGGCTAGTGGATATCCATGAGAGAAAATTATAAAGAAAGCTACATATGAATTCTGCAAAGTAACAGTTGAGTGCTGATTAAAACTTGTAAGGCAAGGATAAATACATGAAAGTCCTTGTTAATTTATTTGATTAGCATTGCTATCTCGAATTATTTATACTATGTTGTAGCAGATTGGTACAATAATTTGCAAAAGAATGTGATCCAAAATGAAATACCTTGGCACTACCTACTGCCATTAAATCTTTGCTAAGATATAGAAAAAGTAAGTATCTCATATATGAATTATGGGGTTTGCAGATTAGCTAAGTACTTGTTAGCGCAGGCTCTTCTGTATTTATGAAGCACATTTACTCCTGTTGCAGCAAGCCAAGGCAATATCACATTTATTGGTATGTTTTGAGATTTCTGAAAAAGTTGCAGTTTCTGAGATCTGAGTCTTGCCCATTGCTCCTTGCTTTACTCGTTTGAAGACTCTCATGGGCAGAAGATGTGTTGAATGCATGAAAATATACTGCTGCCTGAAACTGCCTGGATGCTGTTAGTGATGCTCCTTCTGCATCCCAGGAGTGAAGAGGGGAGCAAGGAGTAGTGAAATTCTCAGACTGAGCGAAGAGTAGTCAGTTATGGGGTGACTCTAGGCTCCCTTTCACAAAGTCTGCAGCTACATCAAATGTGTTACAGTGCTGTCTCCATCAGTAAGCATTGCTCCCACCTGGAGAAGACATGAGCTGTGGCTTGCAGCTTTAGGTGAACTGTGGCTCACAACCTATGCCAATAGCAAGCTGTTCTCAAAAACAACCTACAAGGAGACCATCTAGATTCACATCTTCACTTGCCAGGTCTCTATAAAGGCAGGTGGAAGATGTGTATTTAGGCAGTCTGACTGTAGTTAAAACACCAATGAAAATATCTGTCTGTGAACTGAGGGTATAATCCCCAGAGCACATAATTTCTGCTTGGAATTGGACAGTTTCTCGTTTTTAATTCATTGCATCTGTGTACTGTATTTAGATCTCCAGCAAACATTCATTTTGGAAAGCAGCATTCCCATTGGTGATACAAACTTTTGTAGAATGTTTTTTCTGAGTTACCATCACTTATATGTGAAACTTCTATTTGCACTATATAGGAGCAAAGGAGACCATCCAGGACATGGATCCTGCAGTATTGTAACAGAGATCCACAAGGTTCCAGAGAGCAGTTGTTCTATATACCAGAAGGCACAGAGTGTTTTGCTTGTGTTCACTGTCCTCCAACTGTCTCTGTTAATTGGCTCTATTTTGGCTTCTGTCTTCTAATTGTGCTGACATCACTTTCGCATTTGTCCTCTGGCCACGGCTTCTCATCTAAAGTCAAGGATTTATTTAATTGTTCTCCTTTTGCATCCTCTGCAGGCTCCTCCACTCTGAAGCATTGTTGAATACAGTCACGCTCCTTGTCGCACACACTTGTGAGCCCCAGTTCTCCTCCTTCTCCAGTTGCACAGCAACCCTGCTGCTGGTATTCTAGCTTCAGAGTTTTTTAGCTACACAGCAAATTTAACAGTCACCTTTTCCTTTCTTGTCCAAGAAAGGAAAGTTCTTGTTTTTCTATTAGTTTCAGCAGTAAACATTGTGGCATACAACTTTCAGCATCCTGCTGTTGCTCTGTACTCATCCTAAATCCAAAATGAATCTATTTAATATTTTTTCATAAATTGTCAGTCTTGTGCTTGTACATCAGAGACGATGTGCAGAGCTGGAAGTCTTAAAAAAAAAAAAACCAACAAAAAACAGCCCGAAGCAAAGGTTTGCCTTACCAGTCTTACAAATCTTGAGGCCTGTGTTCTTTTTAATTAGTTCAACATTTTCATCAAACAGTTCTGGGCCCTCTCTCATGCAGTGTGTTTGTGCAGCTACCCCCTTTCCTTTGGTTTCCTGCAAGTCTTCTCCCAGATACAGCTTATACAAGGAAGGGGCTGGTACCTGCAGGACTATACAGTCTCCTGCCCCCACTCTCCTTATTTATATTAAAAGGACTTCCCCGCTGTGCTCCTGACTAACAGAAATGGTGAAGCTGCCCTTGTGTCTTGCAGGGCTGCTTCCCAGTTTTCAGTTTCATCACACCTCGACTGCTCCTGGAGCTTGGTGTGGAACGGTGAGGACTTGGCACAGACAACTGCCTGCAAGATATAGTCCTGATCTTGAAGGCAAAGCATTGTCTATGAGGCAAGACACCTCCTTCCAGGCTTTCTCGTCCTCAAACTGTCCCTCACACAAGAGGTCCTTGAAGCTCCATGAAACCACAGAATTTTCGTCTTTCCACTCCGTTTTTCTCACATTTTTGCAACTGATGAGAAATGTGCCAGCAAGTAGAAGATGGTCTAAAATACTCTCTGCTTACTCACAGAAAGTGTCCCTTTATGTGTATTCACTTGTATAGACCATAACTTCTCTCTCTTGCATCGTGTGCTAATAATAATTTTTCCTTTTCAGGTTGTTACCACTGGAAACCCTGTCCTAGATTATGAAACTATGCCAAAGAGCTTTGATTTACAAATTTTCGTTGAAGACATGATTGGGAGAACTGACCTTAGCATACTGACTGTCCAAATAACAGATAAAAATGAACGTCCTGTATTTCGAGGAAATATGGCAATTCAAAGTAAGATAGTGGTGGTATTTGAAAAGAACAATTATCGGAGCTTTATTTTATACAAATACTTGGTGTGTTTCATCTCTGGAAATGCCATTTTAATTCTTTGAAGTTTTAACCAAAACTGATTTAACCATTTTAAAGCACCTGAAGGATGATAAGAAAAAAAAGTTTTTTATACTAGTAAATATATGTTATTTTTTTGATGAGATTAATACCTACCTAGAGGTGTGTATTAGAAACTTGAAGTTCAGTGGGGATATAACCATTGAGTATGTGTATATGTTTTGGTAATTTGTTGAAAACCGGACTTATTTGAAGAAGTGAGATAAATATAAATTAGTAGATATTGTGATTGTGCAATAATTGTTGAGGGAAACCAATAAAAACATTGCTCTGTCAATGTTTTATGCCTGTATATTGCATTCTCACCTGCACATGAGAAATTAAGTGGAAAAACAGTTTGAAGAGTGAGATGTCAGAAGTTGTGATCTATGGTGCTGCAAATGGAAAGAGGTGGAGAGTTCTGTCTTCTGCTAGGGGCAGATGGCCTTAACCAGGTTTACTTTCAGACCACTGGCAAAGGTGCAACAGGGAAGAGTATGCAGTAGCCTTAGGAATGAGGCTGGAGTGTCTGGAGCCTGGCTGTCAGTGCAGGCTTTGCATGTTGTGCAATACCTAATACGGGTGACAACGCCATCAATAAAAAGGACAGGAAATAATAGCCTTGCTCTCTGAACAATCCTACCTTGTTTATTTACTGATGAGAGAAACCTGGAAAAATTGTACCATGAAGGAGAGCGAGTATAGCTATGTAATTATTATGTGCTCACACACAGAGAGAACAGTTCATGTACGGGGTGTTTCAAAAAGATGGACCCAATTTGAAATCACTGTATCTCTGGAATTGGTTTCATCTCTTTGAAATACCCTGTAGTGTGTAAAAATATGCTCTTATTATTTCATGAGGTACTGAGAACCTGTTTGAAGTCTTGATATTCTAACAGCACTATATGGAAAAGCATTCAATAACTCAATATTCAGATTTTTTTCCTACCTGAAAATATCAAACTGTGACCCGTTCATGATAGGTATTTGGAGCTGGCTGCTGAGCCCTCCCTGCCCGCCCAGATCTGCACTAGCAGCAGCATTACATAGGCTGCGATTCACAGCCCATGGAGCGTGGTTGCAGCCTTGACTGCTGCCTGTCTGCCTGGATGGGTTCAGCCCAGGCTGGCCCTAATCCATCCCGCTTCACTAACGCCTCCAAAGCACATTGGCGTTTCTGCTTCCATACAATACTTAGCTTGTGAAGCAAATTAGCTTCCCCTAAGGAAGAGGCTGTGTCGTCTTCTTAGTATAGCTGGTGTCTTGCATATCATGGGTGCTGCTGGAATCTAATAATAATTAAATATGACACTTCAGGGGATTGACACAGCATGAAACACACTCTACGTGGGAGCTTGTTACAAATAAGTGCATCAGCTTAACTCTCAGCTAGAGCTGCCATAAATTGGTGAGCACAGATGTCTGATCTGTCTAACTGTGTGGCTTTAGTTAACAGTACCAGCTACAATTAGACACTAATTGCACATTCGCTGGTTATGAAAAAGCATCTCCCTCTCATTAAACTTTATATTCATATTGTTGTCCTCTGGGAACAACTCATTATGCTGCTCTGGGATTCCCACTGCTCTGATGAGAAGCAGCAGTCAGCAGGGGTCTCAGTGGAAATTAATAGTCCAGAAACAGCAGGTCCAGCAGACACAAAAGGGCATAAAGCAAATAATGTGATCTAAAGATCTGTTGTTCTGTTAATCACTATACCCGAGGAGAGCTATGCCTCTTGCCAGCGGCCCAGTGCAGGATGGCCCAGCTGCAAGGATTCCTAACATGGAAAGAAATACCCCTCGCACTGAATTAGCACCCTTAGGCAAAATTTAAGTCAGCGCAGACCATCCACTATTTATTTATCTTGCAGTTGTAAAGGAAAAGTAAGAAGAGGAAAGGCTCTGAGCTCTCCTGGCAGGGGATGGGGAGTGGACAGGGAGGCAATGGCAATGAGTACCTAGCACAGGGCTATGCTCTCCCCCTCTGAATAGTAAAGAAAGACACAGGCGTAGCCCAAATACATCATTCTATTCCAGACCCTGTGAGCAGCAACAAGATAGGCCGTGTGTAAAGATCAGTCTTTCTCCCAGAGGCACAATTCATACAGCAACTCATGGTGATGGTTGCCTGTTTACAGATATGCAATTTGTTTCTTTGTATCTCTTGAGTATGTGTGCTCTTTGTGGTGATTCTGGAATTACACTTGTGAAGTGAGAAGATGCAGCAGGCACTAACAGGTCTGGACAGCTTCACTGTATCAGTATGTTTGCTGCCATGTACTTTATTCTTACCTGATTAACACTGAGTACACTTATATCCATGCAGCTGTAACAATATATGTCTTGGAAGGAACACCTCCAGAACGCATTTACCAAGTTGATGCAGCTGATCCTGAAAACGCTGAACTCGAAGTAAGTTTTATTAAAGAAAAAAAAAAGCATAGATGATACAATCCACTGTATCTGAAATGCTAATTGCCAGCATCTTTTGACAACATCCTTCCTTATCAGGAACATAGGAAAAGGTTTAGTCAGGAAAAAAAGAAATATTTTCAATAATACACTAGGAAAACTCAGCCTCAGTGTTTGCACACAAATTGTATTTTGAGTATTCTGCCTTCCAAAATTAAGGGATATTGAAGGCAGAGCTTGATATAGTTAATCAGAGATATAGTAGAAATTATGTCTCTTCTTTTTTTAAAAGGCTTGCAAAGCATTTCTTGTAGATGAGAATGACTAAAAGTGAATACAATTTTTAACCTTCTGTATCGCAATGTAAATTCTTTTAAATGAGACAGTAAGGCAACTGAATCTTAGGTTTTTGACAGTCCCAGGGCAAACTGTGATCTTCAGTTACGAAAACAGGTTAGCTGATTTGAAAATACCCTTGGTATTAGCAAAAATTTCTGGAAAGTGATTAGTTTGCTTGCAGGCAGGGGAAAAGTAGCTGCACTTACCTAAGAATCGTATTGTAGCTTTTCTTTATTGACTCTGGCTTTATAAAAACCATCACATTCAAGAACTGAACCTGAAGATGCTACTTCAACGTGTAACAGATTACTTGTATTGGTGCATGACCCTCTGATGTTGCACACTTCAGACTTTTTGAGTATTATTAACACCTGCACTAGCAAAGGAGATATCCTGGAGGGCTTACTGGTGACAACCTGGCAGAGGTACATGGACGATAGAAGGGGGAATGTGGTGGGCATATGGTAGCTATCCTGCACCCGTGGGGATCAGGGTGCTGCCTTTTTCCCTACTGTGTAGGGTGTCAGGGTGCTCAGCTCCTTCCTGAACCTGTAGGCTAGTTTAGCACCCAATTATGTTGTGCAATGCACAAAGTGGCTGCTGCTACATGCCACAGCTGAACAGCCCCATTAACACTGAGCTGTTGTGAACACCTTTCAGCCTCACACTCTCATGTATACCGTGAAAGTCCACGCTCCCCTCCTTGGCCTCTCCCATCGTCTGGACCCTTAAGCCTCATTGCCTCCTGCACGGTGCGTCTTATGCCCCCCAAATCCAGCCTCACCCCCTCATCTCTCTCTTGTCCTTCAGCTCAGATGATCAGAGCTTGTGCTGGCCTGTATGTCAGCATGTTTCAATATGCAAAGTTTTGAGGCAAATACTATACTAAAACTTGGCCCATTTTACAAGGCAAGGAATGAATAGAAGGATGTTTAGAGATACAAAGGCCAATTTCTTGCTCTTTTCGTTTCAGTATTCACTGCTCCCTGCATCAGTGCCCTTCTTCATCTTGGAAAGCGGAGCCATTTTTTCCACAAAAACATTTGATTATGAGAAAGATCCACATAGGTGAGAATGTATTTTATTCACATGGTCTATTAGCTGACAGTAGACATAGAAATGTTTTCATACACAACCACAGAACAATTATTGTTTTGTTTTCTTATTCAACAGTTACTTTCTAAATATAACTGTGACAGATCCATATGGACTCAACTTGACTAAAACTGTGAATATAAATATAATTAACACCAATGACGAAAGACCTTACTTTACCACGTGAGTGAAAAACTTCCACTGTGCTCAAAATGTAGATGTTTCCCCAGTTTTACTGCTTTGGCACCAATGGGAGGGTGTAACATAAGGGCAAGTAAATATAACAACAAAATAATACTGAAAACAGTGTTTTCATTTCATTATGATTTCTTCTCTTTTACTGGAAAGTTTTGCTCTATTTTTCCTCTTTTATTCTTTTTTATATTCTCAATAGTTTCAGGTTCTCCAGACTCCACCTTCATGCTATGAACAGCCAAACAAGCTTGTTGTACTTGTTAGTATTTAAAGAGGTTAAAGCTATGCAAAGACCTTTGGACAAGTTCAGACAAGGAGATGAATTTTACCCTGTGATAATACCATCATACAGAGTTTATTCTTCATGATGATGTGCATTTCGCCATAATGATGTTTATTCATGCAGAAATGTCTAGACATAAAAAGGTCTCACTTTTGATCTGTCTTCCTCTTCTTCCCAGACACTTACACTTGTAAACAAGCCCAGTGATCTTTGGAACGTTGTTGTTTCTTACTGTGTCATAAGCAGGAAATTGTGTCATGACACACAAGTCAGAAATAGCTTTTGAAGACTAATGGAGTTTTAGTTGGAATCAGGAATATTGTTGAAAATTTGGAAAAATGGGAGGGAATACACATGTGACACCAGAAGGTTATTTTGCAGTGGAAAGCATGATGGACAATTATTTCTGAAGCAGAAGCTTGACAATTACTACAGTCAATCTGATTCTGTTGTTTGTTTATCTTTGTCCCTTGCATGAGAGACTGATTGGATTCAAGACACTTTCTCTATGTCTCCTGATTCTGAGGCTTTACAAGGTTCCTGCTGAAAATATTTATGATGGCTGCTTTCCTGCCATCTCTGCAAAGGAGAAGACTGTAGCACCTGGGCCATGCCAAGAAGTTTCCAAACACTTGTTTGGAGCAATCTTCTGTGTGCTTTGTGGAGCCAGAGCAATGCATGGCTCCTGGGCTGAGGCCAAGGATCTGGACCTTGCTATGTAAAGTGGTGGAGAATCTGAAGAAACAGAAGAATGAAATATTAGAAACAGACATGGATTTTATTTTTTTGTTGCTACTCATTTAATACTTGAACTTCATGTCTGCAATAATCAACAAAGTTAACAGCTCGCTCCACGGTACTGCACTGCTACAAGCAGGAGGAATCCTCTTACCAGTGCCAATGTTTGCACATTGTGTTCTAGCCTGATTATTTCCTCCAAATGTTGCCAGTTCTGTTTATTTATCCTTATGCCTGGAATGCTAAAGGAACCCTTTTAAATATTTATCTCCTTGTTTGAATTAGTGAAAGCTGCAGTGACTGGGGCATCCATAACACCTAAGGTCTAAGACTCAGTTCTCATATGGCACAGAGGAGACCTGGTATTTGTGTGAATTTTCTCCCTTTTAGATTGACATTACAGGCCAAAAAAACCAGCTCAGTTTGTAAAGAACTTTAGATTAAATTACACTTCATGAGCTGTCCTCAGTATGTGCATGTATAGCCTCTCTCCTGCTAAAATGTGAGCTGCCTGCTGGGACTACATACTTTCTGACACTGTAATAATTAGTGCTGCGATGGGAGCTGGGAAAACTTGACAAGTTAGCAAACCTTCTTTATTTTCTCCCGATCAAAGCGGTCAAGATCAGAGTTTCAAAGGGTCTTCTTAATTGTTCCCACAGTATATGCAAGCACATCTGCTTTTGGTGTTCACAACACTGCATTGGCATTCTGCCTTCTGAAACTCTGGCTGTTAAAATGAATGGAAAACTTGTGGAGTCAGGAAAACAAAGGAGAAGACAGGAAAACAAACATATACTTCCTTCGCAATTACACTGCAGTGTCTAAAAGGTCTGTAGAAAGCCACTAGCAGGTGGCAGACGGATGGACAACAGGAGACAGCCCAGACGTAGCTGCATAGGGAGTGACCCCAAGTCCTCCAGTGTTGTATTAGTCCTTGGTGCTATGGAGAGGTGCTTGAAAACATCCCATTTCTTCCCAAGAGATCTGGTGGGAACTAGACAATGGTCTGTGCAGGGCACAGGGTGGCTGGTAAGGCTGTGACAGTGGAGCTGTGGTGAGTTTGCTGTCCACAGAGAGGTTGGAGTTGTGGTCCCTGTGGGCATAGGGAGTTCCCTTATTTGAACCAAAACCAGTTAGAGCTGTCTGTCCCAAATTCCCCAGTGGTCAGAGAGGCATTTTGAGGTGGCATTTTTGATAGCAGTGGAGATCTGTTGCTATTTGTTTTGTTTCTGAGTGACTCTGGAAGCAACAGGACAAGGAAGGAAGGAAGAGAGCCAATGCCAAGGGTGAGATAGAAACTTAAATACACTGACTCTGCAGCCTTCACATATTCTTGTTTACTTCTGGCTGTAAGTTAGGTGCTTTTACTGGGAAAACCCAATGTGATTTCTCTCCTGTATGCTTTATTCTTTCCATATAAGCTGACAAAACTGATAAAGTTGAAGATACTGTGTCTTCTTAACCATTTTTAAAATTGCAAGTGGAGACCTGGAGACATGGGATCTTCTGTTCTGCCTCTGCAATTCTCTGCTCCAATTGCAGTGTCCCATGATGTTGGTTTCCAGCAAACAATGAAGGGCTCATGCTTTGCTATACTGGGAACTATAGCTATATAGTCGATCAGCTAAGTGGTGGCATAGGAAGCTTAAAATGTTCAAACAGGATTCAGTCTTGAAACAAACTGTTAATGCTTTTCTGAACTCTTGCTCACCTTCAACTCCTTTTGATTTCTAGAAGCAGGCGATGTTTGTGTGTTTGTGTGTGTTTCAGTAGGATAAGTCAGCCTTCACAAATTCCTTGCAGGGTTTTTGTGTGCTTGACCATGCCTGCTTTCGTATGTGACTCAAGCACTATAATTGTGTACCTGAGTACCCATATGAATGTGCAACTGCAACCATATAAGCAAGCCTGCACAATTGCTTGCCAGACTATATTTAAGCTATAAAACTCACTTAATTCATGGGAAAGAGGGGAGCCCTGGCATCCCAAAGAGCAGCAGTAAAGAACTGTTTTCTTGTTGTAAAATGAATCAGACAGAGGGATGTTGCTGGGAGTTCGGAGCATATTCATTTGGTCAGCACTCACAGGGATGCTTTTCCATGACTCTGCCTACTGCTGGGGCCACTCAGATATCTAGTAATACTGTAGTCCCCCAAAAGTCTCCAGCATCCATTCCAAAAGATGATTAATTACATTACTGCTTCTATTTTTGTTTTTCTCTTGCAAAATGAAGAATTAAAGCAGGTGGCTTTGCAAGCTAGTAGCTATGTAGGGAGATAGACTACAAGGCTTATCAGCCCCTTCCATCTTCAGCTTCCATGATTCTGTGCAAGTCAAATTGTTTTTACTGTGAAAAAGTTGCAGGGGAAGGATACTTAAGTATGTGGCTATGTCATACTTGATGACCACACACCAGTTCAGCTATTGCTGCATGTCCAGCTGGCAGGACCAGTGACTGGGATGTTAACCCTGACATGTGAATAGCCAGCTCTGAGCACAGTGTGGCCATGGCTCTGCTGCCGCAGCTGGCTGCTCAGCTAAGTCTGTGACCACTGCCCTTGTGAGCACAGATGTGCGCTTTGCTGAATTTTATTTTATCTTGTAGAAAACAGAGTATCTACAGGATTCCAGAGGAACAAAGCCCAGGCACCATTGTTGCCAATGTAACAGCTAAAGATCCTGATGATGAAGACTCTCCCAGCAGACTTTTCTACAGCATCCAGTCTTCTGACAGATATTTCTTCATAAATCCATGTAAGACAAACAAAAATGTGCCTTCTGACACCCACAAAAAGAGAGTGGTTACTTTGGAGAAAATGTTTTTGACACAGTTTTAAATTGGCTTACTTTATTCTGTGGTTACTGCTAGAAATAAGAAATGCTCAGTATGATATTAGGGTCAAATTCTTTGGTCAACTGACCAAGATTCAGTAAGATATCTTGAAATAGACTGAGACAAATACTGACTTATGCCTGGAGGGTGGTGATCTCTTGGGTGCAAGTAAGATTACTTGGCTTCTTTTCAATCTCAGGACTGCAGTGACCCTTCTGGGGCTCTTGAAAGAGCTGCACACCATTTGATCATAATGTACTCTCTCCTGCCAGACATCTGCTCTAGCAGTGAAGTGCACAGCAGATCCGCGCCTCAGCTTCATTGCTCAATTCATGACCCTCCTCAGGCAAGGCCATCCAAAAGGGTTCTCTTTCTCATGCTGGTCCTGTCACCCTGCACTCTGGGGTGCATACACCAGTGCTCTGAGGTGTTTGCTCCATGGCTGGCATTCTGTGACTGCTTTGCTCCTCATCTGCTATTGCTTTAGAACTGCTTATCACAGCTGTAAGAGGTGCCAAACAACACAGTGCTGTAGAGGATCAGGATGATCCTTAAATGATTTGGATTCCCTATGTCATTTGGCCAGGTATTGCCACCTTTACCCTCAATTACACTCCAAAAGGCAGAGAATATGTACACTGTTCCTTTACCTCCTTTGTACTCTGGGAATAATACTGTGCTCTGCCATAAAAACCTTCTCTTTTTGAACAGGGGCTAACAGAAATGAAAAAAATAATTAAGTGAATAGCTGACCAGAGCACTTGGTGCAATCTGTCACAGCTAAGAGCAGGTCTGTTGATGTGTGAGTAGATTTAGAGGTGCTGAAGGATGCTTGAATGATAACAGTAGAAAGTGAAGAGGTCTTACTAGCTAGAGACCAAGGACAGCACAGGCATTAGCAGCTCTTTGTCCTTGGTGCTCTGTGAGTGCACACGATTCTGACTTGCAGTAGCTCTTTGAGAGCGTAAGGGAAATGTAACTGCTCTCCAAGCCCTCTGCTGAGGTGTATTTTTGAGCAATAGGTATCTATCCCTTAAAATATTATGCAGAACTTTCAGAGTTATTTGGTACCGTTTTAAAAAAATAACCAAATCAGCCATGATTTCCTGTGTGATGTACTGTAGGTGAACCTGCTCCGGCAGGGGGGTTGGACTAGATGATCCTTCGAGGTCCCTTCCAACCCTAGAATTCTGTGATTCTGTGATTTGCACAGAACAGAATACTCTTTATTCTGATACCCTGTCCCCCTGCACGTACACCACAAGTGTTTGTTACTTCCATCCATGGTAAACATCTAACCTCTGGCTGCTTTCTGCCCAGCCACTGGAGTGCTGCAAGTGACTGGGAGATTGGACCGAGATGCCCTTCCACTGAGGCTCCATCCTAACATTTCAGTGATAGTCCGGGTGGAGGACAGTCCCAGCGGTGGTCACGCCAGTGAAATGGAGATCACAATCATTATTAATGATATCAATGATAACCCACCAGAATGCAATCCTTCTACATTCAGGTATTGAGGTTCTTCATTGCCTTAGTGCTATCTTGTTGTCCCAGACCAGAGTGCACTCTAGGGCACATCAGTTAGGTTTCCCAGACCTGCTACAGCTAGAGGTTCAAATGGACACTTATCTGTAACCCTTTAAAGGCTAGTGTTGACTGTAGGTATCTTAGGGCACTCAATTTTCTGACTGGAAATTTGGACCAAAAATATCTGTGTATAGTCAGATACTTCGTTTATCTTTCTTTCCGATATCCTTAGTCTCCTCTAAGCCTCCTCTTCTCCAGGCTAAATCATAGAATCATTATGGTTCGAAGGGAACTCCAGGAGTATCAAGTCCAACCTTTATCCCATCATATTCCCAGGTTAAAGGGAAGAAGTCAGAGAGTTGTAGTCAATGGGACAGAATCTAGTTGGAGGTCTGTAAATAGTGGAGTCCCTCAGGGGTCGGTACTGGGACCGGTGTTGTTCAATATCTTCATCAACGACCTGGATGAGGGTACAGAATGTATCCTCAGCAAGTTTGCTGATGACACTAAGCTGGGAGGAGTGGCTGACACACCAGAAGGTTGTGCTGCCATTCAGCGAGACCTTGATAGGCTGGAGAGTTGGGCGGGGAGAAACTTAATGAAGTTCAACAAGAGCAAGTGCAGAGTTCTGCATCTGGGGAAGAACAACCCCATGCACCAGTACAGGCTGGGGGCTGACCTGCTGGAGAGCAGTGTAGGAGAAAGGGACCTGGGGGTCCTGGTGGACAGGAGGATGACCATGAGCCAGCAATGTGCCCTTGTGGCCAAGAAGGCCAATGGCATCCTGGGGTGCATTAGAAGGGGGGTGGTTAGTAGGTCGAGAGAGGTTCTCCTCCCCCTCTATTCTGCCTTGGTGAGGCCACATCTGGAGTATTGTGTCCAGTTCTGGGCCCCACAGTTCAAGAAGGACATGGAACTGCTTGAGAGAGTCCAGCGCAGAGCCACAAAGATGATTAAGGGAGTGGAACATCTCCCTTATGAGGAAAGGCTGAGGAAGCTGGGTCTCTTTAGCTTGGAGAAAAGGAGACTGAGGGGTGACCTCATCCATGTTTACAAATATGTAAAGGGTGAAGGTCAGGACGATGGAGCCAAGCTTTTTACAGTGACGTCCAATGATAGGACAAGGGGCAATGGATGCAAACTGGAGCATAGGAGGTTCCATGTGAATATCAGGAAAAACTTTTTCACTGTGTGAGTGACGGAGCACCGGAACAGGCTGCCCAGAGAGGTTGTGGAGTCTCCTTCACTGGAGACATTCAAAACCTGCCTGGATGCGTTCCTGTGTGATGTACTCTAGGTGACCCTGCTCTGGCAGGGGGGTTGGACTAGATGAGATGCTCTGAGACCTTAGTGATGATCAGGTAGTTTATATCTGCAGATGAGGACATAACGCTAACCCCAGTTTTCAGATGAAATGTGTCATAGAAAGATTGAAGTAAACATTGTCCATCTGAAGCTTTCGACGTGTCTGGGCTCTGATCTTTCAGGGTACACCTCATTGCATAGTGCCATTCTTCAGGTGCACTTAAAGTAGTTTGATGGTCCTGTAGATAAAAACCTCAAGCCAAGAACCTATGTAATGAGGAATACCCAGTTAGTGGGTATCTATTTAAATTTCTTGCTCACTATCTAATAGAAATGTCTTGCATTTAGATCACATACTTTATGTAGTGGCAGGAAGAGAATCCAATTCTCTGTAGGGCTGCTTAGTTACAACATCCATGACATTAACACAACAATATCTTTGTTATCTAGTGAGCTTGAATTTTGATTTAAAGGAAGCAAAAATATCCAGGGAAAAAAAGGTGATCAAATAAAGAACTGATCTTATAGGGATTTTACAAGGAACAAAGTCAGGGTTTAATGGTATTTCAGTTGGTTCTTCATGTTTTTGTATTTAATTCTCTTGATTAAAAAAATTGACACTCTCTGCCCTCAAATCCATTTTGTGCATCACAGGGACCCTCACTGTCAACAGCAGGGCCAAAAAACTAATTTCACAACAGCAGAATAGTCCAGTTATTATTTGAGGAGAAAAGAATAAGCTTCTCATCAGGAGAACATTATAATATTCTGAAGATATGACTGTTGTAAGGATGTTTTAAAATACTAATTATTAATTGAACTAATCTTGAACATGGCAGCTTCTGAAGTTTAGCTGAGTTCTAGGTTTATGGTTTGGATCTGTCTAAATGTTTACATCCTGCCCATTGTACAGAGATTTTGTTCACAACAGTGTATGAATACGATACTGGGTTGCTTCACCAACTGTTGCCTATTTAGATCGAGGATTTCACTTAGAAAATAAATGGAAGTCAATGTTTTGATTTGTAATATATGAAAAGTTCAAGGGGAGAATTATAAGTTGCTCTGATGGGAAACATTTTTGTTTTAAACAGGAAAGAGATAAATGAAAATACGACTGCTGGGACATTTCTTCTTGATCTTAGAAATTACTGTAAAGATATCGATGTTGATCCATCAAACAATAGATTTAATTTCACTGGATTATCTGGTTTTGGAAGCAATAACTTTGCTCTGGAGTCCACTGTATCTGGAAGACTTGTGGTCAGTCATTTGTGGCTTTATTCTAGGTGTCCCATTTCAGAAGTCAACTTACAAAATATCATAAGTTCATTGAATTCATTGTCTGTACAAGAAAAAAATAATTATTGTAATTCATATAACAGTGGGTATGATGTGGGGAATGACTGTTGTGACTGGATGTGAAGTACATACCCTTTGATAGGATGCTTTCTATGGGCTCTACAGAATTTGGTGAACAGAGAACTGTTTTATCCAGTTTTAAATAAATGTGCTTGATACAATTGAAAAAAAATTCCTTTTTTAGGGACTGTGAAGCACCAACTTTGATATAGATAAACAGAGACATTTGATGTCTTTTCATGCCCATTTATTCATGACAGACAGTGGAAGATCCTTGTTATTCAGCACAAAGAATTGAAATACTTGAGAAATCCCACACCCAGTAACTACTTCCCTGCTTCATTGGTCAGAATTGTAAAACCACTTTGAGTGGTAAATTTTCAGAGTGGTAGGATTTGCACTAGTGTTATTTTTCATGTCAAAATATGGGTTCCTTATGCTGATAGCTGCTGACATATTCGCATTGGCCAGAACCCCCACCAGTTGCTGGATGTGCAATGGTGGTTGTTTTGTTGCTTTAAAAAGAACTGTGAACAAACACAGAAAAAAGGAAACACAACAAAAATAAGGCATTCTATCTAAAAGACTGCTACAGGAGCAGTAAAACAACTTCATATGACTTACTTTAATTTTTGATCTGAGGTATACATGTCAATGAGCACTGCCCTTAGCTGCTTCACCTGCCAACATAAAAAGCATTTTCATTGCTGCACAGGATATGATTCTTGTCAGCCCTTTGATCACTGTGTATGTATAATGTAACAGGCTATCTAAAGTGTCCTGTCCCTGTAGGAATTTCCCTGTAGATGATAAACAGTGGATGCTTGTGTTTTAGTCCTATTGCCGCAGAGTTTATGAGGCTCCTACAAAAAGACAGAGTTCAGGAGATTAAGATTTAAATCTTCATGAGCCACCGTTTAGTAACAACTTGGTTCCTGGATAAACATTTGTGGCTGAACCTGATACCTTTAATACATGTCAGCAGGCATGAGCTCAAGGAGTAACTATTCCTATTTAGCAACAGTAGATTCTTGTTGAGCCAACAAAGGGCACAGCAAACAGCCATCTCATTACACACTCTTTGAATTAACCAGGTAAAAGTCCAAGACCTTATGATCCAAATGATAAAACTTCCTTCACTTAAGGGGAAGATATTTTGTTGGCAGAAGGAAAGAGTTTTGAATTACCACGAGACACAAGAGCCTGAACATGTAGAAAAAGCCTGGAATCCAATCCTGTAATTGATTAATAGCCTATATTAATCATACAGGGCAATTCTCTATAACCAAGGAGGAGACCACACTTACACAACACTGAAAAAAGCAATTGTCATCATGTGTACTGTGACTTTATGTAAGGAAGTATAAATACAATTGTGTTTCTTTTTAATTTAGATGACTGAATGTATTGATTTAGAAAACCCAGCTAATCTAGGAGTTGAAGTTTATTCTTTGACTGTCAGGGTGCAAGATATTGCCTCTCCTAACTACCCAAGCAAGTATTCCTTTTACACTTCTTTTGATATTTTCCTGTGCTGTAACAGCATGGAGAGAAGAATACCATATGTATTTTGAATATATGCATGAGAAAATTTTGCAGCCATACTTAACTATGATTTAATCTTCTGTTATATTTCCAGATATCATCTACATTTACATCAGGATAAAGCCAGTGAATGAATTTTTTCCAGTCTTCAGTAATTTATCATATGAATTCAATGTTCCAGAAATTATTAAAGGTACAGTAAGTAACACCTACATGATAGAAATAATGCTGTCACATTGGTAAGTACCTTTTTGCTCCAAATGGATTTTCATATATTTGAACAAGGAGAAAGGCTCAAAGCTACAGTTCAACTGGGGTCTCACTGTACAGCCACCTACTACCCTTAAATAGAGAAAACTGGCAACAACTCCAATTGTACAGATGGAAGCTGAGACACAGACAAATTCAGCAGTTGCACAAGAAATCTGTGACAGAGCCAGAAACTGAGCTCAGATGTCTTGTTTTAGACTGTCTTTCTACTCTTGCTATATTAGCCTTTTGGAGGGACTCTGATGGTGCAAAGAAACCACTATAGACTGACACAGATGAGTGAGAACTTCCTTGGCCCAGACATGGTGCAGAATGGCCACGCCACTGCCCCCTTAGACCCTATTCATCTCAAATGCAGTGGATACACTGGAGATGGGGTAGGACAGGAATGTTTGGAGGGGAAGGATTCATTAAGCTGGAAGGCAGCCAGAGCAGCTCCTCGTGCGCAGAGCCAAATCCTTCCTGCCCAACTGAATTTATTGAAACTGTTCACATGCTTGACTCCTACCTCAGCACCCTTCCTGTCCGCTGGTGAGTCCTGCACCTCATGAGTTTGCAGAGCAGTGCTACTGCATCTTACCTCTTGGTAATCCTCATGTGCTAGGTGCAGCTGCCAGCCTGCTCTGTTTTGTGCTGCTTAGGACATAGAGGAATTGGCATGGGAATTGCATCTTCTCCAGTTTCAGCCTCTCCCTCATGTAACCCAATGTACCAAACACAGGCCTTTTGTCTGGGACCTCACTTGATTTATTTTGTTGACTGAGAAAAATTTGAGAGGTCCATTAGATACATGCTGGATAGATCTTGACCCTCATTCTGTAATTCCTAGAGTCACAGAAAAATTGAAGGTCTAAAGGACCTTTGAAGGTCTCTAGTCCAACTCATGCCCAAAGTGAAGCTAGTTTCAAAGTTAGATCAGGCTGCTCGAGGCTTCATCCAGTTTAATTTTGAAAATCTCCAAGAATGGAGACTCCACAGCCTCTCTGAGCCCCTGTTCCAGCTGAGCAACTTTCATTCCAGGTAATTTTACCTTGCACCCAGCTGAAATGTCCTGTGTTGCAGCCTGTGTTTCTTCTCTGTTGACATTTCATTGTTCCTTTCTTAAAAGAGTGTATCTTGGTCTTCTGTGTTATCACTATGTAGGTAGTGGAGCAAAGCAATTAAATCCCCCTTCACCTTCCTTTCTTCAGCCTGAACAAGCCCAGCCTCATCAGCCTTTCCTCCTGCATCCTCTGCTCAACCCCTTGACATCTTAGTCACTCTTCCCAGCGTTTTCCCAGTTTGTTAGCATCTCTTTTGTACCTGGGCACCCAAACTGATCACAGGTATCTTTAGGAGTGCCGAGCAGAGCGGAGTAGTCACTTCCCACCATGTGCTGCTAACACATTTGTTAATACAGCCCCAGTATGCAGTCTCTGTTTCTTCAAGCGTGCCCTGTAGGCTCATGTATAACTTGTCCACCAGGGCCTGGGGTCCATTCCTGCAGAGCTGCTGCCTGCTCAGTCAGTCCCAGCCTGCCCTGACACATGGGCTTGTTCTGGCATTTGTCTGTGCTGAGCTCCATGAGTCCTGTTTGCTCCTAGCTCCAGCCTGCTGGGCCCCTCTGAATGACAGCCCTTCCTCCAGCACATCCAACACTGCCTCAGGCTGCTTTCACTTACAAACCTGCCCCAATTGCCACATCACGGAGGGAGACGTCCAACTGCACCACTGCATCTGAGTGGAACATGGTGAGGCTGCCCACGAAACTCCAGGAGATTTAGCAGCCAGATAGCCTAGTGTCTGCTTGAATCCATCAAATTATTCTGGCCAGAGCAGGCTCAAAGCACAGGTGAAGGTAGCTGTGGCTATAGTCAGCAGACTTGTGGGCTCTGTGGTGCTTCTGTGTCCATTTGCCTTAAGCCAGGAGGCAGGGGGTGAGGGGAAGAAAAGACATGTTTCAAGCAGCTCTGCCAGCCTGCCCACAACCTTCTCTCCCTTGCCATGGGCAAAGGAACAAGCTCAGCTTTCCAACTTTCACCCTCAGCTCTCTGTTTTCTTCCTTCTCTGGTCAGGAGGATCCTGCCAAGATTCACAAGTCTACAAAAATCACTCCTGTCTGCCCTGTGGAGAGGCTGTCATTGGCCACTGCTGCGTACAGTGAAGCTGCAGCGTAACCTGGGAGGGAGCTGGAAGGACTGGGGAGGCTGAGGAGGTGGGGACTGGCTCCCAGTGGGGTCTGCCTAGCAGAGGAACCATGGCAGCCCCAGCCCCTGCAGGAGCTAAACAGCCATGAAAGCTAGGAGGGCTAATGAGGGACAAGGAGTTACAGGGCAGCCACTCAGCAATCAGAGGACCCCGACCTTCAGGTGTTCATACCAGCACCTTGCATTGCTCAGCAGACTGTTGTTCTCGCCCAACTTTTATTTCTGTTGTGCATGGATGGAACTTGGCTTTCTACACTGTTTCCCAGTGGATATGATGCAGTGAATTTTGTGGCATTTCCTATTCTCTGTGTGTCTCCTCGTATCACTGATGTTTACCTTAGAAATATAATACTTGAAACCCATCTGTGACATCGATATGTCTGTAAACATCTCAGTGTCAGCCACAGAACTTTGCTGGATACTGAGATTATCAAGAGAAATGTTTTCTGGACTCAGACTGCCTTTTATTTTGGGCTGAGCTGATGTTAACAGGGTGCTTGCTATTGCTGTACCAAACAGGAGCCAACAATTTCAAGTAGGGCTGGAGTTCACAGAGTCAGGAAAGAAAAAAGGTTGCCAACCCTTCGTTTACATCCTCTTTCTGATTTACTCCATGCATGTGGACTATTCATCCTGCATATCCCCGGGCTGTGTGGATGCATTTAGCATGGAATCCATGTCTGCAGCAATGGGCGTGCATCTTTGTTCTCACAGTTTACAGCACTGCCATTTGTAGTTTGCTTCATAAATGCTCAGCATGAAGGTAATTCAAACTGATTTTCAAACACCTTGAAAGGAACAGCAGCAATTGCTTCTTATGACAGACAAAAAAAGCCTTGTTCCTCCAACCAAGCCTGTTGGGCTGCCACAAGGCAGGAGTTTGTGCATGTTGGTGTAGGGTTTGGGGTGGCCCTCACTGCTAAAGCACTTCTGTTGTGGTTCTTGAGAGGCTCCTTGTGTTTTTGTAGTTATTGCTACTCCCCATCCACAGGGAAGCCATTGCACAGCCTGGCGAACTATTCAAAAAGATGGACGCAATTTCAAAGCATCTTGTCTTTGAAATTGGATCCATCTTTTTGAAACACCCTATAGTATTTCTCTCACCTTTGCTTTACTTTTTTGGGGTGAAAAACCCTAAACCAAATCTTTAGTTCAGTTTCATCAAGTTTGGTTGGAACTAGTACTCTGTATTTCCTTTTCCTTAAAACGTTAATGAAGTATGGATTTTCTGTCTCTCAGTTGGATCCAGCATTGGAAAAGTGGATGCCAGTGACAAGGACTGGCCACCCAGTGCCATCACTTATTCCATTGTAGCAGGAGGAGGCACTAAGGATTACACAAATATCTTCTGGATCAGCCCAACCAAAGGAGATGTGAAGATTTTAGCTAGATTAGACTATGAAACAACTCAGAAACATATTCTTACAGTACAGGCCTCAGACCAAGAGAAGACTGCAACAGCATCTGTGAGTAAACCCACTCTACTTCTCCCCTTTTATCTACATTTTTCTCTCTTTCTCCTGACAAGAACGGTAAGACACTGGGCAAAGCACTTTGATCTGTAAGGGTCAAGTCCACACCTGCACAGAGCTTTATGTTAGTCAGATGAATGAGGTGGTGTGTGCTCAGTCTTGGTTTATTTCTTACAAAAAGGATTGAAGTAATATTTTTATATTTTTAACTCTGTGGGTTTTGTTTCTCAGCTTTCTTTTCTTCCTTTACCTGGGCAGTGAAATTGTTTCCCGTGCCCTAGACAATTTAAGATAGTCTTTATGGCTACACATGTACTGGAAAAATAGGAAAAGGACAGGGTCTTGAGGCCAGGTAACACAAACTGGTTTTAGCCATACTCTTGGGATGTCAGAAGGCCCATCCATGATACCTGTGTCCACATGGCCTACTGGGGATGGACCTTTACACGTGCCTTCCCCTGGCTGTGATCTAGTTTTGTCCCCAGTGGTGCTTGCTATCTGGCAGGAGTGAAGAGCATGCCAGGGAACATGATAATACTAAACAGTAGGCTTGTGCTCAAGTTCACTGCCCGGATTTATTGAATTCTAAAGAAAAAATACAGTGAAGGTATACAAAGGTATTTTATAGTCACTTCTTTCAAAGAATCCCGGTGTCCCTCACATACAGACTCCTTTTTGCTCCTTTTCATGTCTTGTTCCTTGTGGTTGCCTTATGTTTGATTTTTGCACGTCTGTAGGGGGGACATACAGGTACGAGGCCTGCTTTATACTACAGCCAAGCAACACCCATAGAGATGCTAAGTGGAAGGTACTTAATCTTTTTATCACCAATAATATTTCAAGGTGATGATTAAGGAAAATTTAGCATCGGGAGCTTTTAAGGATGACAAGTTTATCTGTTGTCTGTTAAAGACCAACAGACATTAGAGGAGAGAGCTTTGAGAAGGGTAACCTTTTTCTCTCAGCAAGCTAATCCCAGCTGACATTAAGCACATCTGGTGCTACCCAGGGTGCTCCCAGCCATGCAGAAGGCCAGCACTTCTGTCTCACTGGGAACAGTCTATAAGGAATCTTCCTTCTTTCCATGCATCATGCTCTGAATTATTATTAAATATGCTAAGCAGTCTAACTAATGACTGTGAAGCAATTTGAGAGGTTTGAAGGAAAGTTTAATGACTATGTGTTACTATTATTATTTCTCATTCCTACTGTGACACAATTCAGGTGATTCAAATAGTCAGACACATCAGTTCCAAACCCCCATGGTTTTTGAAGATGGTTCTGGTTAAAGAACCTGTTCCTAGAAGAGTGCTAATCACAAGAAGAATTGGAGGTTAAATGATCACAGACATTTTATGGTAGAAAGTAGACAGGAAGGGAGGTTCACTGCTCTTCAACTGCTGTTGATCAAAAGAGCAAAACGGGCAAAGCAAAATAGTTTCTGAAGTTAATAAAATTCCATCTCATTATAGTGGGAAACTTCAGCTTGCTATTGCTCTTTTCTTTCAGGTAACTGTTAATGTTTTGGAAGTAAATGATGAAGAACCAGTTTGTTCACCCAGTTTCTACTCATTTCAAATCCCAGTAAGTTTAGCTGTTGGGACCAATATTAATGGCTTCAGGATTGAATGTCAAGATCGTGATTCTGATCCCAGGTCATTCCGTTACTTCATTAACGAAGGTACTGTGTCATGGTGTATGAACCGGGAGCAGTGCAAAAATTAGTGAATGTTGATGGGTCACTTTAATTTGTAAATAAAAATGTAGCCCAGTTTATGTGCTAATTCTCATGGTGAACTAGTTGTGACCCACAAGTTCTGCACATCATTACTTTGCTGCTTGCCAAAAGAGATGTCTCTCCACAAGTTGGCTAGTGGTGCTACCACCTAGAATCATTCCCTTGCAAGCCTGGATTGCCTATCATGTTAACTACTTAGCAGTTAATTACACAGTTGACAAGTACTTCAGAAGAATGAGCTGGAATGATATGCAGGGTCAAATTTCCCTTCCAATTACAGCTGAGTAAATCTTGAGAAATGATGGTGGGCTCTGTTACTCTGCATATCTCACCTTTAAATGCTGGTACACAGTTCAAAAAAACTAAGCAAACTTCCATGTCCTAGGTCCATGCTGTATGCATTAAAACCCCACTGTAAGAACATGTGTTTGAACCTAGTAATCAATTGCATTCACTTGGAGAACTGAAATGGTATGGGATGATGCTCAGCTTCACAAAAAAGGGAAGGCACTCTCTTGGGACAATTCCTTTTTTTGTTGCTGAGGTGACTGCCGAGAAGGAGAGAGCAGAGTGTCCAGGTGCCAGTAAAAAACTGTGAGTGTGAAAAGAGAGAACCTCTGCCCTGTTGCAGCCCCTTAATGCTGCAGAGGAGCTCTGCAGCAGTGGTATTTACACACAAACCCATACAAAGGCTGTGCTTGCATTAGTAAATCAGACTCTGACTGACCACAGGTCCAGTTTTGGCTGTACAGACATGAACTGGGACACGCATTTGGCCTCTGAGACACAGAGCAGCCCATGGACTGTTTCATGTTGTACAACAGACATGGTCTTCAAGGTCACTTCAACTCTGGAGCTCTGTGGGGTAACAAGAGCAAAACCAAACCACGTTTGGTGCCTTTTCATGGCTCTGATCTCTCATACATGTGGTCTGTCTGGAGCCTAACAGCTGGGGCTGGCCTACCCGCAGCCCAGGTAACCAGCAGATCTCCAGCTGTATGGACAGAAAATGGGGGCTAAGAAACCAGCATCACTGAACTTCCCTCTCTGCCCCCACAGTGCAGAGTCCTGGAGGCAAATAATGTCCCCCAAGTCACTAGGTCTCTTCTAGGGGACCTGACCAAAGGCCTCTACCTCTAAGCGGAAGCCATGGAGAAGAGCTGGAGTGGCCTCTGGAGATGCTGGTGGTATCCATGTGGCCCAGGGGCCACTCCAGGGACACCTCAGTAGCAGAATGAGCCCTGCAACAGCATTAGGTTCTCACTGGCTGGGTGCTGCTGCTTCTGGGTGCTCTCCAGGCTGGAAGGACAGGTCATTTGGGTGACCTCTTGTGTGCCCTATGGCTCTGAAGTGTTTCCACAGCCTTCTCTCAGCTGTGTCCCTGTGGAGGGTCTTATTCCATATTTTAATGCTTTTACCACTGTATTGCTTTATCTGATTTTATATGATATCAGGAAGATCGAGGAGCCATTCTTATCAATGATATTTCACTGCACAGGTGTATAATCATCCATAACAAGCTGTCAACAGAAATTGACCTTTTTGCTTGTTCCACACATTTACTTTAATGTGGTATTGTTTTTATCTTCTATTCTTTTCTGGCATTGTTTGTGTTTTTGCTACTGCTTGCAGGCAATGTGAACAACCATTTCACCTTTTCACCAAGTGCCGGCTCCAACACTTCTCGGCTGATTCTTGCATCAAGGTTTGACTATGAGAGTGGACTTGATACAAACTGGATTTACAGACTGCATGTTTATATAACAGATGACAATTTACTATCTGCCAGGGACAAAACTGCACACCTAATTAAAACTGGAACAGTGACTTTAAGAATCAGAGTTATCCCGAACCCAACTACTGTCATTGCCACAATGGTAAGTTCACTGAAATTTATGTCCACCTCTGTGGTTCTTCCATGGGCTGCTCTTCATGGGACTGAAGAAAACAGAGTAGATGTATGAAAAAGGAAAACAAAAACCTACAGTGGATCCCATCCTGGGAAGTGCTGAGTCCTGTGCTCTTACAATGAACCCAAAGATGGCACATGTGCTCAGCATCACGAAGGATTGGTCCCAGGTACAGAGTCATAACATATGTTTTGTATTTTAGTTTCTAAAACAAAAAGGGCAAGTAGCCAAAGAACTGGGCATGCTGCCATTACCACATAACTGGAAAGTTAAAGATTTTGGCAGCTTTATTAATAAAGAGCGAGCAGGGGTTAACCTTTGCTTAGAACCTTAAAATTACCTCATGCATTTTGCACCACCTCTTTTTTTTATTCATAGCTATCCACTCTGCCAGCTGCCTTGCACTTAAATGTGCTTCTTTAGCAGTGGGACACATTATTCTGTGGCTATCAAAGTTGAAATAGGCAACAACAACAACAAGAAATCCTAATCACTTAGAAGGGGTATTTTTCCACCCCTGAGGTTGCCCTCATGTAAGACGTTGAGCTGCCTGTCAGGAATTGAAGCAGTTGCACATGGCCTCATTATGTTGCTGATGTTTCAGCAGGTTTCTGACAGACAAAGCCAGAGCAGTGGGATGGGTCTTTGCTGAGCTCCCTGCCCACATGGTGGTCCATAGCTGAGCTGGGGAAGCCTGCACAGCTTTTGGCAGGTGAGCTGGGATCTAGCCTTGCACAGCTTGTGTAGCTGTGGGCCTGTGCCCCAGCAATACAGTGTACTCCTCCCCACAGCCACCCCAGGCAAGCTCTGGCTCCCCAGTTTAATTTTGGAGCTGAATTTCAACCAGGCTGGTGCATGATGTGAGGAGAGCTTGCTTTCATCCTGTCTGCAGAAGCGGCACAGCTCTGTCCTCATCCTTGCACCGGTCACTGCCTTTATCCCTTGCTGCACTACTTCTCCATCATCCAGACTCCACCTATTTTCTGCCTGCCTGCAGATGGCATTGCACTCTTCTCCCTTGCACGCAGGAATGAAAATATGAGGATGCTGGTGATGGGGTAAAAGAGCTATTCACTGTAAAATGGTCTGGATCTGCTAGAGACGACTGGTAACTGAGAGAGAACCAAGGGATACTGCAAACAGCACATGCAAATCTGGACACTTTACTATGAACATGCTTAAACTTGCAAACTGATTAATAATCCTATTATTATCTACTGCGCTGTTGGGAAGGAATAAATGGTTTTCTCACAGCCTTCTGCTCCTCTCATTTGATCTGGAAATGAAAAGTTAAGCTGAATAACAAACTTTTCCTGTATTTCTTTCTCATGCTTTACCACAAATACAAATATGAACAGTCTAGACCACATACCACAGAGTTAAAACTGCCTCCCCAGAGACATCAGCCTTCACTTTGTCTGTTTTCCAGAAAAGCACTTCCATTACAGCAACTTCTCCCAACACTACTAGTTACATGTGTTCAGTGCAGCACTTGATGAACCACAAAATTAAATACAAACTTCAGTAGAAGATCAAAACTAATACTACCATACTAGGTAATGACCTAGGTGGAGCAAATGAGTGATTTCTTACCAGTGTGAGGACAGTTTCATGATGGGACCTTAATAGATGAGTTGCTAGCACCAAGTGATTTGCCAGCTCAGAGCCATGCCTCCTGGCACTCAGAAAGATGTGGGAGATCACAACTGCTCAGGAAGTGTGGTTTTCCTTTCTGGAACAAGTCACAGGGAGAGAAAATGGTGTTTAATTTCTTTTTACACAATAACCCAATTCCTTGGGGTTCAACTCCTCTTACAAAAGGAGACAAATAATCACCGCAGTGAAGATGACCTACTTCCAGTTTTGCCTTGGGTAACAAGAAACCATTATTTTGGTAATGGCAGTATTCCCTGAACTCGCTCACCCTCTAACGGTGTGCTCACAGCATCTCAGGCAACCTGAGGCTTTTAAACCCCACCATGGCATGCTTGTTTTAATATAATACATTGAAACTTGATCTGGAACCTCCTTTTTGCAACGTGGGTGGGCTCCATTTCACCTGCCTTTGGTTGCTGCAGGACCTTGGTGGTCCACATCAGTCATCTGAGCTGCCTCAGCAGTCAACAGGCAGGTACATGGGATGAATCACTGTCTCCAGGAGACACTATCTCCTTCTGCCCATCATCTGCAGAGCCCCAGGGCAAGCTTGGGCCAGGTGCTTCCGTGCAGAAGTTCAGCTAGATGAAAGGTGCCATTGATGTCAGTAACCTTACAAGTATGCAGCCTTGAGAAACTTCTCTTATCTTGTTTTAAAAGCCTGGCTTCACTGTTGTGAGGAAGAGGGAAAACCTCTACTCTGAATCGGCGTGGTACGTGCCGTTTGTCATTACCCTCGGCAGTTTGCTGCTCCTCGGACTGCTGGGCTACCTGGGGTTTCTGCTGGCGACCTGGGTCCGCACCTGCTGCCCTCCAGCAGCCAAAGCAGACAGCACGTCTCCGTGAGTCCTCCCAAATGTCACACTGGGGAAGTACCCAGCAGCACCTGGCAATGATGAGAATAACTCAGGCCTTTCAGTAGTAATGAAATCTATGCTTTGAGTATATTATAGTGGTATGCCCCTCACTGTAGTAAGCGCTATTACTGGCTACTGAGGTATTTGCTGCTAACAATATGAAATCAAGGGAAAATTGTCCATGGCATTTTATTTTGTGGATTTACTAATAGTTTAACAAATGCATTGGCTGAAGGTAACAGTGGAATTAACAATTACAACACCTAAAGGCAGCTACGTTCATGAGGCGCAGCCAGAGCCTGTGCCTGACTGTGCTGACAGAAAATACAAACATTTTTGGTATGTATTTGGCTTCCACTCCAAGGTAGCTCCCATCTAGAAAGTTACTGGATGCATACTCCTCCTTCTCGGCTATGGATCCCAGAGTCCTTTCCAAACCTTGGTGCTCATGCCTAATTCTTAGTTCTGGCAAAACTTCTGCAGATTTCCTGGAGTTTTACTGAAGCCTGTTGCGAGGCTCTGGCCCATAAAGCTTCACGTTACCTCTAAGTGCTTGTGCTTGGCAAAAGTCACGGAAGCACCTGGGACCGGCTCTGGTTCATTGTGGGAAGCAGCAGAGATCACCGCTGGCTGCCTTCTCAGTGGGCTGGAGCCAGAGTGCCTCTGAATTGACTTTTTACTTCAAAAAACAAAGATAAGCAGCTCTTTAAGTTGCCTGGGATAAAAAAAAAAAGGATTTCTATAAGTATTCTCAGGATTTGGACTTAAATTTGGAAATTAGAGTAAATATAAAGAGGTAATATATGGTTGTAATTATCATTCAAATGGTGCGTGCAAGGAATTTGTGATAAAAATGACAAATGAATCTATCAGCATACAGCTTGGCTATTATTATTTATTAATAGAGCAAGTTATTAATCAGAAGCCAGGTTCTCCCATTAAAAAGCAATTTCTGTATTTTCAGAAACAATTATAACCTTTCGAATATTTTAAAAGATATTATCTGAGCACATCAGATCCAAAAAATTGACCTTCCTCCAATGATGGAACAAGATGACAATATTTGAAAATATATTTTTCCAGATTATATAAATCCATCATGCTATCGTCAGTAAGGCTTTATTCTTTTAATATCATTCCTTCTCAGAGAAGTGTTAGAGAAATGCTCAGGGCTGTTTTCCTGTTTGGGTGCAGCACTAAATGATGCAGGCCTTCAGTGAAAACAAAACCAGAAACCAAACAAATCATCAAATCCCAGAACTCAAGGAAGCACATCCTTCTTGTCAAGTGAAAGAGAACAAAGCAAGTATTTTTATGTAGACAAAAGTATGACAATTATTAACTACACTCTAATTTTTTTTTCATTACAGGATGAACACTTCAGGTGTGTACCTCTTTTGTATATTTAAACACTTCTCAACAACACCTTGTTTACAATTCAGCATAAAATTTGTAAAATTATTTCTTGACAAATAAATTTGACCCTGTACAAGAGTACTGAGACTAAATAACCCTGACTGATTATGGGAGGCCTGCCTAAGTTATTCCATGGAGCTTTTGGTCTCCAGATTTTTTTTTACTATTAGGTAAAAATGAAATTCAGAGTAGCCTGGTATTCTGGCATGGATGCTAAAGAATTACTGTATTTTTCACATGCAGTTCATATGCTATCTGTTAAAACACAATCCCAGTCCACTACAGCACCTTCAGGAGTCTTGTCCACTCTAATTGCCTGTTCTCTGATCCCTTCATTTGCTCCCTTGACACCATTACTTCATGTACCTGAATATTTATTTTAAAGTATTGGTGCTTTTAAAGGGGTCCGTATACCTTAGCAGGGTTATAAGTTACGTATAAAAAAGTAGTTGGTTTTTTAACCTGCCTTGTTCCTTTTAGTCCTGTTAGCTTTCCACTAGCAAGAATGCCTCATATGGGCTCAGCAGGACCCTGCTTTTATAACTCCCTATCCTCAATCAGTATCTTCCAGTTTGAAAAAAAAAGGATGCTTAGTGCTTTCTGAAAAACTGGTTCCCAAATGCTGGGCAGCAAAGACCAGACAGAACAGTTTTCCCATCAGTGCTGAGGTTCAGACCCGTCTGCAACACTTCAGAGTATTGCACGCCTGGCCATAAAGCCCATTGGTGGCCAGGTCATTAAACAAATTGGCAAGGAGTGAGCAAGAAGAAATTGTACCAAATAGTTGGGTATGATCCACAAATCCATGCTGTCGAGACGCCTGTGGCACTGCTGCTGTATTTGTTTTCATGTGGGATGAGTTAATAGTGTGGTAAATTCACACATAGCCAAACTGTTCTTCATACTGAATTTGACTTGACTGGATCTGCAGCACTTCCCTATTTTGTCTCCATGCACGTGTTTGAGTGCACAAGCTTTGCAACTACAAACATTCATGGAAAAAAATGATCTACATTTGTAGTTCAAATACTCCCAAAGGTGAATTTCTATATCTCTTCATATCATTTAGAAATGGAAGTTTGTTAAAGAAACCATTATTATTTATTCATTGCTGAAAGAATAAGACTTTTTGAAAGCTAAACTTTTGATTAGTCATTGGCAACTGTGGATCCTTACTCCAAAATACTATGAAGGAGTTAATTTTTCGAATACTATGAGGGATCAGACTTTGAGAAGAAATAAGGGTCCTTTGAGATATCTCAGAAGTTGAGGAAATCCTCAGTTTGAGGAAATTTTGGCTTTAGTGTCTATAGTCACTGTTAGAAAAATATGATTCTTTAGAATGTGCATTTTCCTTTTTTGTAGAAAAGAAGAAACCTAAGAAAGAAGTGGTTGTGGTAAGTATTGCTGGCCTCAAAACAAAACCCAGTTTTGCCCACCCCCATCATGCAATATGATTATGGGAACCTTTCTAGGAAAGGTGTCTGTTTTCCAAAGAGAATATAAAAATGGTAGGCGAGGACAAAAGGATTGCCTCCAAATGCAAAAACACTTCAGTGCCCCAGCTGGCTTCTGTATTTGGAGGCAACACTGGGTGTGAGGGGTGCTCACCTGCACTGTGGCCCCTTTGCTTCCCAGTGCAGAATTCTCCAGCCTCCCTGGCAGCCCTGTCCATGGGAGGCCAGAGAGGCTGTGCCTGGAGCAGTGACATGGAGACTTGCTGCAGATGCAGAGGCAGGACAACAAATGTCCGGCTTCAATTATGACAATGTTGTGCTGCTGAGACACCACTGACCTGTGCAGCTAACCCTGACCTGTCTGAGTGCAACCAGTAAGGTACACAAGTGCACCTAGCTGTGAAGAATTTGGTCTTGATAAGCTGTTTGCAGCAAAATGCTGTAGTTATTTCACTACAATAGATGTTTCTTTGCTTCTAGATCTTGGGGCTTCTTTTTTTCATAGCCCTAACAGCATAAATGCTGCAAGGCACTTTGATTAGTGTACTCTCCCTCCTCAAGTTCTTCTGAGAAGAAGCCTCCTCTGGATGGAGGTGACCATCTTGTGGTTACACATGTCAAGGCACTTAGCATGTCAGACCTTCTTCATTCTCCTTCGAACATCTAGGGGCAACACCCTACACCACAAATGGCTTCTGTTGCCACTTTTGATTAAGCTCAGCCTTCAGGAATGCTATATGAAGGTCATACAAATCCATCTCCATCCATGTAGGTCACCATTTCCAAGTCACTGGTCTTCCTTCTTATTTCACAGGATTCATTAAACATTTTGTCTCTCTTCATAGACAATGACAAAGCTAAACACTGTCTTTGATGGAGAAGCCAGAGACCCAGGTAATAAAAAGTAATTAACAGTGAATATGAATATTTGGCTGGAAACAAACTGGATTAGTTGATTTAAATATGGTTCGACATTTGCTTTTCATATTTCAGGTTTGCTGTTTCCAAGGAGAATGGGAGCTGTATTTCACAGTGAAAATAAAGACAGTGCCCTAGTAATATTTCTAATGGTAGAATATACTTATGGCCCTTGAAAGCACACATCTGATGACCAGATTATTCACTACTGCTCTGCTAAACCTGAATGGATGGATTGGGTATAGGAAGGTGGGAGGGAAGGAGGAATTTGCTGCAAGCCTCCTGCTCTGGTGCTGCCATGGCTATGTGGTTTCACCCTCCCCATGTCTGAGAAGTGACCGGCAGGTTAATGTAGCCATAGATGTACCGATTTCATCTCTTAAACCTCTCCCTGGATGCAGGGTGGGTGGGTGAGTTACTTGCTCCTGCACAAATCCCCTCCCTTGCAGCAACATTGCGTTGCTGCTTTATCTAAGGCTTGAGCACTGCTTGCTGAGGAGGAAAGGGAAGACCATTTGCTTCAGATACAGCTGTGGTGGCATTGGCTACCAAAAGTGTCACCACGCTCCAGCTATGCTAACTCTGAGCATATCTGATTTACCAGCTGGGAAAAGTGAAATTAAGGCAAAAGCTAGGAAAACCAGATGACCCAGGAGGTGTAGTACTTATCCCCTTCTCCAAGTGACAGACACTGTGCTCTGCAGAAGGGTTTATTACAGAAAAACATTTTTTTTCTAAAGGTTGATCTACCTTACCTCATCCTTCTGAGCCACAGCCCCTGCATGAGCCCTGCACCATGATGCTTGGCCTGGCATTAGGGTGCCCAGTCCTGTGTCTAATGGTTGAGGGCCCCAGCATGGAGAGGGGGCTGATTAAATGCGAGAGTCAGTCAAAATAGGTCTTTAAAAAATGGATCTCAAAATAGGTCCAAAACAATAGGTCTAAAAATTATCCAGAAGAAGGCAGGCTCATTTCAAGGCTTGGATTCTTCTGGCCAAACTTCCACCTAAGTGCCTGTACATTGTGTTTCTTATTAGCTAATGGGAAACACTAGGCATGGGGACTTCGGTAGAATTTAGACGAACAAATGCAACCCTACTGTGCAATTAAGCCCATCCACAAGGCTGCTCAAAGGCCAGTCTGGTCCAGGTCCAAGCCCACCTGCTATTTATAAAGAGATCTGGTGGGATGGGCTCCAAAGTCCTTGCTTTTTCCCCTGTATAACTGCATTTGTAACATATTAAACATGGATGTTCTCTAGGCCGTTGCAAGAGCTGCTCCCCAGTGTTTTTGCAGGACAGGTGGTGGCTGCCTTCCTCAGCAAACCTGATCACACCAGACTTAAGGATACCTGAGCCCATCCAAACTGCCACCACATAGCATTCATGACATGCCTTAGACAAACATTAAGCTATAACACAGCTTTGTGGTGTCAGCAGAGAAATGTGTGCTCCCCACTCCTCCCTTCTCCTCTCCATGGCTCATCTCAAACCCTAGAGGATCAAGTGTTGGTGGTTTGGAAATGAGATTTAATAATTCCCAGGACACCATCTGTTGAATATGATTAGAAGGGATGGTGAGGAGCTGCTTCCTGATCTGGGCTGCTTTAACACGCCCACACTATAAGCAGTCAGAAAAAAAAACAAGTAAAGAGATCCAGTTTGATCTTTAATTGCTCAAATTGTGTTAATGTGTCAGAAACCATTAATTCTGATACAAACTGTAACATGTAGTAACACACAACCACTTTTTCTTTCCAGGCCTTAATAGTCTTTTGTTTGTTTCCTATTAGCAATGTTTAATTTCAAGAAGCCCCTATAGCTCCTGATTCTCCGTCTGTTTAACAAGAGACAGTGATTTATACTGTGAGGCAATCACACTGCATGCATGGCAATTTTTCCACTTATCTTTAGGTAGTAAATGAACTGAAGGAGAAGATACTTGCTTTTAATGTACAAGTAGAAATTACCCATCAAATCTGAAGAGGGCCAAAAATCTTTCTAATGAGGAAAGGTAGCCATGCATGCTAAACCACCCAAATTTAACGATATTTTATATATTTGAGGGAAGCATGTACTTGCACAAGCAGAAAATACATAGTATTTTGCTCTATTAAAGACAACGTGCACAGCAAGCCTGGCGGAAAGCATGTTGTGCAAATGGAGAAGCAACACATACATCCAGAACTCACTGGGGAACCCAGATCTCCAAATCTGGGGTCAACCTGGATGACCTGACATGGTCTGGAAGATGTATGTAGCATATTGTGCTCTTAGCACGTTTTGCTACCTCAGGTAGGCAACTACTTGAAAAAAATAGGCACAGACATATACAATGGCCTTGGTCAGCATGGCCAAAGGCAACAGTTTTGGGACAGTTAGTCCTAACAACTAAGGACTATGGATGTGTTTGTTACACTGCCCATGTTAACCCATGGTAGCTGTAACTTGGATAGAGGTATAGGATGAAAAGAAGGTCCTTTTTTTTGAATAGGTGTTTTGAATATTCCTGTTCCCTGAACTGCAGAGCTAGTTTTTACTCTGATAGCATAGCATCTTCCGTGGGTGGCCACCACAATGCCCAGGTCTCACTTGCACAAAGGAGGCTTTCCCTCTCAGGGCTACCTCTCCAACTCAGCTCGTTTTCCAGATGCTTCATGTTTCTTCTGTCAACCCCATCCTGAGGAGAACTGTCATGTCTTGATCTGCTAAAGCGGGAATGATTTTAATTGGTTGTCTTCTCTCCCTTGCAAGTTACTGGCAAAATGTATGAATTCAATACACGGTCAGGGGCCCGGAGGTGGAAGAAGAGCAATGAGCCCCTTCAGCTGGCACCAGCCACACAGGTAACATCCAGCATCACAGATGGAGCAGAGGTACCAAGCAAAAAAGAGCCTTCAGAGAAGAGGAAAGAGCCAACCGCAGAGACAAAACCAGCTGCCAAGTCCTTGGCAGTGGAATCAGAAACACCAGGTCAGGATGGGCTGAGAGTACAAAAGCAGAAAGAGGAGCCTGACGACAGAGGGTTACCCTCACGAGCCCCCCAAGGCAGATACTGACCTCTTCTCCCACAATGAACACTGCATTGCCATTCAGATAGCCTTAGTGCATGAGACTCCAAGGCACCTCTGAAACAACCCCCGCTCTGAACAGCCAAAGCGTCAGATGTGACCTCCTCCATATATATCCCTGCTGCAAAACATAGGGTGGCCATTGCTGCATAAGCTGTACCAAAGACAGGATGAAGCCAGACTTACCTTTGGGAGCTGCAGGTAAGAATGGGAGAGGAGTATGTGAAAGGGGGAGAAGAGGAAAGGAAGAGTCACGGACAGAAGCACCCGCTGCCCAGTGCCACCAGGCTACAGCCACTGGCAGTTTGCTCCTGGGAGAGCTCTGAGCCCCCAGACTGACATGGCCTCATCCTCTGACTGCCTTTGGGGCAGCATACACACAGACAGGCTTTCTCACCAGTGAATGGGGTCTCCTGTCCCTCCTGAGCAGCAGAATGGGTGAAAAGCACATCAGGCTTGAAAAGGTTGCTGGTAGAAGCTAAAAATACTTTTTTTTATTCAGTATTTTATTTCAGCCCTTCCTCTCCCTTCCATCTTGCTGTAGCAAAGACCATGGTTTGAAAGCCGTTTTGGAGTGGAGAAAACCCACAGCTTGTTATCGTACCTCAGGCTGGCGTGTCAACGTTTTCAGCTTATGTATCTTTTGTAACACTAGCAGCATTCAGTATCTTCACCTTTGGAACTTCCTCTGGTGTATTTAATGCTTTACAAAATGAAGTGGAACACACTCAAAAGACTGATGGCAGTAAACACATGGGGTGAAATAATCTTTTCTGAGTGTGGGCATGTACAATGTTAGTGCTGTCTAAGAACTTGATATAAAACAAGCAAACCCTACAAGATTTCAGAAAATTATTTTAATCTGAGGAAAATTAATTATAAATGATGACTTAATACTCCATGTCTTGGCCTCTTTTCTTTCCCGATTACAAAAAGATTTTTTGGTGGCAAGGGACTGATATCAGGTGGCAAAAGAAAATACACGATTTAAGTTGAACAGGGACAGTCAATGAAGGCTTTATCCAATCTGTAACACACATTGGTTTTTGTCGTACAATGGAGGACCTGGATGGAGAGGCCCAGGGTAAATTCACTGAGGATTTTACACTTTACAAAACCACCCATCACAATGCTGTGCTCCAAAGGAGTGGTTTGGCTCAGGAACAACTTGCCTTACAAACACCAAACGTATTCAGTCAAATGCCATTTCATTGCACAATCAGAAACCCAGCGTGTCATGAACACCACAATAACAGAGATAGGAAAGAGTGATTTATACTCTCTGAGCATATTATCAGTTTACTGTATCTGAGGTGGTTGTTACAGTGTTATTCGACCCTCCAGTACCAACAGGGCTAGCCACACTTTCAGAGCACCAACCCACCATTGTTTGCATTCATTTGCTGTAAATACAATATATTTGACTTCTACACGGGTGGTTTTCCAGTGACATAGAGAAATTCTGTGGTAACTGCTGTAATTCTGATCTTTCTATCACTCTGACACCAAGCTACCCACAGGCATGCCTGACACCTACAAACATTAAATCTTAGTTACCTGAAGAAGTTAATTGCATTGTTTTCATGTCAGGAAGGCACACAGGCTTTTGTATTTATTTTCCTGGACATTTCTCTAGGGCAGCTGCTCTGCTTCCTTGATTTCTCTTGTTCTACTTTTGTGATTAAGAGACAATTACTTTTTTTTTTTTTTTTTTTGAGGGGAGGCAGAGACAGGCTGTAGTTTCAGCCAGGAAACCTAGAAAGAGATGGATGAAAACTCATCTTTTTTTATTACTGTTCCTGCTGCTGAACTGCATAAACTTCTTTCCTTCCTTCTCAGGAAAAAAAATACCCCACCAGCAGCATAACATGGTATCACAGCGTGCTCTGGACATCCATGTATACAAACACATTTTCACAGCCAGCACTGCTGGTGCCATAGTCCCACAGCTAGCCATCAGCTGGGTGAAAAGCAACTACCCTTGTAGTGATGCTCACATACTCTAACCTCTGAAAAACTGACAGCTCTACCAAGAGGATCCAAGAGCTGCCAGATCTAAGGGCTGCCAGATCTAAGAGTTAACATTGCCCAGGATGCCTCCATCCAGCTGAGGTAAGGGTTTTTTGGGGGCAGATTCAGGCAAGATAAGGCATCTTGTGAGTCCTCTGCAGCTTGCTGCATGGGGAAACAAGCATGCTCACAGTAAAGCACCTGTATGTCCTTCCTTACACTTGCTTCAGTATGTGCAATGCTGATCTCCAGCTCCAAGTAATTCTTCATCTTGATCTTCACTGTAAGACCTTATTTTGGTCTTCCACAAAACTACTTTCCTTGCTTGAGATCTACAAGATCAAGGAATAAAAAGGCTTTATTGGAGCATCAGCTTTATGCTTTATGCAAAAGCAACAATTCTTCTATCTGTTGCCCCTACAACTACTGACTTTCTTGCTGTGAAGGAACCAAGAATGAATTCATGTCTCTCTGAGCCGAAGCACAGCCATTCATTTCTTTGGCCTGAAACATATATTGTTTCATAAAATACAAATTATAATTCTTATGCTGTGCAGTACAACTTTAAATGTTATAAATGTCATCTAATTACTAAACCAACTTTTGTGCTTTTTTTATTCAGAAGTGTCTTTGAGAACACAGATTCAGTGTTGAAAACAGCCACTAGATGGACTGAGAGCAAGGTTTAAGTGCAGGCTTTAGATAATACAAGCCTTTAATTATTGGATTAGCTAAGACGATGAGGCCTTTCCATCATTTAAGGACTTCAGTAGTCAAGAACAGCTGCTGTGTGCTGTAGAGGGTCAGACTGGATGGTGGGAACAGCTTCTCTAGTCTTCAACAGCTCTGTTAGTCCCTGTGCATACGGTTATAAGGTGTGAGCTTTGGTGCCATTTAGTTCAGAGTGATGACACTGGTAAGTTGAGACTAGAAAAGGAAGAACGGTGCCTGGTGGGTCAATCAGAGTGGCCAACAGTTCCTTGCCTCCAGCTGCCTGTTACACATTAAGCATTAATTTTATCCGAAGTCTACAAAAATCAGTGTGAGTTTTGCCACAGCTTTTGATTGCTATGTCTCCACCTATTACATATCTCTGAAGTGCTTTGAGACCTTTGGATGTACATTGCTCTGAAAGTTTCAAGAATGATTACAAAAGAGCACAGGTCACCTCCTGACTAGGTCTAGTTCCTCCAGCAGTTTATGTGTGATCACGTTACTGGTTTTTGTGTACTTTTCTCCAAAGTGAATGTACTTTTAATGCATAAAACCTCTGCTTTCATGTTGGTATTATAAATAGCACTTGGCAATAAACATCAGAAGTCTCAGCTTCTGGCCATGTAATTTAATTTATATCAAGAAATGTAAAAGTGATGTTACTGTATTTGTTCATGGTCTCCAAGAGACCTACACAGGAGAACAGTTTCAGCTGCAGTGATGGAGAATGCCTGTCACTTTGTGACTGCTCACTAGGAGCAGGAGATGGGGTTTGGACCCCCTCAGAGAAGGGGGTCAGACAAGAGGAACAACCATCCTTCTCTTGAGCAAAGAATCTAGCTGCTAGGTTATTTTAGAAGACCTAGATTACAACACCATAATGGAAATAACATTTTAACAGCAAGCAGCCACAACTGCATATTTCACATGCCCTGGTTGATCAGTTGTCTGAGATTCCCAACAGGCCATTTGCAAGGCTCCAGCTGGAAGGCTGAACACAGGCTCGGTGCCCACTGGGCTTCACCCACACATGCCTTGTCTGAGCTAGTCACTTCAAGATCCCCACGTAGTCACTGGAGAGAAAGAGATACTTTGGGGATGACATTGCAAAGCAGACACTTATCTACAACAGATCAAATGAACTGTGCCCTAAAAGTCTCAGCCCAGGTTGTTCAGGTGAGGGCAGGTCTGTGCCGCTGCATCAGTGCCCAAGGAAGCTGAAAACCAGCAGGAAGCTGAGCACGGAGGTCAGCCCAGCTCTGCTGCTGCCTGCTCAGATCCCAGCAGGAGACGGATCACCACTCGCGCTTTGTTAGTGCCCTGAGGTCTGCAAGCTGCTTTCTGGGACCTGCCTTTGGGGTCATTCTGTGTCTGGAAGCTTGTTTTGAGATATGCTTCAAAGCAGCCAAGCAGAAAAGCACAGCCTGACTAGGAGACTGAAGAAGACAAAGATAAGCTTCAGCGACTTTCTGCAGCAAGCTCCGTATTATTGAGTGAAAGGCACACTTGAAAACAAAACAGATGAATAGATCTTACTCTGTTATTTAAGGATGCCACCACTCTGCAGTTCTATGGTACCAAACTCCAGCTGCTGCAGGTCAATAGATCCCCCTGGTGTTTGATTTAGAGGCAGGGTCCTTGCTTAACTCCCAGGGCTTGAAAAGAGCAGTTGATGAATAACATGGGAAGGGGAGGCCTGGCCTGGCCATGCAGTTGTGTCTGATTTTCCATGCCTTCCCGTGGTTACTAGCCAGGGCCATGCAGACCTGAGCAGCAGAGCTGTGTTTGCACAGGATCTGCCTGGATTAGCCCCACGGGGCCCAGCAGAGCCACCCCACGGTGCCCTGCCTGCTGGTGAGCCCTGACAGCTGACTGTTTCCAGAGGGGCTGTGCATATCCCTGTGCAAATGAATCTCAGGAAGGGTTTGCCGGCTGGTGCCCATCATGTGGGCAGCAGGGCTGGCAGGCCTGCAAGCTGCCAGATCTGCACACTTGGCAGAGCTCTGGGCATGGTATCTGACAAGGGCCAGGCAGGACGCCAGGACAACACGTGCATGTCTGGGCACACAGGCCTGGGGGAAAGGAGAAGCATCAGCATCCTCTTTGCTGGCCTGATCCCAGCTTGTTCTAGCCACCTCTCCTCTCCTGTAATTACCAAAAGCAATAGCAAAGAAGGGATTTTTGCCGTCTGGTCAGTGACCAATCAGCAGAAGACTCTTACCAGGGTCTCTGGGCACTGCTGACAAAGAGGGAGGCAGGTGATGCACTGCATTTTAGACAGGGAAACTGAGGCATGGGGTTCCTCCATGAAATCATAGAATGGTTTGGGTTGGAAGGGACCTTAAGGATCATCTAGTTCCAGCTGCCCTGCCATGGGTAGGGACACCTCCCACTAGACCAGGTTGCTCAAAGCCCCATCCAACCTGGCCTTGAACACTTCCAGGGAGGGGGCAACCACAACTGCTCTGGGCAACCTGTGTCCTGTGAGGGCAACCACCCTCACAGGAAAGAACTTCTTTCTAATATCCAATCTAAATCTACCTTTCTTTAGTCTGAACCCATTTCTCCTTGTCCTATCAATACCTGCCCTCATAGCTTTCTTTCTCCAGCATTCCTGTAGGCCTCCTTCAGGTACTGGAAGGCTGCTATAAGGTCTGCCTGGAGCCTTCTCTTCTCCAGGCTGAACAATCCCAACTGTCTCGGCCTGTCTTCATAGCAGAGGTGCTCCAGCTCTCTGATCATCTTCATGGCCTTCCTCTGGACTCGCTCCAACAGCTCCATATCCTTCTTACACTGGGGACTCCAGAACTGGGCACAGTACCCCAGGTGGGGTCTCATGAGGGCAGAGTAGAGGGGGAGAATCACCTCCCTTGCCCTGCTGGTCACACTGCTTTTGATGCAGCCCAGGATACCGTTGGCTTTTTGGGCTGCAGAGCACACACTGCTGGCTCACGTTGAGCTTCTCACCAACCAACACCCTCAAGTCCTTCTCCTCAGGGCTGTTCTCAATCCATTCTCTACCCAGCCTGTATCTGTGCATGGGATTGCCCCGACCCATGTGCAGGACCTTGCCCTTGACCTTGTTGAACTTCATGTGGTTTGCCGGGCCCCACCTCTCCAGGTCCCTCTGGATGCCATCCCTTGCCTCCAGCGTGCCGACCGCCCCACACAGCCCGGTGTCGGCAACCGTGCTGCGGGTGCGCCCTAGGGAAGCGGGACAGGGGCGTGCCGGGATGCCCCAGGCTGAGCCTGGCTCCCGCCAGCCCCCACCGTGCCGGCAGGGCCGCGGGCAGCCGGNGCCAGCCCGGACCAGGAGGGGGAAGGGGCCGGCGTGTGCGGGGGCCCGGGAAAGAGGGCAAAGGCAGAAAGAACGAGTAAAATTGAGAAAAAACAAGGGAAAAAAGCCAGGTGGTGAGGCACCATAACAGTGCAGACATATCCAGACAGAGGTGATCCCGTTTCAGGATTCATCTCCTTGCAGAGCACACGAACCCTTCCTCACTGCTCCTGTACGCCGCAGGCTGGATGCTCCTGCAGCCTGAACGCAACTGGCAGGCAGGGAAGGATGCTCCAGGGTTTCCCTGCACAGCCACTGACAGCAAAACGATATCGATAAGGAATCCATTTTCACACTGAATTTCTTGAACACTCCTCCCTGCAATATCCAGCCTGGCCACATCTTCCCACTTGATGCCAGCAGCATCACCACTCTGCTATCTGCAGAGGAGGCCGAGCTTTCCCCGTTGACTGCCAGCAACCAGGGCTAACTGTCTGATTTACTTGCTCTGGATCAATCTTACAGCCATGAGATTGTGCACCCTGTGGCAGAAGCATCTACAAGATCAGACACATTCAAAATTAAAAAAACAAAACCCAAACAGTTTACCAGTTCAGAAAAGCAACAGCTTTCAAAGAGATCAAAACAGACTCCACCTTCTGCCGGTGACCTTCTGTCAGAAGCTATTTTCTATACCAAGAGGCAGCAGTATTTGCTTATTAAAGATTGAAAGGCAAGGACTAAAATCCAGATATGCAACCTCACTTATTGAGCCACTACCCAACTCTGAAAGTGTCTGAAGAAGTTGGAGCCCTTGGTCTGCTAATTAGTCCCTTGAAAGCCTCCCTAGGTGCCTGAGCATGCACTTCTGAGCCTGTCCAGAGACACCAGAGTCCTGACAATGTCCAACAGCGACATAGCAAGCTCAGTGAGGAATTTTCCCAACTGTGCATGGAACCGGGAAAGTTGCAGCTGGAACCTTATACCCTTTTCATCCCTTCACCTCATCACTGTTGTGCTTGGCATGAGGGAGCCAGCTCAGATTATCAAGGCAGAACTGAAGTGGCAGACGTTTCAGGCCAATATTTCAGTGTTGGTTCTGACAGGTAGGTCAGGACAAAGGTGGATGCTCCAAGGGACTTATTCATGCACAGCCAGGACTGAATCAACTGTGTTCTTACATGCTGCTGAGGAGATCCTGCTCCACCACTGAACCAGAAGCTTTTAACCCAAGTTAGAAGAGCATGGACTTACTCAATAAAATAAAGCAGCAGCCAGCCCCAGGGTGCCTTCAGCCAGAATTTGGCTGTAATCACTCTGCTGGTTCTTCTTGTGTGGAATATTCGCTGTCCTTTTGGCTTTGCTAGCTGTAGGTCATGATGTGGTTGCAACAGAATGGTACCCCAAGGGATTAATCCTGAAGGGACTGATCTTTCACGGTCCTGCCCATTTCGGGTCACCAGTGTTGATGGATGACGGAGAAAATTCTGTTACTCCCGACTGAAGGCCTATTGCACTGGCTGTAGATCCATACAAGTAACTGCACAGCACATAGAAGAAGTAGTTAATAGTCTCTTGAAGAAGAAAGCAGAGATCTTCCAAGTTTCCAGCAGTCCTGCTCTATTTCCAGCAAGGTTGGAAGCTCTGAAGTGCCCACATTTGTCACAGGTAAAACCAGCCAATCAGTAAAGTGCAAAATTGAATTATTTCCTTGATTAAGAGCTTTTTTGATTTAGCAATGCATTTATCAGATTCATTTCTTGGTCTAGCTTAATCCTCAAGGTGCTCTTCATGGAACTGAGTGCAAACCTCACACCCTTCTTCATCTGCCAGTCCTTTCTCATTACTTTTGATGCAGTCTCTGTGGAAACTAAAGCTAAAAATAATCACCCTCATCTCCTCTATTGGCACATAACATTTTCTTCTCTAATCATAACTGCTGAGTCTACCTGCGTGTGTGATCTTCTGGGAAGAGACCCTACCAATACCATGCTCCTTTCTGCATGAGTCCTCTCCAGGGGTATGCTGGTGCTGTGCCTGGGGTCATTGCTTGTGTATTGTCATGAACATGCCTTGTATGCCACAGTGACTACTGAGAACCTCTGATAACCCTGAGATCAGCTTTGAGCTTTTCCTTCTTAAATGACCATATCCCTCTTTTTCTGCTTTGGACCCATTATTACATTTTACATCCTCCTCTCTCCTCTCTCCTCTTCTCTTCTCCTTCTGATCAGGGATGTTGTCTTAGCTGGCCACCTCAACAAAGTGAGACATTCAGTCAGACTGCAGGCTGTTTCCATAGTGTAAACATGACTTGTTTCAGGAGCGCTAGAAGCGCACCGTGTCAGTAACAAGCCCAAAGACAGTGCTGACCCCTTTGATCATGGGAAGGCTCCAGAGATACTCCATGAAACCCTTGTGTAAGAACAGTGCCATTTCAGACTGAAGGTATCGTAGCCTTCTTTTGTGTTCAGACTAAGATGGTTTTTCATTAGCTAGCCAACATGTGTCCTTTATATTTTGCCCAGTCTCTCATTTCTTTGCTGGATACTAAGCTTTATGCCACTGCAGGTAGTGACCTTGACAAATCACTAATGTCACCCAAATGATACTAACAGATCCAGCTGAAGATCAGAGCAATATAAGAGAATCAACAAAAAAATCCACCAAACCCCGAGATGTTCCAGGCTATAGACAAACACCTCTCTGTGGAAGAACAGATGCATCACTCCAGCCCATAAGACCAGGTGTGATACAGAATGATGTTCTCTAGCTATGAAGTGAAACTTGAGGATACAATTCCTGTATTGCTGTGACTATTGTGGGAAGCAGCTAAAACATTTTGTGCTGATAGAACCAGAGTAAAAGCAGAAAATAACAGCTTTGATCTGAAAATTGTCTTTTAAAAGGAAGTGCTAAGAAACTTGAGGAGTACAGTCTAGTGGTTCAAAAAAAGTAATACTGAAATACAGTATTTTCAGTTCAGAAAAAGGGAAAGAAAAGCTGCTGAAGCAGAAAATGATAGAATCCAGTAGAAGGATTAACATGCACAGTGCAGCCATTTGCCCTAGAGCAAAGGAGACCTCCAAGGGAACCTGATCATATTAAACGTGAAGCTAAAATTAGAGACTTGCAAAGCAGATCAGGATGCAAAAATTAAAAATAGCTGCTGTATCTGCAGAATGTGGTGGAGAATTAGATTTGAAGTCATCAGAGGAAGATGATTTAGGGGAGGATATGTATAAATGGAAAAAAAGCAGGAGTTGGGAACTGTGGAGTGTATAACAATAAACAGATTACTATCCTGATGAAGGGGGGTGCAGCAGGTAAAACTGCTGCTGCTTTACAAGACAAGAAATGAGCCAGGGGACTTGGGACAGATAGTTACTGGTCTTGGGCCACAGAGAGCAAGCACAGCTGTGGACTAAAGTGTGGTCCTTCAAGAGACTACTTCAAACTCTGAACTGAATTGAAATTAAAAGGACAAATTGATCAGAGCTTGTATGAAGACCAGCTTTCATGCAGATTGCAAGTCAAGGATCAGTATACAGCCTGCTTGATGACTGCATTAATTCAAATTGCTGAGCAGACAGGTAAGAAGAAAATGCAGCTGGCAGCACCAACATTAAGCCACAAGCCAAGAAAAGACAGAGTGCATTTTATGAACAAATGAGGAAGTGCTCAAATATCGACAGGCTGTAATACCAAGTACAAACCATCTGTTGCTCATGGGACACATGCACCTGCAGATCTCCTGGCAGCAACAGCAATCAATCAGGTTCCTTGAACAGAAGGAGATGGACCAAAAGAACTGGCTGCCCAAATACACCCCCACTGTTTGCAACAAGTGATGCTGTAGCAGAATGAGGGGGAACTTACATGAAATCAGCTAGAAAAATACTTTGAAACATTACTGAGTATTATGGGTTTGGTCCAAGAGGAAAAAAAAAAAGGGAAAGTTCATGTGTTGGCCAAGCAGGATCTACAGCGAAACAATAACTGAAGACATGGATAGCAGGGAAAAGGATCTGGCTGAGGCAAATTGTCTTAAGGAAAGAATGCAAGAGAAATATGGTCAGGATCAGCACAGATTTCTCTAGACCCTAGAGTGCTTGCCCTGAAATGAAGGGTGAAACCTTTGACTGCGTCCATATGGGTACAAATTTTAAAGATGGCATAACCCAGCTCTGTATTGCTGCTTTCCTGCCTCAAGATAAAAAATGAAATAGCCAGGCGAGTGCTACTGAGTACAGGCAAGTTTTTGGAAGTTGCAGATGAAAATTATAAAGAAAGCTTCTATAAATACAAGTCAGAATTTTTTATTTTTTTTTCCTCTGCTCTAAATACTGAGGGTCTGTAAGAGGACAGTAATATTAAGGGCACACCTTGATTCACTTGACATGTCAGAAGAAAAGGGAATTCCACATTTGAGCCAGGCTCTAAAATACAAATCTGTATAGCTGTTGCTAGCACATGCAGACTTGATCTTAACCTTGAAAGAAACTGCCTAGTTCACTGGTATTTAAGAGGGGGGATTTACTCCTATCCTGTAGCATTCTTTTGAATAGTTTCGTTATTCAAGTTAATACTTAAAGGTGACTAAGCAGCAAAAACTGGCCTCTGACTTTGTGACAACTTTGCTTTAGGCTATACAGCAAATCTGCTAGGAACAAACACATCCCAATTACTGCCACAAGAATAAAAGTAGATGATCCAGGATGATCCAGAATGCCTAATGTGCAGTCATGGCTGGCTCAAGAGTCAGGCATTTGTGAAAGCATCAGGGATTATCTTTAGACAGCTTCCAAGAGCGAGATACCCTCTCAGCTCCCCAGGAGTTTGCAGCAGGGCAGTCAGCCAAACCAGCACGGCGCAGCACAGCACGGCCAAGCTTTACGGGCTGCTTAGTTCTAGGAGACAGGTGAAAATAGAAAGCCTGCAGCTACCCTGTATCCTTGAGCAGGTCATGAACTCACAGTTCATGAGTTACAGCTCTTCACATCATCCTCTTCTCTATCCCCATCTTCTTTCTTACCTTCAGCAAGATCTACATGCCTACACCTTATGCTGCTTGCAGTAGGAGGTGTGCAAGCAGAGGCAGAGTCCTGATGAGTTCATTGCATATCACAACACTGCTCAGCTCTAGTACAATATAAGATACTGACACTGCTGGCCTGTCAGCTGGCATTTCAGTGTCCTGGCTCCAGCCTGTGTTTGAGATGGGTTTGCTCACTAATGTGATAGTGGCCATAGTGACTCCATTCAACACTGTTGGCACTGACCTCTAGAGATTTGACATTGTCAGATCTCTTTGGCTTGAGTTCCTATGTTTTTTTCTTGTAGGTTGGTGGCAAAGTTCTTAGCCACCACCAACACCATGACAGGAATTCTTCTGGGAGTTAGTGCACATTGTACATTTCTCAGCATTGTCACACAAGCCTGACCCTCAGATCACTGGTCACAGCACCCTAAACCACAAGTTACTTGGTTCCTTAAACATCTCCTAATGCTGATGGGATTCTGTTCTCCACCATGGAGTTCCCTATTACTATCCCATACTGACCTCTCAGCTTCATTTTCCTTCACTGCCACCATCCAGTCTTTCTGTTGGGGGTTTCTGATCACAATTCCCCTCCCTAGTATCACTCCATGCATCATACTTCATTTCACTTGCTAGAGCTGTGTAACTATAGCCTGCTACCTGAAGAATTCATGCCGTGTGAGAGGATTTTCATGAGCTTGCCCCCCGACGGCTGCAAGAGGGATTGCTGCCAGCTGAGGATACCTTCCCTGTAGAGACCTGGCAGATTTCCAGGCCCTTTGTTCTCTCAATACAGAGGGATCAAGTGCGCAGCATCTCCTGATAGCAATGGTGATTCTTGTGCAGTCAAGATAAAGCTGGTAAATCAGTCAGCAAAGTTGTTTTGTTCTTTTTTTCCCCTGCTCTCATGAGTAAATAAGACACTGAGTATTTCAGTGTTGCCAGCGTGAATGCGATGTCAATTCAAAGGCAGAGGCTGCTCAGCCCTTTGTGAGCATCCAGGGTAAATGAGAGCAGCTGCTTGCTCCTGCTGCATGATGCTTTCCATTTCATCTCAGCTGCAGGATTCTAACAGATATCAAAGCCAGCAGTACTCTGCATCACTCCCTCCCCCTTGTGAAGGAAAATAAGTCTTATCCTAATGAACCAGAAGGGGACATGGGGTTATTTTTCCTTTTTTAACATCTTGCTTGTTGTGGACTACGTGCCACACTCACCTTAGCTGGGACGCTGTTAACATTTAGCTGTGTAGAACACACACATATGCAGCTTGACTTTCTGCAAAATATAACCACATATCTGTTGATCTATATTTTACCAGCTACAGTCCCGCCTGCCATATTTGGTCTCCCCTGTCTTCTGAAGGAAAGCACTCTGGGGATGGGACACACTTTTTTTATCTGCAAAAAAAGTGTAAGGGATAGTTTCAGCCCTACGGAAAACAGGAATGTCTCTGAGTGCATACGAAATCTAGGTTTTTGTTGAAATAATCATAGTGTGCTAAGTTTTCCAGCTCTTATTCAGTTTCAATTGTTGGCTAGACCTTACTCAATGAGGCACGTACCAATGTAATCCTTCCCTGCTATCCTGTGTGCAAAAGTACACACAATTACCATTTTATAACTAAGCCATCCCAGTGACTCTAACAGGGCTATTTGTGATAAAGTCAGTTTGTCGTAGAACCAGAGCTTCAGTTCATAGGTGTGCACATACTAAATAGACAAACATAGTTTTGTTAAAAATAAAAGTTGTTAAAAAAGTGTTTTAGCCACGTCATGTGTAACCCTAAATCCCAAGTAACTATGAGACCAAAAAACTTAATTTACAATTAGCAGAGATTTTTCTGAGGCAATACGAAAATTCATAGAAGTTTTAGATTTTAGGATGAAACACATGTTTTAAATAAGCATGCACAATGATCCAGACAGGGAGACTCTGGATAAAAGACAAAAAAACAGGGTGCAAAGGCAAAAAATAGCCCATCAGCGGTTAAGGAAAAAATAAATAAAATACTAAACCATTACAAAGAAGGGACCTCTGGAAAGAGCTGGGTTTAACCTCTTGCTCAAAGCAGTGCTAACTTTGACAAGGTGGCAATTAATAATTTGCTTCAGGTTTAGCTTTAAAATATAGTAATAGAATTACCAAAACATTTAAATGTTAATCTTCATAACCTGGTACCAGCAATCCTATCATAGCTCACCAGGATGAAATAACACAGAGCTTTTTATCTCAGGTGTCTATAAATCTGTTAGGAAGAAAGCAACAGAGAAGGTCCAAGAGTTTTCATAGAATCATAGAACATGTTGAGTTGGAAGGGACCCTCCAGAATCATCAAGTCCAACTCCTGTACCTTTGCAGGGAACCTCAGCAGTCACACCACGTGCCTGAGAGAATCATCCAAAAGCTTGAACTCAGTCAGGCTTGGTGCTGTGACCACTGCCCTGGGGAGCCTGTGCCAGTGCTCTATCACCCTCTGGGTAAAAAACACCTTTTCCTGATAGCTAACCTGAACCTCCCCTGATTCAGCTTCCTGCTGTTACCCCGAGTCCTGTCATGGGTCACAGGAGTGAAGAGATCAGTACCTGTCCCTTCTCTTGCCCTTGTAAGGAAGCCATAGACTGCAATGAGGTCACCCCTCAGCCTCCTCTTCTCCAGGCTGAACAATCCAAGTGACCTCAGCCGCTCCACACAGGTCATCCCTTCTAGGCCCTTCACCATTCCTGTGGCCCTCCTCTGGACTTGCTCCAGTAGTTTGATGTCCTTTTTGAACTGTGGAGCTCAAAACTGCACACAGTACTCAAGGTGAGGCCACACCAGTGTGGAGTAGAGCAGGACAATCACCTCCCTTGACCGGCTGGCCACGCTGTGCTTGATGCACCTCAGGACATGGTTGGCCTTCCTGGCTGCCAGGGCACACTGCTGGCTCAGATTCAGCTTGCTATCAACCAGGACGCCCAGGTCCCTCTCAGGGGACTTTTAACTTGCCCTCCTCCCCAAAAAAAGTAAAGAAGAAAAAACGAGAAAGAAGAGAGTCCTATGTGCAGCAAGAAAGTAATTTTCTTTCCTTAACTCTTCTCTGCCTATCTCTTCCCCACTATTCATAGTGATACGGATATAAAATTACAAAACAAGCCATCTGTGACAACTGTCAGTTCAGGGCAGTGTTAGGTAATAAATGAACTCACTTCAAGGAGGAACAAGGAGTTAAGGTTTAAAGCTGGTATTTGGAACATGGAACTGATACAAGCAAAGAGGTCAGAAAGGACACCATAGAAGTCACTGCTGTCAGGGGTTCTTGAGCGGCAGCACAGCTAGTGCAAGAGCACTTCAAAATAACACTTACGTTTATAATAATCTGACTCAATACTTTAAATCTCAATAGAAGCTTTACATTCTATGTTAGCTTGCACCAAAGCATTGTAATTGGTGTATACACAGGCTTCTCAAAGGAGTGATACTGCATTTGTAGCTCAGCGCTATTCTGCTGTGTAGGACCTGGTAGCAAAGATAAAAAAAAATATCATGCTCATCTTTTATCATCAATACTCCCATTGAAGCCTCAAGACCCACTTCAGACCAGTGAAATGACAGAATACTACCCAGCTATGATATTCGGATGGTAAAGGAAGCACAAACAATGTGGGACTACTAGAAGAACACACACACCCTAGCCCACTTGCATATAACATCTATGCAAACAAGGATGTTGAGAAACGTGGGTCAATCACTGCATCAACACCAATTTGCTAAAAGACCTTTGAGTGTAGAGCTAAAAAACATTTCCTTGTCAAAACCATTTGACAGTTTGTACAGGCCTTTAGATCATAGCCCAGTTACTGCTATCAAAAAACACCTAAACAAACCTATAATAGCAGTAACTGGTTTCATATCTCACTTCTGCTGAGAATTGCCTCTTGGGCTGCAGAAGGTCCCGAACACAGAGGGAAGGCCCTGAGAAGGCCACATTATGATTTTGAGTGCCATACTTTTGATGCAAGATTTAGAACTGAGTACTGCTTTTCTCTTATCTTCCCTCAAGAGGCCCTCATAAGGTGGGATAACACTTTGTTACTCAAGTAATCACCAAGAAAAGGTAAGCCTGTTTTCTTGGGGCAGTAGCACAGCCAGTATTGTTAAACAGGAGACAGCACAAGCTCATTGCTTCCAAATCCTTTACCCAGGAAAAGGAAAAAACAAAAAAAGCATGCTTTTAGAAAAGGACACCTGAACATTGCACTTATCCTTTTCAAAAGGAAATTAAAATGAAATTTTGGACATCTGTAAGTAATAAAGACACCCACTTTGTGCTGACAGAAAAGAGTCCTGGGCAGCACCAAGCAGCTTTAGTCTGCAGGAGTGATAGACACTCTGCTCTACAAAAAACCCAAGGCATAAGTGTAAAAAACCTTCTGTAGCACAGATAACTCATTCAGCTAGCAAGGTCTGCTATAGCTAAAGCCATGTCCCAGAAGCTACAAAGCCACTACATTTGCATCACTATTGCAGCAGTAAGGACTCAAGGCACATTCTTTCAGCCACAGTCATTTTATTATACTCTTTAGACTGGAAGTCCACTATGAGAAAGTAAGTAGCTCTGGCACACAGAACAATTAGAATTTGTGTTATATACACACTATTACATCTATTTTCACCACAAACAGTTTAATCAAAAACCTGAACAGCTTGTTTATTGGATTTGTCAAATGAATGTTCCTTCTGGCCAATCCACAGATAGTCAGATATCTTAATGAAGAAATCCACATGGTAACCAAATATTGCTCCCAATGAATAAGCTGAACCTCAATGAAGACTTACTCATATTCTGACATCTCCAGTTGTCTTTTCACACACAAGCATTGTTCATGCACCTCAAAAGAAACTCACAGAAGCCCAGACACTAGCAGTTAGAATATATCAGCTTTAATTTCTATAGTTATTGTTAAGAGATTTTGACCATACTTTACTTTTTCTTCCCCCCAAGTGTTTTAAGTCATTTACTGCACATGTATACACATTCTCTTCTTTGTTAAATGAGTTTATAGTGAAACTATAAATTATCTTCTTGTTCAGAGACTGTCCTGACCCATTAAGTAGTAACAATATATTAAACACAGAGGTAATAACCTCCCAAACAGGCCTGTGAGCCGATTTTATATGGTAATCTGAATGGAATATCTGAAAATCTACATTTGATGGGCTGCCACTCTGACAGAGCTACAAGTTACACACTCAGATGGCTTTTGCAGTAGTAACAGTGATAGGAAGAAACTGAACTGCATTTTCACATGCCCTAGTTGCATTTACATTTCATTTTTCAGCCAAGGCTTGTTAGAACTAAAGCAGCTGCAGTAATAACCAAATGCAGTTGCTTGTTGCTTATCACTCATCCCTCCTATGAGACTAGTTTAAGAACCTGAAAGGGTTAGCATCCAGATAACCTCAACATTCAGCTCTTCAGAAACTGTACTACAAAGCTGCACAATTTTGAAAGGCATAAAATATTTCAAGATAATTAAACACTTCAGTTGGAGTATACAAGACCTTATGTCAAACCATAGTACAGAACAGGAGTTTGTACGAAGTATTATCAATTATTATTGAAATAAATCCTAATGGCTCCATGCTCTTGGCAGTGTGAGGTAGAAGCAGAAGCACTTCAAACTATCACCTTATTATACTCCTCTTTGAGTTGGATATATTCCTGGATTTCAAGAAATTCTGGTTGGCTGGTTTTGCAGGTTGATGTCCTTGTATAAAACCCAAATATTTCCTCCCCATAAAACCATATTAAGCAAGCCAAACACCTGTAGGTTAAGAAAAAAAGGTAAGATTAAGTCTTTGTTTGTTCGTTTTTAAAAAAAGCCAGAATGACTTCAAGGCAAGCCAGAAACAACTGCTGTCTTTGGCACCCCTTTGATTTGGACAAGACACTTCCACATGCTTTAGAGTATTACAAGCTTTAACAGACTTGTTTGGAAATCAGATAATCAACTTACTCAATTCTTTGCATGGAATTAGATGTTCTTTTCAGTCACTCAGCACCTCAGTATATACACATCCAGAGCACATGATTAATTATTACTGGGCCAATGAATAATAGTCAGAGTTTTGAAAAGCAGGATTCACTAGGAAGATCATACAATAAGCCTCATTTGCCCCACTGTGAAGAGTTCTTTCTATGAACATGAGCATCACCATTGTATTACAAATACATCATTGTATTACAAAGAACCTCTATTTGATGTGTAAAAATGCTCACAGTTAATTAAAAAGCTAGGTTCAGCACGAGAAGACAGAGCAGGAAGCTAGTGTTTCCTCTTAGTCAAGAAACCACTTGAGTAGCTCAGGAACATTATAATGTGCTCTTGGCTACAGACAGAAATACAGACACTCAAATGTGTCTGGAAATGCCACATTTAACAGCTCTAGAGACAGATCCTAGAAGTGGTTTCTCTTAGCTTCCTTCTAAAGAAAAAAAACTGATTGGTGTTTTACTACGGTATTAATGGGCCTGAATGACTGATAACCCATAAAGCAATCTTAAAACATGAAGCAACACATGCAATCAGTAGAAAAGGGCTCTCAGGTGCCATTGGCTATTTTATAACACCTTTATTGTACCCATATGGCAGAAGGCATACATACCACAGACACATTCAGAGTTCTCATGCTGGTCACAGAACCAAAACGACAAGTTGTTCCTGGGGCTTTGCAGGATTCAATTCCTGCAATAATGCTGGCCCCTGTGGACATTTTGATGTCAGCAAGCGCCTTTGCCCAAGCAAAGGTACTGACCAGCCACAGAAAGGCTGTTATGACAGTGATAGCCAAGTCCTACAGAAAAGAAATACTCATGAGGTCAAAACAAGACTCGCATGAATGTACATAAGAGAACAAGGCAGAGATACTATCAATTGTATAATAAAAATAACTGCATCAGTGCTAATGTTCACAAGAAAATTTAGCCATTAACAATGTTGTAATCACAACACAAGTTATATTGTGTTGATAATCAGCTACAAAACTGCATGCCTTTTGCATCTATCAAACATAAGTAACCTTATCCTTTGTAAAAAAATAGCTTCTAAAATCAGATGCCTAGGACTATGTCACAAAAATTTAAGTCAAAGTTTAGTAAAGTGGGGTTGACAAGAGAGAAAGGGCAGAGGATTTAAATCTGGATGGTCAATATGCTAAGATTTGGCTTGTAAGGTCACTAGGTCTATTTCTGGGCATGCTCTGACATTTCTCACTCTGAAGATCAGGGCTTTGGTATTTAAGGTGACTAAAATTCACAGGATAACTATTTCCCTCTGCCAGTTGCATCTGCATAGCAGGTGCTTTACACAAGGAAAATTCCCAGAGACTAACAGAAGAGGTTCTTCTTACAGAACAATTATATTTTCAAATACATGATATAAAAGAAAAATTGTGTTGAAGACACTCATCACCCAAGAAGGTGGAACTTCATTCCACTCTGCTTCAGGAACTGCATAAGGTCTGATGCCATGGATGTTCAAGGGTTTTGGGTCCCCTTTTCTGCTTGAGCATTGTAGTGACTAGTCTAAGATACTTGTGTTTGCACTCCATCTAACTTTCAGAACTACTGAATGCTCATAAGTTATTCAGATATTCTTGTATTAGCAGTATTTCCCATCTCTTTGTAGTTTCAGAGGCAAAACATTAAAATATCTTAGTATTACTTACAGTTAGTGGAAATTTGCTATTTTGCCGATACATGTGCATACATCCAAAATATACCACAAGGGCAGCAATGCAGTAGAGGAATACCAACACTCCAAGCGTAACAAAGAACTGAGCAGAAGAAGAGAAGTTGCCCACAAGATAGACATCAGTCCAATTACCACCGCAGTGCTTTGGGTCTGGTGCACTAAATACAACAGTACTCAACCTGCAAAGATTATATCCTTCATGTAGTTAAGATTTGCTATACAATAGAAATTTCATACAGGTATGATTCACAATAACAGTGCTTCAGCATTATGGTTGTTGTCTCTAAAAGACAATTTATATTTGTATAATGTATCAGTAATACAACACAAATATTTGTCAAGATGTCTGAGGATTGTTCCTCATCCTACACCAAGATATGCAATAGCAGCTTCAGGAGAAGAATTTTAAAATTATCTTTAGAGCAACTGAAGAAAAAACCCTAATTTGGAAGCAGACTTAACAATATTAATGTTTTAGAGACTAGCATTTAAACAAGGGGATCAGGACTTAAAAGGCACCAAGTTATATTACAGCTACAAGAAAATGCAAGCATAGGAAGATCAATAAAACCTCTGTTAATAGCAACAATCATTCAGTGACCAGCACAGAATCATTTCAGATTCCCACTCTCCCCTGCAAGTGCTGTTACAATGCTGGGTTTTGTGACCAAATTCTACGTTTCCGTAGGAGTTTTTACTAGCTGGCCCCTGAGTCCATTTCTATACTTACACCTCTGGTTATTATACTCCTCGTGCTCCAGGAAAGGAGCTTGTCTCTACAAGAGCACTACAATGACAGTGGAGTATTCAGTTTTTACACACCCAACCACCTCACATCAAGATTCTAAGTGGAATAAACCAAAAAGTGTTTTCCACTCAGTCTTTAAACAAAAATATGAAAATGACACACCCAAAATAATCTTATCTGGCCCTCCAAAGCAACTATAAATTGATGAAGAAATAAGTTGTTAAAATTAACTGTATTGGTTTGCTTATTAATTGCCTGGTGTAGAATTGACGCAGTGCTAGAATAGAGTGTAAGGCAGAGTGATACAAAGCAGCCTATTGCCATTTCTACCTACTTCTTCCTATAGGACACTGACAACCACAATGCTTTCGACAACTACAACTCAATATTTATTTATTGCTACTACAGAGAGCGCCAAAGGTTTCGCATGTTCATTTAGATACATACAGTAAGTACATATTCACAAAGAGACAGATGGGGAGTAAAGTGAATAACAAATAATTAGTCTAAGTGACAACTAGAGAGCTAATACTCACCTGAATGGATAAGCAAAAGCAGCTGTAACCGTTTTGTTCACCACACCTTTGCAGGAAACTAGAAGGGTCGTTTCACCTTGAAAGCCTCCACACGTGGCAAAAACAAAGATGGAAAAAATCTATAGGAATTGATACATAAACATATCAGTGCACACCACTAGAGCTCAAAGGAAATAAACTCAACATTTAGCTGAAACAGCCAATGAAGGCAAGATATAGGGACAAAGTTAGTAATGCTAAAGTAGGAAGTGATGTCAAGAGGCAATAAAAATCTTAAGTGTCTATAATCTAAGAACATGAACAACACTGCTAACAAAAGCCCATTTGAAAGTTTTTTGTTTATAGTTTTCTTAGCTCTACAGCAAAATGGGATTTTTTGGGGTTTTTTTGAATGCTACAAGCCAACACAGTACCTCTTGCAGCTGGTAAGGGAAGTATTTTTAGAAGTCTCAGACATCCACAGCTGTAGAGTAGCTAGAAGGTACATACTCAGAGCATTGCACACCAGCTTGACTCTCCAAGTAGCCCTTGCTTTCCCTTTGTTCACTAGCAAACCCCTAAACCCCCAATAATCAGAATACAGAGCAGCATAAATTACTACAACATAATTAACACATAGATCTATGTATCTTTAGAACTGCATTCATCTCTTCCAGTCAGAGGGCTTGGCTCAAGAATAGCCTTGTGTTGAACATCCACCACCACAAGGCAGGGAGCAGGCAGCCCATTAGCACACACCTCCTCAGGCCCACCCAGCTAAGACACAGGAGCAAAGCCAGACCTGGTTTTGAAGAAACAGCCCCACAGGAGAAAAAGCTTTCCCTCTGTGTCTCTCTAGCCCCACTCACCAACTCGAGGACCTTAATGAAGCCCAGAGGCTCCACTAGCAGGCCAAAGTCCACCCTCAAGTCAACCATCCTGGGAGGCACCAGCAGGGAACTGCACCACCACCACCTGTCCATGGCTGCAGACCTGCATGGGCTCCTCCTTATAGGGCCGGGCCCTGTGCTCCTCCCTGCCACACCCCACCCGAGCTCCCTCCCACTGGGGCTGGTCCCACTCAGTTGCCTCAGGCTGGGGCTCTTCAGTCTCAGTCACAGCCAGGGGAGGCTGGTCCCAGTAGACCGGGAGAGCCTAGCTGTGTGGGGTGGGTGCCACTGCCACGGGGGACCTTGTCTGTGGGCTGGGGGAATGGCACCATAACTGCCACAGAAAGGAACATCTTCAGCTGCTCTGTGGAGTAAGGCAGCAGTGATGCCTCTCCTTCCCCCCGGAGGCTGAAGGGGCTGTGAGTGACTGACGCTACAAGGTGCTGCTGCAGCAAAAGCTGTGAGTGCGGTGGTGTCAGGGCTATGTGTCCTCATGGCCAAGCCTCGCAGGAGGGAGGGCAGGTGGCAGGCAGAGGACAGCATGCTTTGGAGGATCATCTGTGCTATACCTTGATGTTGGGCTCCATGATTTTATTAGCAAACAAGGCAGAGGCTCTTGACAATTCATGTGCAATGGAAGCTTACTAAAATCTCATCAACCACAAGCTTTAAATCATCTTTGTGATAGTGCTCTATTGTTGATCCGTTAATCTTCAGTGAAGATCTTCAGCTAAAACTCATGCTGAAGAAGATTTGAGGCCTGTGAGAGAAGCTGCCTTCTGCCCTCCCCACTGACTGGAGAGCATGGCTGGCTGAGACAGCCAAGGGATGTGGCACTCGCTGCAGCGGTTTCCTGGCTGTGCTTCTTCTAGAAGCTTCTTCTGTGATCGTGGGGACACTCCTGGGAACCCTCTGAGGAACATCAGGGTGTCTGGTGCTGCACTTGAGAAGGGATAGCTATGGCTGTCTGGCTGTTCTAGCAAGATCTAACTGATCTACCAGCTTCTAGCAAGCTCTGTGAGCTGCTCCTGACCAAAGAGTGCTGGGCAGTTCTGTCCCAGCTGAGCCCTGTTATGTCTGCCAGGCAGCCTTGTAGCAGGTGCTGAGGAGACACAGGTGGAAGAGCTGGCTTGGAGTACAGCTCCTGATATAGTCGGTGGGTGCAGCAGTTTGTGCAGAAGGGGGCCAGCAGCCTTCACAGAGCAGCATGTGCATGCTCGGCTGTGGTGGTGATGTGCTGCAGGTCATGGTCCCCAGCAGTGTCTGGATCAGTTGTCCCTGGTGCATCAGAGGCCTTGGATCACACTGTGGTGTTGAGGGATGGTGCAGCTCTCCAGTCTCGGGGCTGGGGAGAGGTGCCTGGGGCCTCTTGCTGGCACTGGTTGATACAGGCTCCTTGCCTGCAGGAGAGGTGCACATAGGTGGAAGATGTGTGTCATCAGGAGCTGTGGGAGGCGGTCAGCAGCCTACACAGCATCAGAGATGATGAGAAAGGGATCAACTGGATCTTCCCTGAGACCCTGTAGCTTCAAGAAGCCTAATCTACTGCATTCCTATATGAGGGTCAGGTGGAGTCTGGGCTTATTGGGTTGGGAATGGGGATCCACTTGACCAAGTAGGGAAAAAGCGTCTTTTCCAACAGGCCGGTTAATCTGCTGAGGAGAGAGAGCTTTTAACACTGAGTGATCGATTTGGCATCGGGGAAGAGGTGATGACCCACATTAAGTGAGGTGGTGGACTGGTTTGGTAAGCAAGGGGCACGGGATGACATGATTTCAAGGAGACTTTGAAAACAAGAAAACAGCTTGCCCTGAAGTGTATGGATGCATATAAGGAAGTGCCAACAGAACAGCATTCTGGGGGAAGCTCTTCTCTGGGAAGTCAGCATGAGAGAGTTCCTGTCTAAAGTGCCTGTGTAGTAGCACACACGGCATGGGAACAAACAGGAGTATTTGGAAGTCAGTGTGTAGTTGCAGGGCTATGAGTTCATTTGGATCATGGAGAGAGCATAGGATAGCTCATGTGACTGGAGTGTTGCCGTGGATGGATACAGGCTCCTTAAGAAGGGCAAACTAGGTTGGTGATGTGCCCTTTATACGAGAGAGCAGAAGGAATACAAGGAGCTCTGCCTTAGGATGGATGATGAGTCAGCTGAGAGTTTATGGGCTAGGGTCAGGGGGCAGAAAAACATGAGTGGTGCTACTGTGGCTGTCTACTACAAGCTATATAATCAGGAAGAAGTAGAGGAGACCTTCAGATAACCAGAAGGCAGCCATGGTCCTCAAGGGGAACTTTAAGCACCTGCTGGAAGAGTAATGCAGCAGGGCATAAGAAATCCAGGCAGTTTCTGGAGTGCTGCGATGTTAGCTCACTCACACAGGAGATGGAAGAGCAGACATGGTGCGGTGCTATATGAACTTCATGTTGACAGATAAGGAAGGACTGGTCAGGGGTATGGAGTCTGGGGACAACCTTGGCTGAGTTTGCTCTGTGACAGATGTTACTACTGTGAATAAGTCGTGGGAGGCCAGACAAGGGTGGGAACACATGAGGAAGCTTCCAGGTTGGGGAATACATGTGAGGATGGTAGCAAAGCGTCAGCCATTTAACTGGCCTGGGGCTGCACTGCTGTGCAACACTGGCAGCAGGGTCTGACGTTCGCACACAGTTTGTCTCTCTGTTCAAGGAGGATTTTTGACCCTGGCTTTCTGTACAACAAGCAAGAGAGGTGCTGAAATCTGCCTGCTGCTACAGGGTCCTGGAGGTAGTCCAAGTGTAAAGCTGTGGAAAGGATGTCTCTTTCCTTTCTTTCACTGCTACGTTACACACGCAGCTGCTGCCCAGCCTGGCAGCCTCCTGCCTGGCTGGTGTCCTCTGCTTTGTCCTCGTTTGTGCTTGTGAGCATACCAGGGACTGCACACACAAAATATGTTCAATCCCCAGTTGTCAAATGTTGATGTGCCTGTCCTTGAGGGTTATATAAACTTCTAAAATGAATAGACTAGGCTTCTTTATTACATGAAAGTGACATCATTGATCCTTCAAAGTACAGTGAATTAGTATTACTATTAATTCCAGTAGCTGTAAATGGCTTTTAAATCTGGTGTAACTGTAAGCTTGATAGCGTCACTACTAAGATAGTTATTAATAATATTAAGTATGAGCTTGCTGTTGAGATAAATTTACAGATTAGTAATTAATTAATTAATTAGAAATATTGACTGTTTGTCCTGTCTATTGGCAATCTCCAAGAATATGCATTTATGGGTACAAAGCACTCCTGGTGCAGAATGCACTGAAGGGTGAGAGCACCTGTATGGCTACCTGTGGAGCTTTCCTTGGCAGAGTGAGGCCATTCTGCAAGTGCTCAGGGAGCCAAGAACAGGGTGCTAAGCCTCCCTGGAGTCTATCAGAGTGCACAGGTATCATCAAGCATATGGTAAATTTAATTTTTAAAACATTGCATTGTTGTAATTCTGTCAAGGGAATAGAAGACTCCCAGATGTATGCAGGCTTTTGAAGCACAAAATTGATGAGCCACTCCTCGGAGCAGGCTACTAAAACACTAACACTCTTAGTGCTGTTAGAAATCACAGCAGGGTATCACAGGAGTGGGAACGCCCAAGATGGTATGAGGGGCCTAAGCCACTGGTCTGCAGAACGGCACCTTGCATTTCCAAATGAAGGTGACAAGATCTGTGAGGGTACAGACCTCCTATGCATGCTCTGGTGTGGTCTTGGACAGAGCCTTGAGAAACCTTCATCTCCTGCAAGTGTGTTGCTCTGTGGTACCAGAAGCCCTTTAGTACAGCAGGGGCAGACCTGTCCGCCTGAATCTCCACCCTACGGCTTTGGAGGTGCTTTAGATATGGTCAACAAAGGCTGGTTGAGTACCTCCAAGATAAGGTTTAAGACAATAAAATGAGTTATCTCATTAGTTACAATGAATTTATAATCTGACTTCGTAAGATATGTCATTGGCTGATGTTGCAAAGGGAGAGCAGTGACCTGTGACTTTGGTGCTGAAATTAATCCCTCTTAAATGCAATGGAGTTGAACAGTAGGTGCAAATTAGGGAATGAAACCACAGCAGAGCTGTGCAAGTCTCCTAGGGTGGGTCTCTTTTATGGGGAAATTGCAATGGCACAACTAAAACATGCTTTAGTTAGGGCTGTGCAGGTCTAGTAGGATCAAAGTTGGTGTTCCTAAAGCAGCGGGTGAAACACACTCTGATCTTGTAAGAGTCTGTCATAGAGTTAAATGAGCAAGGTCCAACCCAGGAAAACATACCCTATGGGAGACTATCTATGCTCCCTACTCTCCATATAATACATGGATCTCACAGAACTCCCCTCCACGATCCAGACAAGCAGTGCAGAGGGATCGAGCCAGCTTGACTAGCTTAGCTGCCTGCATAGCCAGTGCCTATAAGGAGTAGAATAGGAATATAAAAAAACCAGACAGACCAAGATAAAAGATGCAATATATGTTTGCTCATCCTCTCTACATCCTCCATGCCTAAGAAAAACTGTTCCATATATAAGTGGCATAGAAAGTCTTGGCTCAGTCTAAATGAACAAAACAACTCCCTGCCCCCCATCCAGTATATCTCAATACTTTTTTCTCTGTCTTCCTTCTTTACCGTCTTCTACTAAAGCCCTGTAAGCAATGCATCTCCCTAAAAATACATATAGGCACTTGTTTGATTCCTCTCCTTTTCCACTTGTCAGTTAGTTAAAACCATTTCATTATTTAAAGCATCCTTCAAAAATGCTCTCAGCTCTGTGTTTTCAGGTGTCAGATATCCAGTATGGATGTACTCTGAACTCTATACAATGTTCTAGCTGTGGGCTCATTAATTCAAAATTTGAAAAGGCTCTTAATTTTTAACTCCATACAACATCTCTCCGCTGAGGTTAAAAGTATTTTGGAACATTTTCATAGTGAATTCCACTCCAGTGTGATATCAGACACTTTAAATATCGATAGTACTTTCACAGGGCTAATTTCGTAAGCTGAAATGGATTCTGAATCAAATCTCTGTAAGGAAGAATTTAAGCAGGTAGGCTGTTTAAGAGCACTGGAAAAGCCCACTATAGAAAAAGAGAGTTATTTTGCTTGGAAAATCAGTTTGGCTTAGAAAGAAAGTGACAGAAGTATAAAAATTATATAACAAATGGGATAAAGGAGAAGTTGGTAATAATGAATACAAATTGGAAGGCAATGTATTGCCAACAAGATAAGAAAGCAAATGGACCAAGGGACCAGTGTATGGTTTACAGCCTTGCAGACAACACCACCACCACCTTGTTGAAACACAGGAGAAAGAAAACATTATACCAGAGTGAATATACAGAAATGATGGAAATCAACTAAAAAAAAAAAAAGAAAAAAAAGAAGAAATAAAAAAAGCAGGAATGGCCAATATTGTATTTTGGTTTTAGGAAAAAGTGGGAAAGTGTTAATATGGTAATCGTGTACTAAATCCTTTCCACTCCAGCAGGGCTCAGGGGACTGTTGAGTCACATCTGCAAAAGCTTTTATATCAGTTGTTAACACCCAGCAAACCCAGTTTGGACAGGGCTGATAAAGGAGGTTGCTTAATATGAACAATGATTGCCCGTCATCTTGGAAACACTGGCCAAGATCCAGGTGTCTGACATTATAGCATTATAGGCCTATGCATTTATCGCTATTCCTAAGAAAAAAGATGGAGTGACTGGTGCAGAACCCTCTTGATAGGGAATTAAATTAGAACAATATAGTTAATGTCAAGCTACACGGTCATTTGGGAGTGAGTTTTTGCTGATTAGCTGATGCTTCAGCCATCAAAAGACTGGGCCGATAATAGTTGTGACTTTAACGTACTTCCAAGTTCTGCAAGGTATTTGACCTGGTATTGATGACTCCAGAAGGGTATAAAACTGATGTGAAACACTGATTTAGTTAGAAATTAGGGAACTGATAGCTCAAACGGAAAATCAATATTATTAGTGAAAAAATAAGAACCATTTCTCAGTATACCGAGTCTCATTCTTTGGAAAGTAAAAAGGAGGACAAAACTATGAGGTTTATGTAGCTGGTGTCATGGTGTCTGATGAGGCTGTGGGAGAGACCAGCAGGATTCCCAGCTGCCCCGTGGAGACCCATCTCCAACAGAGACAGCAAAGCCCTAGTGCCCTGCATGAGGAGCGAGCAGGCTTCCTCTGGAGCACTGTGCAGCAGTCTCATTTGCTAATGCTCGCGGAAGATTAATTCAAACTACCTGGATGATTAGGGGTCATGGAGAGCTCATTTTCTTAGACTGAAAGAACTTGGGTGGTTTAGCTTAGCAAAATGAAGAGTAACTGAAGCTATTACTGCTGGCTTGAAGTACACGAGGGAGTAGATGCAGGGAAGGCAAAGATTTATACTAAAAGACAGTTTTACCACAGGGATCACTGCATATAATCAAAGAATATAATTTATGCGGAACATAAAGTGCAAGTATGAGATTCTGGAAATGTCTTCCAGCAGAAGGCAAACACTGAAAGTTGTTTGAAGAGGGAGATCAGAATATTTGCAATATTGTTGCTTGTGATAGCAGTGGAAAAAAACCTGATGATTCGTAATGTTCTTTTCCCATCCTAATCCCTGCATAGTCCAAACAAGGATTAATTCAGGGAAGTCCTGAGCTCTGTGTTTATAGATAAAGCAAGAGTGGATGATTAAGTTAATACTGATCTGGCAGGGGAGACACCATTGCATGGGACTGCTCTGGCCACAATATTGTCTATTCTGCCTGCCATAACTTTGGAAAATCCAGGGCGGGAAAGTGCTTTTCTTCCTCTCATATCAAGTAAGTCTCACCTGCCAAATAGCTGTCTACAGGTAGTTTCTCGTGATGCAATAGGCTGCATTTGTCTATTTATGTTGTTAGCTGTCTGTTTTCTAGTATCTTTGCATAATTTTATTTGCTTGTGCACTCTTGATGGTTTAAATATTTCCTCTTTAGACCTGTTAGTATATTTATGACTCAATTTCTTTCTCTTTTGACTCTCTAATAACAATGCTGACTTATATTGTTCCTTTTTCGTGTTCTCTAAAGGCACTTCTTTGCCTTGTCTCCAAGACTCTGGAAATCACTGTTTAATGTTGCCCTTTGGTAAAAGTCCTTGAGACATATCTCACTACATGTGCCATTCATCTATCGTATCCAAGCAGGTTTTCAGTTCTGTGGTTAATTCAAGTTAGATTTTTTGAGACACTGTATCAAAAAATTTAAAATAAATTATAGGCGTTTTACACTGCCTTTATTTAATTTGCTCATAGCAGTTTAGTTACTTCTGAACTATTATGTTGCTTATTAGTACCCTTGCTGCCTTAAATTTTAATTTTCTGCTGCTGTCCGTGTAAGAATTCCTGTTATTCTTCTTGATCCCTGTGGCAGCCACTGAAAGGCAGGCAGTCGTGTCCTCTACCCCCCACATTTGTCTGTACATTTCCAAAGGAGAGGGAAGGCCGCCCTTCCCAGCGAGGCAGCAGCTCCTCTGGAGGATGCTTCAGAGCAGAAATTTCTCGTAGCTGCCCTTGTCTCCCAGGCAGTGTGATTTCCACAGTGGATCACAATCTACGAATGAATCTTGTGGCTTAATTTTCATAGCTCATCACTTTGTTAGGTGTTTACTGGGTAGCTGCGGGACCTACCCTGTACAGTATGTGGAGATGTGCCTTGTTCTGTAAATACACCTTGGGAAGTCATCACTGAAGACAGAGTTCTGGCACATAACAATTAACTGTAAAGGACAAAGAATATGATTTATTCACTTGGAATAAAAATTTAAATTACACTGTAGAGCGATGAATCTTCAGCCAGAATGAATCTAGTTGCTTACTGGGTTTTATCTGGGCGTGCCGAGTGATTGCAGACAGAATCCTATTCTACCATCTAGTGGCGTGTTGTGATAGTGCACAAGGCGGAAAGTGCCCATGTTCAGGATAAGGAGGTTATTAGTAATTTAATAAATTGGTTTTAATTTATGTTTGCCATCTGTGCAACCCAACAGAATTTCTTGGATGAAGGGAAGACATTAAGAATGCCACAGATGCTGATTTAAAGTGGAAAGTATGGATAAAAGGTGGTAGAACATATTCTTTGCTGAAGCCAGACCACTTAAGCTTGATGTGGGTTATCAGTAGCATCCCTGAATATCTGAGTCCCACTAAAGGCTACCATTTACTACTACATGTGATCTGTACCTAATGGCAAAGTACACCTCTGCAGTGCTAATATTCACTTACTTTTTAATGAATCTAGAAATCAGAAACCCCCCTTCCCTTTCCCCTTCCTTCATTTTCTGAGAGCAGTCTCTGATAACTCACTCAGTAAGTTCAGTTTTTACCATATTATGCCACTTTCAGGCAATATCTGTCTATCACACTTCAGCTTACCGCTGTGTTTTCTAGTGCTTTATGTGCTGCTTCTTTGGCACTGACACTTAAGTAAACATCCTCCCTTCACAGCTGCACTGTTCTCTGCAGAAGTTTATACTGTCACACATTTGACCTGATCAGGACAGAAAATCAACCCATGAACAGATTCTTTTTTGTTCCAAATGGATGTGCGAAAGCGTGTGCTGGCACCAAGAAAGAGGTATTTCAGGGCAACATCCCGGGAGTTTTCTGAACACAAAGAGCAGGAGAATTTGACTCAGCAGAAAATGCAGGTAGGACAAAACCCCTTGAGAGCTCCCAAATGTACTGAATCGAACTGCTGAACTGGGCTCAAGATCAGCTCAGATCTATGTACCAGTTGCAAAGAGCTGTTGTAGCATTCTGACTCACAGAACTAAAGCAGTGTAAAATGTGTCCATTTATCTGACTGATGGAGAAAGTGCAGCATCCACTCTACATGCTGAACATGCTTCTATGCTGCTGTGCAGCTAAGGCTGCTATAAAAATTGTTTGCATTTCTAACCAAATCTCATTAGAAGTTTATGTATAATTAATTATACAACTAAGCTGAATGCATTAATTTTTTTCCTTCTTTATTTTTCTTGAAGGTCCCAGATTTCCCAACTGTTGACAAAGGATGTGTTAATGACATCATTATGAAGTTCTGTTGTTTACTGTTTTCTTCAACAAGTAGTAATTTTATTAACTTTGGCAGAGAGATTGGTGTTTTGCATGATTTCAGTAGATTTTGTGACACAGAGACATAATATAAAACAAGATGTTCCAGAATAAACAGGACTATTACTACCAGATGGAAATAGTCCTGAAGCATTATTTGACTTGAAAAAACAAAAACATGTTAGGAAAAACATCTTAGGAGTCGGCTTAATCATCTTGAAAACAATATCAAAGTATAAAATACTGTTTTTCGAGAAAACAAAGGAAGTATATAAATAGTGATTATTTCAGATTTTGTTACTTTATTGTCTATCCACATGTTTAGAATATGATAGTCTTTAAAAGGCATGCCAACACACTTTAGTTAGTGAGCCAACTCTACAAAGTAATTTGAATCTGAAATGAAGTATATTTCTGATTATAACACAAATCAGGGCAGCTAAAACTCAGAAGATATTCTGGCAGCAAGCTTAAATATACATGAACTTAGAGACAGTAGATGTTGGCTGACCTTATTTGTAGAGCTGGTCAAATGATTAATTGTGATTTACAGATGAATTCTAAATTTATCCTGCTAACAATAGCTTATGCAATCAGTGGGTAATGAGCCCTGACATGTGACAGGTTTATAACTCAAATCCTGGTCATGGACATCAGGCCACAAAATAAAAATTAATCTATTCAACAGTACAAATATTTCTCATTCTAAATGGTGAGAAAGGAAGTCTTGTGTATTTGGGTGGAATAACTTCACACAAATACAGATGGCCAAACAAGTATTATTTGTCTGCCAAATGAGACACAATAGATATTCTTAAAGAATCTGTTAAAAACTTGGAAGCAATGAAGTGCTGGGTAGATCATATCTTTTAGATCACAATTTGCAAAAATACATACGGATTAAAGACAATGCAAGCAACAATGAGAAGTGAAGTGAAAACTGAAATAGAGGGCATAATAAAATTAAAGTGTTGCTATGTAGTTAATTCAGTTATTATCTGACCAGCTTAAATTTTCTAGAGAACAAAACACAAACCAAATAAGTCTCAAGCAACATATGTAAATAAAAAAGCCTTTTTTATTGTCATTAAATGCAAATGCTACTCAGTGAAAGAAAATAGGTCATTAAGTCCTTAGTTCAAAATTTTGTACCTTTCCAAATGCAAGGGTGAGTTCTCTTTTTAATGCAAGCCAAGAGTTTGGCCAAGTCCAACTTCATGTAGAAAAAGCAAACTGTACTCTTGGCACTGTAATTTGGTAGCTACATGTTTAACATCTTTCCTCCAAGACTGCTTCAGCACTTGAAATTTAGCATAAACAAACCAAGGAGGTGCCTTGGTTTCCTTCCTGCATCCAGAGTCAGGGAATAAATTTGGTCACTGATGATACCTGCCGAACTGTGGACTTCCAACAGGAGCATGTTTTTTGGCAGAAAATGCAGCAAATGAGAATACCAGTGTGGAATTTAAGGAAAACCAGGATGGCCCTGTACATAAAGAACTCTTAAGGATGACCTTGCTTAATCTTGTGTGAGCCAGTGGGAGCGACAAAACCACTTGTTTATCACGGAATGCATCTTGAACAGGGGTTTTGCGGAGGCAGGGGTCCTTGCTGTGGTCAGCAAGATAACAGAAAACTTGTATAGTTCTTTGCTTCTTCAGGGAGCTATGTTGTCCAAAGGGTGACCTTTTCCTCAGTACCTGCAGAATACATATTGAAGTTGACACCCCTACATATGCTAATGAAGAGTATAGCAAACATGCTATACATGTATGACCATAGCCCTCGTCTCTCCACCCAAATCACACTGCATGTCACCTGAGGGTGGGAACCTCATAGCTTTGGGGATAAAAGACAGAGAAAAGGATCATTAGTGAGGAGAGGAGAACCAAAAGACAGACAGATCAGTCGAGGGGCTGTGTTCTCTTCCTCCCCCCCAGGCAGGGACGCCTCTCTTGGGTAAGTGCTGCGCCTTTCACCTTCTGGGTGGAAGTGTGCCTGGGCTGTATTATTACTATTGTTGTTAGCAATATTAACGTCCATAAGTAGTGCTTGTGCAGTCAGTGCATTTATCAACGGCAATTCTGAACTTGTTATATCTGTCATCTTAATAATCTCTATTTCTTACAACTTTGTGCATCTGTTTCCATGCAAGTCCTTGGTGGGACTCTGAAACAGGCAAACATTGACTCTGACAGGTGGCTGTACACATACACACGTAACCCTTTAGATATAAACTGTTGACAGAGTTTGGGACTAGGACTGGATCCAGCTGCACCTAGACTCCTCTCTGAGAAGGAGTTTAGAAAGCAAGGGGGTCTAGTCTGAATCTCATCACTCAATGGGAGGGCTTTCCCCAGCCACCCCACAGAGACTTTTACCTTCCCCTTTTTTGCGACAACCGGTTGAGAAAGAAGATGTTGCAGTGTTGCAAAAATATCCTAGGAAAATAATATTGCAGAGAAACCAGAAGAAAAGGATCTCCCATAGGCTACTTGACAAGACCAGACCTTCAAATACTTGGGCTGTAAAAAAACTGTCATTCACAAAAATATTTCTAAAAATCAGGTTTAAGATTTGCTTTAAGAATTTTTCCAGTTTAATTTTTAAAAAGACTTCTTGTCTTTCCAGAGCCTTATCAATGTGGTGAGTGGCAGTATAAATGCAGTGTAACATGTAGTACAAAACACAGAATCATAGAATCATAGAATGGTTTGGGTTGGAAGGGACCTTGAAGATCATGTAGTTCCAAGCCCCTGCCATGGGCAGGGACACCTCCCACTAGACCAGGTTGCTACAAGCCCCGTCGAACCTGGCCTTGAACACTGCCAGGGAGGGGGCAGCCAAAACTGCTCTGGACAATCTGTGCCAGTGTCTCACCACCCCCACAGGAAAGAATTTTTTCCTAACATCCAATCTAAATCTCCCCGCTTTCAATCTGAACCCATTTCCCCGTGTCCTATCACTACCTGCCTTTGTGAAAAGTCCCTTTCCAGCTTTCCTGTAGCCCCTTCAGGTACTGGAAGGCTGCTGTAAGGCCTTCCTGAAGCCTTCTCTTCTCCAGGCTGAACAACATCAACTTTCTCAGCCTGTCTTCATAGGAGAGGTGCTCCAGCCCTCTGATCATCTTCATGGCCCTCCTCTGGACTTGCTCCAACAGCTCCATGTCCTTCTTATGCTGGGGACTCCAGAACTGAAAACAGTATTCCAGGTGGGGTCTCATGAGAGCAGAGTAGAGGGGGAGAATCACCTCCCTCAACCTGCAGAAGAAAATCTTAGTTTCCCAAGGTGCTTCAGCTGCAGTAAATTAAATGTGACCGGGGACCTTCCTGGACATGGAGGCCCACTGACATGGCGTTTCTGCTCATAAAGCCTCAGCCTTGAAACCATGGTGGCTGTATGGCCTGATGGGAACTATCTCTGGATCATCCTCGCTCCTGAACTATGCCTGGGAATTATTTGGGAGCATGCCCATGTGCCCAATTCCTGCCCTGGAGTGCTTCACCGGTTTCCTGGCAGACAGTGCTCCGGGGCAGGTGGCTCTCCTTGCCACTCTTGAATTTTCTCATACAGAAGCAGCATTTTTGTGGGAGGGCTGGAGCACCCATAGAGAGAGAAGTTGCCTGGGATTTCCTTCTCGTTCCCTGTTGCAGTGACTCTCATTACTTTCCCACCTCTCCAGGCGCTTAACTGCTTGTGTCATTCCTTGCAAGCCCGATTTCTCCCTTCAGCCGTCACCTCCCTCCTTCATACCGCCTCCGTTTTTCACAGGATCTCTCTCATGTTAATCAATTCCGGGGAAATTTTTCCAGCCTCCTGTGATGGGAGACGGAAGGCAGCAGGAGGCTGGCAAGAAGCCAGGCAGGCAGGGGAATAATAATGCTGCCTTGTCTGCTCCAAATCCATTTTATTGTAAGCATCCTGCTATACAAGCCATTTCATAAGCCATTCATCATATTCACAAATGAGCTCTTTACTTGGAGAAAATTTTGAAAAATGGAAAGCTTAGAAGGAAAGTCTAGGTTTCTTAATTAATGTGATCACTTGAGGGTCATTTATACATACTGGTGCCACTGTCATTGCAATATGTCCTTCAGCAAAGAGTCCTTCAGCCTGTCCTTTAGCATGTTAGTAGAGCACAACCAGTAGCATTTGCCTTACCCGTGTACAGCACTTTGAAGCCTCTGGCTGTGAGAGATACCCGTTGTGCTGTCATCTCATGGTCATGGACCGCTGTGCATGTGCATGAACATGTAATTTAAAACAACTAAACCCAGGAGTCAGTTCTAGTAACTAATACATCTTCTGTTTCAGCACTGGAAATGCTATGTTTTGACTGGCTTCCTGGAGATTTTTCCAGTAGTTGGTTTAATCAGTCTTGCTGGTAGTCTGCTGGCCCCAGGCAGCATTTCAGTAGCGCCTGTTAGTGAAACATAAAGCTGAAACAACCTCTGGGGGCCATGGGCAGCAAACTGCGAGGCTGTCCCAGCTTGGCTAGTTCTGCAAAGGCATAAATCCACTGTTATTTCCTCTGTTCATCCTTTCTGCACTGAGCACACACCAAATTCTGGGCTATACATAGTGCCTAAAACTTGTACCTTTTCCATGCTTTCCTGTTAACATCCAAGAGAGAAGAGGTCTTTTTTTTTTAAAGCTCCCTCAAATAGGTGTATATATAGGCCTGGCATATAACATATGTGCACATAATTTACATTAGGCTATAAATTTCAAGCACCTGATTAAAATGCATATTGTTAATGGAAGGCAGAATTTAGGACCTAAGTGTTTTGACAAAACCATCTGTAAGTTGGAACTTCATTCAATTTTTTCATTAAGTTGATATAAATCAAGAATAACTCCTTGTAAGTGATATCCTAAGAAATAGATGCCATTGAGATAGCTTTAATTGAAGAATTTGGCTTCAGTACAAAAGCATGAAGGCAGAAATCAACCCAAACATGAGCAGTCATATACAGATGTGTGTGCTCCTGAGGGAATACTCTGCTCTTCTCTGTATACATAAGGCAAAGTTCTTACTTGGACGCATACTACCAAAACTGGATATAAGGAAGAAATTTTTATAATGATGGTGGTGAAACACTGGAAGAGGCTGCCCAGAGAAATTGTGGATGTCCCATCATTGGAAGTGTTCAAGGTCAGGTTGGATGGGGCTTTGAGCAACCTGATCTAGTCAAAGGTGTCCCTGCCTATGGCAGTGGGGTTGGACTAGGTGATCTTTAAAGGTCCCTTCCAACCGAAACCATTCTGTGATTCTCTGAAAAATTATGATTTCTCCTGGGAACACTGATTCAGCCCTTCCCACCAGCTTTTCTCTGGATGAGACATTATGAGGTCCATGGGATTCATTGAGTTGCACAAAAGATCTCCTTTTTTTGCTACAATTCCACTGGTGGATGTAGCCCCTTACCAAAGCCCGTGTGTCACAACTCATTTGAGGCCGGGAGAAACACTTCCATAGTTTTAGGGTATCTTGCCCTGGTTATGTGCACTGCCATGGAACAGACTATAGGGTAAGACAGGCCCCAGGTCTGATCTAGTATGGACATTGCTCTGATTGATTTCTGCCCATATCTTATAAATATATATAAATGTATATTCAGTATAAATGTAAAACTCCCCATCTCACACTGGTGACACTCCTCTTCGTGTGCTCTCAGTAGACTAATTCCTCAGTAGCTTTATTTTTAGCCTCTTTTTGGCAAATGCCCATTGCCAAGTGTGAGGGGTTTAATGGCTTGGCACAAGGTTCAAGGGGTGCTGGAGGTGTCCCTGCTGAGCTGTGACTGAATGTCACCAAGCCATTATCTGAGACGATGTATTCCATGCTGACCACTTGAACTGTTTCATTAAAAATAAATGTGCTCTTCTGGCGGCGAGCGGACGCTCCTCCCACATGGCTCACTCCACCGTGAAGCCCAGCGGCTCGCAGCATGGATCTGTGGGCAGCGCCTGGCTCAGCCCCAGCCCTCCTGGCTGGGAATGCAGTTGTGGGCTGTCATGTGCCCGAGGCCAGCCTGGAGCGCTGCCTGGCCGGCTCAGACACGGCAATGTCCTTTCACACTCACAAGACCCTGACATGCCTCTGTCTGAAGAGCTCCGTGTACTTGGCAGGCAGCCTGCTTGTGATTTTCCAGTGGCACGTGTTCAGTGACTGCTGCTGTTAGCTTTGGCAGATGCAAGGAAAACATTTTGTAACCCTGGAAAATTCCCAGTACTCACACTCCCTCTGACTGGTTAACAGCATCCTCCTCCAATGGCATCTGCGGACTGAGAAGGATCAAGGAGCACAAGCAATAGGCGAGAGCCTTAGGAAAGAAGCAGGGAGAGAAGGAAAAGGCAAGGAGCAATTTTTTCTCACTTCAAGAATTTCATGGTATTATTTCTTATTCCAGCATTCAAAATTAATAGTTGGTCCTCAAAACCATGTTGTTTTTAAGATATGTTTTTAAGATATGCGTGGGACTTAAAAATCAGGCTCTTGATACAGCTGAGATTCCTTTTCATTTGTCTTCTGATCCTTTACCTTTAGGAGGTGATATTTGCCAGCTTTTCTCTGCAGTCTCGATAGCCAGAAACCTACTTTTCATTGTGAAAGCTGAGATCCTCACATAATCATATGACTCCAGAAGCTGGGGATAGCAGTACATTGCGTCCCACCGGACGAGCCATCAGAGGCAACAGTGCAAAATTTCCCTGGAGGGATCCTGCCGTGCTTAATGTCCCAAAGATAATGTACAAAGTCGCAGATGAGCAGCAGGAGCAATCTAAAGGTCACATTCAGCCCTGTGCAATGAACCAGCATGAGTATAGATCACGCACCTCTCAAGCAGGACCTCTCCGTCTAGGCAATGCTGACATTCATGTTGACCTCAAGACTGGATTGAATTTCACTCCAGGTGCATTCGGAAGAGCCAGCGGCTCTCCTGGTTACTGCAAAAGTGAATGGAATCAAAATCTCAGACTGAGAAAAGGACTTGGGGTTTGGGTGTTCTTTTTTTCTTTCTTTCTGATAGGTGGTTTATTCTCTCTAAACCTCTCTTCTGCTGACCAAAAATTGTATCCAATTCAGAAAGTATCTTTTGGATGAAGGTACTGGTACAACATATACAGAGAAGAAAAAGATATGAAATATTTTGATTAATATATGTTGCATATGTATATAGGATAAAAATAAAAATATTTAATTTTTACATGTTTTCAATTAAAATACTGTAGTTTCTCATTTTGAAAGCATATTTTATTCTGAAATTTGCCTTATTTAATAATGAGGATAGATTCCAAGCCGAACAGACACGGAACATATCAGTTTGGATCCAGCAAAATCCTTCAGCTGTGTGTGAATAAAATATGTTTTCTTTTGACTGCACTATTAAGAAAATCAGTCCTCAGCGTGGGACTTATCTCAGACACTCTGACAACGCAGCAGATTGTCCAGGAGCCTGCAGGGAGCTGGGGCTGGAGGCAGCAGAGCCCCCACAACCACCTCACGCTGCTGCAAAATCATTAATGACTGTTGCTGGAGAGATGCTTTGGGCAGAGGAGGTCACATTGCACCCAGCCGCTGCCGGTGCAAGGGCACGTAGGTTTGAACCAGAGCTTGTGCAAAAGCTTGTGGGGAAGCAGGGGTGTCTATGGATTTTGCAATCAGCTGGCAGTGCATTTTCTGTCTTTCAGTGTTAAATACCCAAACGCCCTTACTGATAGACCTCACATGGCCATCAGCAGCACCACACCCAGGCAGAACCTGCTTCTCTTAGGATACAAATTATCTCTGTTGTCAGAGTATAAAAAATACTTTAAGGAAAGGAAAAGCAGTAAGAGGCTTGCCAATGTTTGGGGGTTTTCTCCATTATTTACACAGCCAGATAGTGGGATAGTGGGTTTTGTTAGGTCATGGGTTCTGCAGCAAGTTTGGGCTGGAGGTTGTGCCAAGGATTGTACTTCTTGTCCCCATTTAGGTTGACAGCTGTGGAAGGAAGGGTCATATACTGCAAGAAGAGACCTTGGCTACTCCGAGAGTCCAGAAAACTCTGCCTTGGCAGCACATCTCCGGGGTAGGCGTTTGGTGTGAGCACTGAGTGATCACTTTATGGCCCCTGATGTTCTCCTATTGCCTTTCCTGTGGCAGGGGGTGTGTATAGTGCCCCAGCACAGGGTGGGGTGACATGCCTGGTTGTGCCTTAGCACAAAAATAAAATCCTGAGCAGTGGAACACTGTCAGACAGGAAATCACTTATTTCCTCGTGCAGCTGCTATGATCGCAATGTTGATGTTGGATCTTCCCTAGCAGAAAGAAACAAGTAAGTTCAACAGAAGTAGGGCCTGATTCCCCAACTCCTGTACTCACTTGTGAAGGTGGTTTTCTACAGCCCATCTGCACAGAGCATCGACCATGCAAGGTACCCGAGGTGGACGGTTGTACATTTATCTTCCAAGACACAAAGCTCTGAGTAAGGAAAAAAATAGTGTTTTAATTCTGTTTGGTTGAACCCAGTAAGAAACAAAGAGGGATTTTCCAATAGCACTTGAGGCAGTTTCATTTCCCTTGCCCTTGAGATAGAGATTTATAGTCCTGTCACTTGAGGGCAGCTGCTTGCACTCTTAACTCCTCTGCTGCCTTTGGGGAAAAGGGTAATAGTCTTCAGAGACCAAAAAATCTTCTCTGATCATTTCATGTTGGAAAAATTAGAATTTCGTGGCACCAAAGCTGGCTCAGTTGTAGTTTTCACTGCAGTTGTCATGCTTCCTCTAAGAAAGATGCTACACTCTCTGCTCAGCCCATTGGCAAAAAGGACAAACCTTGACAGATATGTGTTTGTTTCTTTTTTTCCTCACAATTTACTCTCCCTGTGTTGCCAAGAGAGAGCTATTGTTTCACCAACCCTTTCTCCAGCACCACAGGCCATTTTTAACTTTTGAACGAGGTGGGAGCAGGGAGTATTTGCAAAGTTGTGTGGCAGTAATTGACTGTAGAGGAAAATCAGTGCTCCCCATCAAAACAGCTCAATAGCCTCATGTGAATGCCCAGCAGTTTTGTTTCCAGATGCTATGTTTTGCCCTAGTAACGTTTCCAGTTGTCATTATCAACCTGAACTCTATGTTTTACCTGCAAATGTTTCAACTTGGTCGACATATTAGAAGGCTCAGGTTAATTCACTTTCTTTAAAACGTGTGGAAAAGGAGACCTGCACCTAAGAGTTGGGGATTCCTTGTGAAATGGCACACAAGAGACTGAACAACGAGGTACAGGTGGCAGCAGTGTGCATCTACTGGCTCCACGGGACCTATGTCTGATTTATAGTGATCTATATGAGACCAGAGTCAGGCACAGCCACCCTGGTAGTTTTCAGGCCCAGAAGGACAAAATGCCTGGTCTGATGTCCCAGGTGACCCTGCTCAGGTCCTTCCATCCCCAACAATATGGTGATTGTGTGGTTTCTTACATTGGGTTCCTCAAAAAGAAGCTTCACCAACTTAAAATCTTGAGGGTGATTCAAAAATCAATGTGATAAGTAAAACAGTTTAGTTTCTTTTATTGTTTCTTGAACAACCAGAACCACATTTTTAACCTTTCTTTTTGATATTGAAGGGTAAGAAAATTTTTAAAGTGAAGGCTGAGATTTTCACATAATCCTGGGGCTCCAGCAAGTGCAATAATCAAGACTGGGACCTGTGCTCAGGCTCACACGCCTCATGCCCTGGGGCCTGGATGGTGCCTCTGTAGCTGCCACGTGCCTTGGACTCACACTCGCCAAGGTTTTTTGGCAACTGCTTTGCAGTTCCCTGCCTTGCTCATGGAAGCAAAGGATGAAGCAGTAGCAGCAGCATCCCCACCTCCTCTGGGGTTTCCTATTCTTGTTTAAAACTAGGTCTTTCCTTGAAAAAAAATCCTGTTTGTTCCTGTTTGTCTACATGTTATCTCCCAGCCATGCCTGCCCTCCCACATGAAACCCGTACATGCCACAGTGGCCTCATTGGATTTATGGGCAGTGGCCAACTTGTGCTGGCTTGTTTTCCAGGAGGCTTCCACAACCCCTGGACTTGTCCTGGCAGCTCCCTGCCAGCACTGGCAGCTTGATGAAATTCCTCCCCACAACTGTGCCCACCACAAGTGTGCATCCCACTGCACAGTCCAGCCATGGCAAATTTGCTTGCATCCTCTGCAGACAGGGTAGGTCATAGCCAATGACTGCCTGGGTTGGTGGACACATGTCTCCTGGAGCAGAACCACATCCACACATTTCCTACTAACCACTATCAATCCACCTTAGCCTCAGCAGTATGAAGTTGCCCATCAAGACTGAGCTACACATCGACCTTCCCCTGACTGAGACCAGTCCTCTGGGGCTTTAAAGTCCATCTACTTTCATTAAAAGGAAACATGATTAGTGAGAGACCAGTGGTCACACTGCAGCAGCGGTGACGAATGACATGGTGATGTGCATGATGCAGGGACTGTCTTGTGCACTTGCTGTGCAGTTATTTGTGGTGCTACACTCTCTCCAGGGGAACCCTGTGGTGAGGACGGTGATGGCAGTGTTCCCATCAGCTGGCTGTTGTTTGGGGACCAGTTACCCAGCCTGGGAGCACCCACTACCACCCGCTACCCTCTTGCCCACAAGTGCCCCAGCACAGGAGCAGGGAGGCAGGTAAGAAACCTGCATGGACCATACTGGTATGTGGGGAAAGTGCTCACAGAATGAGATGGCCCTTCACCAGGTGGAGGTTGGAGCTAACAATGCTGAGATTGATGAAGCTAACAATGCTGAGATTGATTGATACCAGCTTCTCCCAGAGTGTAAAATCCCACCTCATAGTGCCAAGTCAGACAAGCAACATAGCTCCAACATACTGCTCAACCCAGCCGTGAAGGCATTCGGCTACACACGGGCACACTGTGCCATGAGGCTGCAGATGAGCATCCTCTCAGCACTTGTTTCCAGGCTCAGAAACCTAAAGCAGATCAGCCTCAGAGATGGTAGGTTGGGTCTGAACTCAGGGCAGCATTTTTAATACTAGTTTGTTTGTCTAAATAAATAGTAAAAATAAATAGTCCTCAAAAGAAACCAGTTCTATCTAACAACAGAGAAGCTCAAAAAGCTGAATGTGGTTAGTTATTTAATGGAATCCCCCAATTTGGTCACTGAAATAAATTTTCTTACCATATTTTTGAAGAAAGCAAAACCAGGTTAAATAAAATACAATTTCATAGTATTGCTATTTGAACTGGCATATAGCATGGTCTGAATTTAGGACTGTGCTAGACATCCCAGGAGGCAGGTGACGGTCTGCAGAGCTGGGATCAGGCTCATCTCACAGGCTGGGTGCTGTGGTGGCCACTGGGCAGGAGCTGGGCTGGGTTTCCAGCCTAGGACAGTGAAGCCTGAGCCTGAAGGGACCATTGTCAGCCTAATGTACAACTGTTATTATTTCTTCCACACCAGAGGTGGACAGGACAACCCATAAACACATGGAACACAAGTTGACATTGGCTTGGCTCGAATGGCATTATTTTGGGCTGCAAAATGACATTATTTGGGCTGCTCTGTTCCTCCAGACTCCTGCCAGCATGCTACAGGTGGCAGTGGGACCCCCCAGACCCAAGCTGGGGTGCCCGTAGTCAGAGTTTCACCCCTCCCACCACCTCACTGGCTGCCTTGGAAACTTTGTGGCTCCTGGAAGGTGAGAACAAGCCTCCAACAGCCTGGCCAAATCCTGCCCCTGTGACTCCCAAGGACAGTGCCAGCAGGAGCCGGGAGACAGAGACTCCCCATCACCATCAAAATCCCGGCTAATGAGAGAAGTCACTGCATCACCTCAAGTCTTGGTGGGAGGACACATCCCTCTTTGCCTGCTGGGTGGGACGTTGGAGCCCCAGCCACCCCTTAAGCACCCGCCTGATCTGGCTGTTTGGTCACTGTGGTTTAGGGTGACTCTCTGAACTAAGCTTTGGATGCCCAGCCAGTGCAGCTGTACCAGAGGCTATGGAGACCACCAACGAGTGTCCACCAGTGGTATCGCCAAGCAAAAGGAGGACACTGGGCTTCAGTGTTAGTTCAGTGGATGGGTAAACTAACTACCAGGTAAAATGCCTACTAGAAGAGAATTAGGAACTACATGATCCAATGATTGATTAATTAAATGATTATTACTGGCATCCCTGGTTGACACTCTTTGGGTTCAGACTGGATTTAATCCAAAAGCTCCAGGGTCTTACATTTTTTATGGTGGTGAGTTTTTAATGACCCTTGAATTATCTGTTTCAGATGTAGAAAAGCCTTCAGGCTTCTCTCTGTCTCCATTATATTTGTTAGATGTGTTTAAGCATAATGCCTTTGATTCTTGGCTATTGTTAAACACACATAGCTCTGTGAACTTAAAAAAACCCCACAATGCCACTTTATTCCTGGCTATTCAGGAAATTGTTAGGCTAAGCAGCAAGGAGGCAAAAAAATAAGTGGTGGGTTATTTTTTTAAGAGCAGACATTAATTCCAGATGAAGGAGCCTCATACCCAGCTGCCAGGGAGAGCAGTTCAGAGATGATCAACTGAGAGAGTGAATGGCTTCATCTTTCTGGGTTTCAGGTACATCTCTTGTTCCAGCTGGGGACCTGAGCAAGGACAGATTTGCACTGGTTATACACTGCCTGGTATTAAAATGTTGCTTCAACCCTAGGAGGTTAAAAATCAACAGCAGCAGCTCTCAGGAGGACTTTAAGCAGGATGCATTATCAAGCAAGGAGGAGGAAAGACAGGCCACTTAGTGTCTTCTCTAACAACCACAAATGAGTACATTAATTTGGTATTTAGGAATTTGAATGAGAAGAGCACAGCTGCACACAACCTGCTTGGTTGGATTATGAAACGTGCTGTGTGAATGTAAGTCATTACTGTTGTCTTTTTGGGCCTGAGCCACAAAAAAAGATATCTGCAATGGGCCATGGTTTCGTGCCTTTGGTGTACCACAGGTCTTATGGCCAAAGGCAGCATCATTTCACCCAGCCGAGAAGTGCATTAGTACCTTGTCAGGGCAGCCTGTAGAGTTATTCCAGGATGAAGTCTTCCTTTTTTGTTTTGGCCTTAACACCCCCCCCCCCCCCCCCCGCTCTT
>VZRW01006594.1:384567-405958 GCA_013398125.1 Aegotheles bennettii
GTGAAAAAAAAACTGGGGGGGGGGGGGGGGAAGGGAGAGTTCACTCACCTATTTTTAATTATTTTCTTTAGTTCCCCCCCACCCACCTGTTATTCTCAAATATTTCCTGAACAGAAATTCCTTTAATGAGGGCAGGATCTTGACTGGACCTTTATCTTGTTCTAAACATGCCTCATAGTAGTTCCAGTCCAGAATACTTCCTTTTTGGTGTATAAAGCAGCAGCAAAGCTGTTATAAGCCTTCTAAGGGTAGTTAGCATTGGATAGTAAGACCAGTACGTGCCTTCAGCTTCATGTTTGTTCTTTTTTTGGCTAGACATCTTTGGTGAAGAGGGAGAGAGCCAGAAATGCTTCACCTGTTGCTTTGAACCTGTGCTGTTCTGAAAACTGAAAACAAACCCACCAAATAGGGTCAGATCAGCAAAACAAGTACAAATAAGGGCAACCCAGCCTGGCCCCAGCCCTCGTGCAGGCTCAGGCAAACCATGCAGTGGCCATGCCCCATCTCCAAGCTGGCAGAACATAGTCATGAGGCAGAGGGGTCTTCCTGATTTCTAACTGACATTACCTTTGCCTTAGGGTACTAGATATATTTATTTTCTGTGATGCTCATCCGAGAAGGCAACAGCAACATGCTAACCAGTCCAAACGCAGAGTTCATGATTTGCATGACTGTGGTCACAGTCACTAGCCAGGGAGTTATTCAAGCCCATTTTGGAACAGACACCCGTAAAGAAAGTGATGTCGTTGCACAAGGTTGTCAGTTTATTCTAAAGCACAGGCATGAAGCCTCCCCCTGCCCCGTCCCCACCTACCCTGCAGCTTCCCTGCCAGGGCTGCTCACCAGCATCCTCCCAGTAGGGGGTGAACTTTCCACTCCCCAGAAATCCAATTTGATGATCACAACGTGTTTTGGATTGGGTCAGTTTAAACATTTTCGTTTTCAATAATGCAAAAATGCTTCATTTTTATTTCAATTACATTTATTTTTTAATTATTATTTAATGTTTCTATCTTAAACATTCTGTTTTTTTAACTCCAACTGTAGATAAACTTCATATTTGAAGAATTATTCTGACAAACTCAGCATTTCAGCAGTTTCTAAACTTCTAACCAGCTGTCAAATCTGCAGATTCATTGAAACTAAGCCTTTCTGCAAACTGTTCTGGTTTTAGCGAACTGGCATTTTTAAAGGAAAAACATGCTTCAGAGGAGAAATTCCAGTTCTCTTTGCCCAAATTATTGTATAAATGCTTTCATGACACTCCAAGGTCAGATTGTTTTTTTGGAGAAAGCAAGTTCATATTTTCTTCCACTATCCTCCTCTAACTTAAAAGGAAATAATAATAGATAAACATTCCCCTTTTGGTAGCAGAAGTGCCATTCTGTTCTTCTAGAAGCACTTTATAATTTGAAGCACCATAGAAAAAGTAATTAAGTAGCTTAAAAACCGTGGCTGAGCTGGTGAACCTGAAGCTGTGGAAATGCTGAAGTCCCAAGGCTGAAACATCTCTTGCCTGTTGGCTTGCAGAGGTTGTCCGTCAGCTGCCAGACTGCGAGGAGGTCCATAGGCTCTGCGTGAGGTCCCTGGGTTAGTGGCTGCGCTTCAGTGGGTGGAGCTCTGCCAAGGCTCCTAACATGATAAATCCCAATGCTTACCTTGAACTTGGGTGTCTGCTCAAATGAAGTCAAGCTTTCCTGCCCCTGGATTTACCCTCGGTTTTCCAGAGCCAGAATTTCATCCTGACTGGAAACCTGCTCTGACAAGGTCCTAAAGGTGAGCAGCACTTGCCAACCAGCACGTGGGCCCAGCAGGACTGGGATGTGATCCAGATCCTGGTGTGAGACACTGTCCCAGCCATGGGGGACACTGAGCTGAGGGGACGGTGATGCTGCTGACACTCAGGTGACAATTGCTGTAGGGGTTTTTGAAGGGTTGTTGATGTGCAGGTTTCCTGGGGAAAGAGGATAAGCTCCTCCCTATAAAGCCCTTTGCAGTGGGAGATGATTTAATCCATTAAAGAGAGGATGGGGAATGGCTGATACGTGTCCGTATGTATCCACCTGGGGAGAAAAAGTGACCTTATAGAGGACTTGGGCTGGTGAAAGGTAAAGCCAGGAGAATGATGTTAACAAAAAATCACATCTACAATGTGAAACAAATTTGGAGGGGAAACTGCTATTCATGGGAGCAAGCAGCTACAGCTGTGCCCAACGTGCCGGGCAGGAGCATGCCGTGCTGCAGCTGGCAGCCCCGTATCCATGCCGGAGCCACACCACTTACAGACAGCCCAAGTAACTCATCTCTTCTGAGCCTTGCCCTGGTTGCAGGAGGTTGTCTCTTTAATGAATCTTAACTTCTTGCAAAGATGAAGGAAGCCACAGCCCTAGCACAGCACAAGCGGCGTTAGAGGAATCCTGCAGGCAATTCTGCAGGCTTGATATGAAGTTATAGCCATGATTTATTGGTCAGTCAATTAATTATTGTTTCTTTATTCATTGAGGAGGTGTCAGGGTCTCTTTGTACTCTGAGACAAGAGATGATGTAAGGCACCTTGCATGTAATGCAGCAGGACAAGTAGGATAGGAGCAGGCAAGAGGGAGATGGTCAAGCTGCCGCTTTTGGAGGGCAGTGCCTGCTGAAGGTGCCCAGCTGCCAGACGTAGGTCTTTTCAGGAGGACACTGTGTTAACACTGGAAATGGTGTAGGATAGGCAGCATATGTGGTCTGCTGTGAGACCCTTTGCACTGAAACCACCGGGTCACCAAAAGGTGTGTGTGAATTCAATTTCTTCCTTTAAGTGTGATGCTGTTTGTTTGTGAATGGGGCACAGGAGATGACATGCAGGCTCACAGACAGGCTCTGCCTGCTTATGGAAGTGATCAGGTCGGTTTAACAGGCATGTTTATTCTCCTGTGTCTTGGAGGAACAACCTGGAGAGCATTTCCAGAAACTGTTGTTGATGCCCTGGATTGCTGATCCTCTGGAGAGGTAGGCTGCCCAGAAAATAAGTTGCATTTATTGGGTACCTGGGGCCTGTTCAGCGCCTTGCTGGAAGCTCAGAACATGTCCTCCTTCCCACTCAGTATGTTCCCAGCAGAAAAGTCCCAAGTCGCAAACAACTGAAAATAGCAAAATGATCTCATAGATCAGTTGCTAAAAATACAGAGAAGAGTCTAGTTACAAATGCTGTGGCCGGGTGGTTTGTTTTTCACCTGGCAGAGGAAGGCATCAAAGAATCCTGGAATCTTCCACTTTCAAAATAATTTTTCCTTTCTGGTGTTGACTGCTGCCTTTTCCTGACCAGCACAGAGCTGACACCAAGCCCATGAGAGAGGATCTCATTCAGAAGCAAGTGGCTATGAACGAGGCAGGAGTACAGTGCCTCTCTTGCGGGGCACTGCTCTGCCAACACCTGCCCATCACCCTGGAGTGCCCTGTCTCGAGCCTGCACCAACAGGGAAGAAAAGCCTCACACCCTGTCCTGAGATGGCAGATGTCTCCCCAGGGGAAATAATCCCTATACAGATGTAAGACAGGTGCAGAGGTTTTGACCAGAAGACTGATGCTGCCTGAAGACCTGATGTAGTTTTGGCCTGAGGCTGCTCACTCACCTTTGGGAATTATCTGGAGCTGGGAGTGGAGTCGCTCCAGGGGCTGCAGAGACAGAGAAGTTCCTCCTGAGAGCAGCATCCAGGCAGCAACTGCTGATGGAGAGGATCCCTGCAGGGCTCAAGACATCCTGGACATACTGCTTGGCTTTGGATTGGCATCTTAAGGGGAGCAGCGTGCTCAAAGTGTGCTCAGCTGGCTCCAGTTCAGTTCCTTCCCCTCCCACCTCTGCTTGGACAGGTGTGATAGTAAAGGCAAAGTGTGTTTTAGCAAGTTACAGCCAAGATTTTGGAATGTGAAAGGTCACCAGTGAAAGCTATGCAGTCCTCACCTGTGCTTAACAGGATGCCCAGAGCGGTGCCCGTTCCTCTGGCTTTTCTTAGCTGCAGGCAGAGGGGTGTGCTGTCCTTGCAGCAGCCATCTCCCCACAGTCTCCCTCAGTCTGTATGACTTTGTTCTCCCCCAGCTTGCAGCTAGACTGGCCTGGAACTCAGCTTTGAAACACAAATGCACCTCCCATGGACATCTCAGCCTGGTGGGAAACACCTTGAGTGCTAAATGTTGATTGCCCATCCCTGCTCACACCTAACTGAGCAGGAGCGATGTGGAATAAGAAAATGCATGCCATAAGAAATCCTTGTTTTTTCCCCAGGGTAGGCTAGGCCTCTGAGAGGCGCCTCCTCTTTATCCTTGGTTGTTTTGTAGGCTGGTTACTCCCCACCCTCTTCTTGAAATGATACTTCTCTGACCCAAACCTGGTTTGTATCTAACTCAATGGCTTAAATTTCATGCTACCATTAGTCATAGATTTACTGTGGGAATGCTAATGTCACCGTGGCCTCTCTGGCCCCAGATTTGGATGCTGCTGCCCATGTCCCTTGGCCCCAGGGGCTGGGAGGACAGTGAGGCAGCTCCACCAGGAAAGAGGAGGAAGGAGACCGTGGGGTTGTTCAGTGTCAGCGGCTGTCCTGCAGAGGTGGAAACCACACCGGGCAGAGTGCTCTGTTCCCCATGGGGGATCTCACAGCCCCCAGGGAACTGCATGTTGAGAGTACAGTGGGTGTGTGAGCACTTCTGTAGAATTAAGAAAACTCCTGGCTCCCAGTGAGCAAACAGAGCTGATGGAACACAAGGAGGCAACCAGGGCAGGCTCTGGGAGGTATATTGTGGTGCATTATCTCTGTTGCACTGTAGATAATTCAGCACACACCTACATCTGAGCTGCTCTAAAGAGGTACAGGTTCACCTCCCAGAGAGGTCTGTTGAGCCACCATGGGTGGTGAAGTCCTGGCTGAAGCAGTTCAGTCTGTGAGCTCTTCTCTTTGCAGAAGACTTGCTCTCTGTGCATTCACCTGTGAACCTGGGGAAGGCTGGACCTCTGGACCTTTCTTCTCCAGACCCGTGTGGAGACGTGCTCTATCGGAAAGCTGCAGCACATGGCCTTGCTTGTTGGATGGTCTCGTTACTGATGGTGGTTATCGCACCCCTGTGCCCACAGCATCCCAACATCCCAAAGCCCTGCATCCTCTTTAAACAAAATTCCTAAACTTGGATGATGGCATTGCTGGCATTCCTTGAAAGGCAGGCAGACCCCAGACTCATTCTCCTATGGCTGCGTGTGCACTCTCTTCAGCAGATCAGTGCTGACAGAAAAGGACCTGGACCCTCTTGTGTGTATGCCCAGTTACTGCTGGTGTAACAGTGCTGGGGGCTGGCTGCCCTTCCCACTGGAGCACAGGTTATCACAGGCTTGCCCTGGACCATGTGGATCTCAACAAGTTGTGCTCCCCTTTAAAGATGTTCTTTGGCTGTTTTTTCCTACCTCGCAAGCATTGCTTACTGTTTTGTGGCAACTTTTGGCACATAAACATGGGTGAACACTACATCTCTGTTCATTTCAGCAGCTTTTAAATGTTGCTGCAGCAACATATTTGGAACATAGTGTCAATTAGGTTTAGGTCCACCACAGCTATCTTCCACCTTCCTTATCACCCAAGTACACAGGTTTAAATTTCACAGAACTATATCTGCAAGCTGCATGATCATCTGTCGGTGCTGTCTGGGTGCCTCTGACTGTCCTGACCGGCCTCACCTGGGACGTCCCCGCAACCCCAGCCCATGGCACAGGAGCCCCAGTGCAGCCCCTGGTCCCATGGCTCAGCAAGTTTGGTCCAACACAGCCCAGGGACAGATGAGCTGGCAGGTCTGGGCTGTGCCAGGCAGGACATTCCCCAGGGTGATGGTTCCCACTTCTCCTGTGACTGTACCTAGCTAACACACAGTTCCCACTTCTCCCCCAGGACTGTTTTCTCCAGCCAAATATTCCCAGCAGATTCCTTACCTAAAGGTATTTCCTTTCATCATTAGGAATTGCAGTAGAAACCAGGATTTGGCTGGCAGCACTTCCTGCTCACAGCTAAAGGGAGAAGGAGATCCTAAATGGAGAAGGAGATGGTCTCTAACTGTTCTGTTTAGAGCACTTTACTGGTGAGTAGTGACAAGGGGAACTAAGTAGGGCTGGTGTCTTTTCATGATGTGTTTGTGGGCCTGTTGAATAAGGAAAACCATTGTAATGCAATGTTAATTCCCCTAAGGCATTAGTACTGGTTTTAAAAAACTTGTGCAATATGGAATTACCAGGTAATTAACTACATGGATGGTTCTTTCACTCATCTCAAAATATTGATCATTGGGAGTCAACAATAAGCACAACCATGTTTAGCAGCAATGCCAAGGGTCTTTTTTCGACAATTCAGTTTGTCCATTAATGAACTAGACAATGACATTCAACTTCTGCTGACAAAGCCTGTGAAAGACATCTAAATTGGAGGGCAATAAAGAGGGACAAAGCCAGGTTACTGTTGCGCAAACCTGATTTGCCTGGTCACAGTCCCATGATATCCACTGGCAGGTAGCTAGATACCAACTTACACAACCCCAGAGACAGACACGCAGGCTGTCTTGGCAAGCAGTAATTCAGAGACAGATTTAGGAGTAATCGTAGATGATCATTTCAGCAGAAGCTGCCAGTCAGGTGGTAGCTGAAAAGGCTGCTTACACAACCCTTTCATGTGTAAAATCAAGCTATTGGGAAGAAATAAGTCAAGGATCCTTGTATGTGAAGTTTGTGAAAGATCACAGCCCATGAAAGATCACTATTGGAATGTCTTTAGTCTTTATGGACATTTCTTTTTATAGTTAGAATATATACACAACTATATACATCTGTCTATTCATATATAGATAAATTGCATGTTTGTGTGTGTAAAATGTATATTTCTATATACTTACATTTACGTGATCCCTGTACAGTCAATGTATGTAAAAGACCAATTGCTAGAGCTCACTTCATGCCCAGCAAATACTTCAGAGGCACCTCAGTAGTTTCAATACATCCTTGTTTCAAGTACAGAGATGACCAGGTTTATATACCTATTTTTTCAGGGCATGAGACATGTCGACAGAGCCTTGTATGGAGGTCTAAAACAAATGGCTCTTTACTTAGATAGCATAAAATAGATATTTAGACAAAATAATCAACAAGGCTACATGCGTTTTGTGGCCTTGGTTTCCCAAGTACTCTGGAGTCTGGTTTAGCCCAGAGTCCCTTGTTGAATACCTGAATGTCACCAGGTGGCAAGCCTCCCACAAGTTGGTCTGTCACTTAGCAACTGTCTCTCTTCAATTCAAACCTGAAGAATAGATTTGTTCTAGTGGCCAGCCATTGCTCTTATCCCAAGGTGCGCCACTGAAATATGTGACTGTCAACACATGAATAGAACTGCAGAATCTTGTTAGCATTGTGCCATTTGCCACCGAGAACTGTACTGCAACATGGCAAAGACAGCAGAACAAGAATCAGTTTCATAAATTCCCTGAGTTCTCTGGTGTCAGATTTTCCAAATTTTTGAAAGACTTTTGATCTTGCAGCCAAAGGCATAGAAAAACCAAGGGGCTGAACACTGAAGGTAGACAAACTTAGCTTTGAAATTACAGTGGTAGGAATGGATTTAAGCTCCTGGGAAATACTCTGCATGAGAAGTCACTTTCTTTTGAAGTCCTTTGAAGAAGTCAACAGGTGTGTGGATAAGGGAGACCTATTTAATATAACCTACTTTTATTTCAAAAGGGCATTCAACAAGTTTTCTTCTCAATTCTTGAAGGAAGCCAAGATGTTTTGAGACATGAGGGGAGGTCTTCACATGGATACAACATTGATTAAAGGATTGAAAACAGAGTAGGAAAAATACTCAGCTTTCACACAGAGTGTGAAACTCCACTTAGTGATGATCTGTGCTGAAAATCATACTGCTCAACATGTTATTAAACAATCTAGAGAAGGATGAGCAAGTAGGTGCCAGTTCACTGAAGGTGCTGAGTTACTCGGGGTATTAAACATGGGAGCTGACTATGAAGAATTGCAAAAGGACCCTATGGAACACAGTGACTGCAAATTAAAATGGGAGATGAAATTCTGCATAAACATAAACTGATGTGTACAGGAAAAAATAATCCTAATTTCATGCATTAAATGGTATGTTATGGTTCATCTACTACCATTTAAATACAAAATCCTGAGGTTATAATAAAATAGCTTCATAAAAATGTCAGTACAAAGCTCAATAGCACTAAAACCAACCACTGAACACACACACACACACACACCCCAGGCAATTAAAATGCTAGAAAGGAACAGAGATTGTAACACAGAGCTTTACCCCATTGTAGGAAAAATACACATGGCTGCTTGGTGAGAGTGGTGCTTTCCAAATTCCACATGCTTTAGTAGTGGATAGTCAGTTGGAAGAGAAGCAGAGGCAGCCTTAGCCAACATGTGTCTCAATCCCCTTGCCTTTGCCACAGTGTTATAACAACCATCTCAGTGACAGTGTTTGCATCTGATCAATTGACTTGGGAAGGTATTATTTACAATCATGTCACAACTGGCAAAGTCACTTGCTCTTCTGATGCTGGTTTACAGCACACCACGTATTCAATAAGCACATGGGTTCTTGTCTTAAAACACCTTTGGGCAGGGTCTCGCTGTAGCATAGGAGAAACTAATGAAACTCTGTCCAGGTCTTGCCTAATCTAGTACAGGCTGTAAAAGACAGACCAGGGGCAGAACACATACATATTTTCTTACAACAGAACAGCCATGTGAATAGACTCCACAGTTACAAGGAGAGCCGGAGCTGAATTAGGCTCACCAAACCCACCAAAATGCTTTTTTGACTCCAGGGTTCAGATTGCAGCAGAAAATATTACTTCATATAGCGTTGGACTCTCAGCAGACACAAGACCCAGCATTGTGGTCTCTAAGTGCTTCATAGAATCATCAAGGCTGGAAGAGATCTTAAAGATCATCTAGTCCAACCACCTATCTACAGCACCACTCGAGTGCTTTGTCTTGCTATGTAATGTGCCAGGGCAGCCTCTCTCTCTGATGGGATTAACTGTGCGTAAACCACATGGAATCTGGCTGAGACAAGAAGCACCTGCAGAAACCAAGCTGAAGTGTTTGAGTATTCAGCTATGTATTATTAATTACTAGAGATGATAAGCATAAGTTTCAGTATAAGGCTTTTATAAAGGAACCAATTTTTAAGAGAACAAATTCTTACTTTTGCCAGATTCTCACGTGTCTATCCACATTTTCATGGTCACAACCCAGGACACAAAAGGCAGCAAAGGGACAGCTCTCTCTTGGTTTTACTGTGTGAAGCTATTTGCTTTTGTCTGAAGGTGTAAAGATTGCAAAACCTTGTACAGAGGCAAAATCTTCCTTTTTATCTTCTGGAGATTTAGAGCTGCAATAAAAGCAAATAATGGTCTTCAAGCAACAGTGCTGGAGGTGGGACTGCAAACCCCACGGTGTGGGAAGAACAGTAGCCTTAATGAAGAAATTTGTCACTGGCATTCAGCTTAACAAGTAGCTACGAGCCTTGAAAAATGGATTAAGGTTAGACTGGGGCACATTAACAGACTACTGCTTTGTTATCACAGGGACACGGCAACACTCTGTTTTGGTTGAACAGCCTCAGTGTTTTCACAGCAGATTATAGGATAGACTTGAACCTGCTCAGCTGAGACAGAAATCACGAGGAGGTAACCTCACCAGAGAGAGATTAGCTGTCATGCTCTGACCTTTCTGTGACTTACAGACATATCTCTACCCAAAGCCATTTTGCCCAGAGATTATCCTCTTAAATTGCTGGGATATGTCATCCTTCTGACACATCCAACAATGAGCCGCAATTCCTTATGCTTAAAATAGAGTAGCATCTTTTGGAACAGAGAGAACTTCCTTGAAAGGGAGGAGCATGCCAGCCTTGTTCTTCACAGTCAGAAGGCTGAAGAAACCACATCCCAAAAGCTGAGAAAACAGCTTTTTTCTTCTCCCTTTTTTTGAGAAAGGGAAGTTTGAGACTGATGTTCTTCACTTTACTTTAGAGGATATGTAAGGCTTAGAGTTCATACACTTGGCCTGATGCATGTATTACTTTTATTAATTATTTTTATTTTTGATGATATGAATACTCAGGCATTATAAAATAAGTTTCCTCATCTCTTTTTGTATAAAAGAGCTGGGTGTGAAAGCTTTAAATAGCTACATTAATAACCTAAACTAGTGACAAAGCAGTAAAAATGTCCAGCCCTCAGATCTTTCCATGCATTCTTTAGCTACCCACTCAAATGTCTGAAGTACTGTAATTACAGAAAATTCTGAAGCCATTTTCAATAATTTATAATTACCTAGCTACATACAGTATGTTTACTTGACACAAGCATAGGAACAACCATCAAGAATCAGATCTTCAAATCCCATAGATTGATATTAAGCAACAAAGCATAAGAAAATGTAAATAGCTACATATACTAATAAAATAGAGTATGTTTGTGTAAATGTATCTAGAAATCAGTGATCCAGAAACAGCTTGAACCGATTTAGATACAATATAAATTGCTGGAAAAAAGGCGTTATACAACCCGAATTTTCTGCTTTTTGGCTCAAAGGTAAACAAACAATAAACTTGCCTCTCTACTCCGAAGAGTTCTATAAGAGGGAAATAAAAACATTTCTGGAGGCATGATGGATCCCTAGCTGTCCTTAAGAGACCTCTCTGCTCCAGCCAGAGGCAGCAGAGAGGACTGCAATTCTGATTCCAGGAATCCTCACCATAAATTGAAAACTCTAGAAATTCTATTCAAAAAGCAGTTAGGAGTACTCAGATAAAGATTAGTAAGGAACTGATATGGAACAAAACAAGTTATTTGAGAAGAATCCTGCTGACTTCACTCCCATATCCATTGAAATGCTCTGGGTTATGTTATAGCAGGAATCAGGGTAACTTTCAACAAATTACTGTGCCACAGGAAAATACTTTTTGGAAATGCTCTATTGCTAAATGCTTTTCATCCCTTACCATGAATGAAACCCAAACATCTTTAGATAACTGAAGGGAGTTAATCATTAACAAGGTCAGCTGTGGTGCTACTGGTAAAACAGGGAAAAGATGAACATAAGATCCATGGTAGGCAACTGTGATTTCAGTAGGTGTGACTTTACAGGAGCATCTTTAATCTCAGTATTTCCTGATTTCTGATCACCAGGTGATTTAGAAGGCATACAGCTCTCCACATAAGGGGCCTCTATCCACTAGGATTAAGACACAAGGATCATCTTTCACTCAAGTGTTTACAAATTTCTCAGAGAAGGTGTGCACCTACAGAACCCTGATTGGGCTCTCCTGGACAAAACAAATCCTGTTACAATGCAGAGATACAATTATCATTGCTCAAATGTATCCTCACAGTGCCTGCTTTGAGCAGCTCAGCACACATACTATTTTATTATCACAGTAGAATTAGAGGACATAGGAAGAGACATATTTGTGAGTCTCTTGTCTTCTCCCGCACAGTCTGAGGCCTGGAATTTCCCTTCAGGCTCCTTTGTACCATAATCTGGGAGCCTACCACCACACACTCACCATTAATAATAATTTTTAACTTGCACAAAGGCTGATTAGAGTGAGAAATGCTGGAGTGTTGTAGCTGGAGGTTTTTACCAGCATGAAAAGGAGGAAGAGGCCTGCCTACCACTTACCCTGTGCATGTTCACTGCAAAGATAATGTAACAGAGACTTTAAATCCAAGTGCTAAAACACCATTATTGTAGGCTACAGAAAGCCCTTTTTACATTACAGTATAACTTAAGGGGACCAGCAACAAGTGATAGTCTTTACACTAGGTGCCTTATATACCCAAACTAACAGCATCTGACGTAAGATACCCTCTGCAATTTAAGTCTAGAAGTGTAACTCCTTCCAATTATGAAAATCCTGTTCTAAGGGCCACGAGATGTTCTCTCTCAGATTATTTTTGACAGATACTGACTGAAGGCTGCAACATCTTTGATTAATTTGCTTTTAAACAAGCATTTTCAGTAGCTTTAGAGGTAAAATTTAAATAAGGAATCTTTATTTGAGAAAGGATTGCGTGAAATATAAGCAGAAGATAATTTCTTACATCAAATTCAATTACAAGTGCTTCATTTTTAAGCACAATCATGCAAGATTCTGAAGCACAGATGTGCTCACACCCTAAAAAAACACTTCTTCTCTAGAACTGAGCTGGCTATAAATTCAATCCCTTAACCACAAACAGTATGTAAGCCAGCTGAGCAGCTCTCCTACAGAGGACTGTAATGACAGCACAGCTATGTTCCAGTCTGTGTTTGGCAACAAAGAGCACAGGAATGAAATCTGATGTTGAACATCACAACTTTAAGACACAGTCAAATGGCTATTATTTTCACTGCCAGAACTAAACTTTATTTCCATGTGTATTACATACTGGTATTTGATGCCAAGTACATTAAAATTACTTTAACAGAGGATTTAAGTGAGGAATATTTATTCTTCACTAAACAGGTTAAGAAGGAATGTAAAAAACTGTAAGAAAAAACTATTTAAGCTTTGTTTTGATTTTGGCAAACCAAACCGTTAAAGGACTCTTCTGTTCTCTCCTCAGAACTTTTGAAGTACCAAAAAAGCTTCTTTCCATAATCATGCAGCTCAAGAAAAAAATAGTCTTATAAAACCCATTTCTTATGCTAAATATGATTACAAATAAAGAGTATTAACACAAAACTCCCAATTCCTATTTTAAAATACAAATACTGTATTATATTATGAAATGGGGATAACTAAAATATATCAATGACTACAAATCTAGTAATTCAAAGCAAACTTTGACATGCTGTTTGCTTTCATGTGGAAGAATTAGGATATTGTACGGTTCAAGCACTGCAGTAATTTCTGTCAACTCCTTGATGCCCAAAATGTCAAACTGCCAAACACAGCCAAGTATTCAGGTCTGAATAGCACCAGGTATTTTTCTTATTCCTTTTTTTTTTTCCTTTTAAAGATACTAACTTTTATTAAAATAGTGACATGACAACTTTCTGGAAGTGACATGCACAAGTAGACAGTTTGCTTCAAGTCTCCAACTAATAAGCTACAAGTTTTAGACAATACTGAACAACTACTAATGTATTTCATGGTACACAGAAAATAGTGCTTCCACAGTATATCCTCAGTTCTCAAGTACAAAAATATTGGTTATGGGTAGTCAATAGTTATCAAAATTTTTATTGGTACAGAATGAAAGCAGCATTTACTTTATTGTTTTTTAAACCATACATCATAAAATTCCCTAGTACACATGTGGAGGAGTGAAATAGGCTCTGTACTATTTACCTGCTACTGACCCTAGGTTCAGATTTAATATCTTTCCTGGCCAAATACAAACAGTATCATTAATAGCAAAGGGAAGGCAGTTCCTCAGTGTGAAAGGTCAGCATTTAGAGTTTACTAAAGCACTATTTTTGAAACAATACATCACTTAAATGTATAATTACACACACTACAAGTGGAAAACAAGTTTTTATTAACAAGAACTATTGAGACTGGGCATAAATGTCTTAACCACAAACCCTGGAAACATTATGGGTACTTTGATGTGGCCTTTTTTGGCAAGAGAATAAGAACAATGAAGTATGGCTTTTCAATCTTTCTCTAAAAGCATGTTTTGTAAAATTTTGTAGGCTCAAATTATTTTAGAGGACCCCTGACATTTTTCTGTAATACTGTTTACTAATTAGAAGTGTTAATTGCATCAGTATATTAAGCCATTGGCTGATAGTTGATCACCAGCATAACACAGGACCCATTTGCTTTTTGCTGTTGGTTTTTTTTTTAAGTAAGGGAGGTACTTTTCTAGTGAGAGCCATCCTACAGTACTAGCAAACATTTCAGGTTACTACACAGCTTCTCAAATAAAATCCTCAACAGTTTTGTTTTCCAGCAGATATTGAAATCAAGCATATGCAGAGAGCAAATACAATCAAGTGCAGACAGTTCAAAAGTATCTCTCAAACACATTATTTTACAGTTACCCTCTGCAAAACAAAAGCCCCTCCTGACCTCAATGAGATGGGGCGAGAAGGGGAAACAGGTCTGCCATTCATGTAGGAGTTTGGCTAGCATAAGCTTTTATTAAAGTTGTTAACAAAAATAGTTAAACATTTTTACAATTTAACATCCAGTCTGACAAAAGGCAAATCAATGAAAAAAATACAAAAAAGTAAAAAAGTGCACTACCTAGTCCAGTATTTTGTTTTAAAGTCATGTCACTTACAATATATGAAAAATAAACCCAGAAGTGTAATTACTTTAAAATATGCCGCTTCCATATTTCAGTATTTTACACATATATTCTATAGTGGAAGAGGAGATCTCTTAAAAACTTTACTCTTAAAATATTGAGGTGCATATGCCAAGTGGGATAGACTTGGCAAGTTAAGTTGCAGTAGAGAATTCTTTCAAATTTGGCATTTCATTTACATACCTTACCATGCCAGCAAGGTTTGTAGTACCTAAACCTTCTAGTAAGAACAGTAAGTATCTTTAATGCAGATTTACTAATACAGACAGCTACAAGAAACGGTGAGGTCAGCAATTCTATGGGATCTTAAGGAGTCCTGATTTAGTCGTCAAATGGTACAATGTCACAACAAACTTTAAGGCCGTGTTTTATTTGCTGATTAATGGACAAAAGGCAATGGATTTCCCCCTCCACCAAGTATTTTCTTGAAAGTCTGTGCTCATAAAAATCATGAAAAGTTGGAAAGACTTAATTATTGAAACTTTAAATATATTTTACACAATCTTGTTTGTACAAAAATACAAGTTAAATATAAACATAAAGCAATTATGATAATTTTATGTAAATCCATTTTGTGATATTCTGTTATATATAAAAAAGTTTCTCAGCTCTGTCTCATTTGTGAAAAGATCAATACCAGATTGAATCACTACTGGCAAAGGGCCCTAAAAAGCACACTTTAGCATTAAATATGTTTTACAATGTAAGTACCATTTTCTGATTTCATCTTTTCTAAAGACTGGCAAAAGATAGGGCAGTATGTCCATAAACCAACAAATAATTTGGCTACAATGTCAGAAAACACAAACACACAAATCTGTACAATAAACCCAGTAGCTATGCAGTACGTACTTGTTACACACACACATACACGGACATGGAATGAAACTTAGTGAGACGCCATTTCTAATTCACTGTTCTTCAGCCTGGCATTTTGTCTTACTTCGTCAAATGAATATGACTTCGTTACCTTTCCATTCTTAAATACTGTATGAAGGAGGTCCTGCAAGAAACACGACTGTTTTAGCACGAGTGATTTGGCAAATGAACAAACAACATAGGTTATACAAACTCAAGAGTGAGCACTGAAATCAAACCTGGTAAGACTAGAGCTTTTGACTGTCAAGATACTAAATCTTTACAGCTGCTTCTGACACCTTTCACCAACAGTTAGGCAGAAGAAAGAAGTTCGGCCATCCTGTGCACAGACAGCAGCTTTGTACTGAGTAGTCCCTAAAGTGAGTAGTCCACACCTGGTCAAAGCCAACTACACACTAAATATACCTTGCTAGAGCAGCTCATAAGAAAGGCGACACTCAACCAATTAAATACAATTCAATTACAGAGGTTTAAATGAAATCTGTATTTCCTTTAGAGTAACTATGAAAAAACCCTAAAAACCCCCTGATTTTTCTTCACAGTCCCCTTTGCAAGTATATTTTACAAAACAGTGTATCAAGAAGTGCTTCCAAACAGCAATAAGCACAGCTTTGTAGAGAAAAGCTAGCACAAAAGCAACGTTGAGCAGTGGCTATGCTTGCTGACCTACTGGAAGGACTGGTGGCTTTAGGGAAACGGGCCCTCAAAAAAGTGCATTTCCCTGTCATTTCCCAGGGAACCCCAGAACCTGTACCACACAAACAACCCTTTCTAATATCCCAAGACAGAAAATTTCACCTGTCAAAAATGAAAACTATATATTGCCTAATTTCAGAGCCAGTCTTGCAATTTGTTTTGAAGAGATTTCTCACCATTATGTCCCTCCCTCTCCATATATACATATATATGAATATTCAACACAAACACACATACATGCATGTGTATATATATGACTTTGAAAGTCTTCTTTTTTTAGATCTTTGCATCCAGAGCACATTATCTACAGTGCATATAACTCTCTGTTTTCTGTCTTGAAATTGCACTGCGATCTCAGTTTTATGCTTACCATTGCCCAGTAGTACCCCTCTGCTTAGTGGCACAGAAATGTGCTTCTGTATACCACAAAACTCATGTCCATAAACTCCCAGCTTCTAACAAGTGAAGTGCAACTTGATTACTCATTTTCAATAATCTTAATTCAGGAAGAGACACAACATGCAGGGAAACATTTCACTGCTTGCACAATGAAAATGTAAGAGAGATCAAACTGAAAGCCTGAGATTGACATGAAGTTTGTGCTTATTTTGATGAAACAGCATTTCATTTTGCAATTGTAAAGAAATAAGAGGGAAACCAAATTCCTGGTTTAAATTTACATCTTTGAAAACTGGGCAACTACTCTACATACAGCACATTAACACCTGAAGGAACCATTTAAAAATCTCAATGCAGAAGTAGAAACAAATTTTAGCTACATTTGTCCCTCTTTCACCTCCAACTCAAGTCACTACTCAAATTGTGCAATGTAGCCCATACAAATCTATTCTGCAACACTGAGACATTAGTTTTGGGAAAAAGCAGCAAAGTTCTCTTGTTTCTGATGACAAAAACAAGAGAAAGCTCTCATATTGTAAAGCCTGGACATCCTACTGGCATTCTAACATTCTGCTCTTACTGAATTTGGCACCGGGAACACTTCTGAGGTAACAAGATGGAAGCTGAACATAAAGACAATAAAAAATAAATTCTGAAATTAAGTTATAACCTGATTTTTCTCAGTCTGAATGACGAAGTACATTTTGAAAATTCCTACCTGTCCATACTCTTCAAGATCTCCCTTGCCTTCTTCAAGCGTCACGTAATCTCCAGTGGGCGTCCTATGCAGCGATAGTCGGCCTTTCTTGGACCTTTTGTTTGGATCAGCAACCGGATCCTTGAAGACATTTACCTAAAATGAAAAGAGTATTTTTTTTAAAGGAATGGGCTTTGTGAGGCTTGTGTACCTAATGCAGACAGTGGCAATGTAAGAGGATAGGTCAAACAGGTTTTCAAGCGGAGAGGCCTCTATTGAAAACATAATGGTGTAAGTAGTACAAAGACGTACCCCGAGACCATTGGTCACCACGTAACTGCATTTGAAGGAACAGTTCAAGAGATCTCTGGTTAGTTTCTGCAACAAAGCTCCACCAGATCCAAAGGCAATATTCTCAATACTCCATTTATTCTTCTTCATTCCCTCCACAATCTAATAAGAAAAAGAAAGTTATGATGGACCATACTTTCAGGCCATGCCATTTTTCCACAAAAATATTATACTACTTAAACAAGATGCTTTTACAGACAATTAAACCAACTAACATTCAGTTTCCAGGAGATATATTTAAGAATTCTGTCAATACTTGGCATAGTGTTTGCATTTTTATTTGTGACTCCAGCATGGCATAATTATAGAAAGTTTTTGCTGTAAAACTATTATAATGCCAGCATGTATACTTCTCAAACTTGGGTAGCACAGTAATGCACACCCAGACAATTAGAGCTCTAAGTAAAATAAAAGACTTCATGGGAGTATTTTTGATTTCTCAGAATTACAGGAAGACCTCAAAGCACAGCATATATCCTGAAGCAAAGCAGTCATCTTGCTCATCAGCTCCAGAAAGCTATTACACACTTTGACCAGTGACTTCAACAGAGCAGTTCTTCTGAAAAAACCCATTGACTAGAATTCTAGTAGCAATTTCAAAGATGGGAAATTGGAATACATAAAGCTGCTCAAAAAGTTTGTTTCACCACCTTCTCAGACAATACAGATCAATGCGAACTGTACTGCTATCAACAGTCAAGTTAAAGCTTACGGTATCATTCCCCCCCACCCTCATTCTATCCAGACAAACATGACATCCTCTAGTCTGGAGTAACAGGTGCTAGTTTAGTTGTGCTCATAAATGGCCAAGATTTGTTTCCGCAACCTGTTACCTTTAAGACAGCCTGAAATGATGGTTATAGCCCCAATAAGAGAGTGTTTCAACTCCTATATCCTAACCATTTTACTAACAAAAGTGAATGAGAAAACTTTCGTGGGTGAAACTGGAAAATCCCATTCAGAAAAAAAAAGTCAGCAGAACGGAAGGACATAATCTACGGGAAACAGTGTACAGTTTCAAAAATCAGCATTGCCAGAAACCTGGTAATCTTTTGTGCAGTCTTAGCCTCCTGCATCAAAAAGAAACGCCACAGTAACACTGAAGAGGACTGTTTCAGGAGCTACAGATGTCAAGTCACTTTTTCAGGGATAGCTAAGGCAAAAAAGTTTCATAAGAAAACAAAAAAAAAAGAAAGAGACAATTCAACTTCAAATAGTGGCAAATGGGTAACAAAGGTAAACAAAAGGGCATACTAGTATTTTGTTTATCCATTTAGTCACATGCAGACTCTCTCTTCACAGGTACTCTCAAGGCCTGAATGCCTGACAAAGGCCAGTCAACAGAAGAGGTGGACGTTTTGAGGGCATGCTCTGAACACCTTCTCACTACATTTTTAGCATAGATTTCCCCAGTAGAGATCCCAGAGAGTTTCTGTCACTCTAATGTCACTCTTACTCAGCCTCAGTCAAGAAGCCAATTGAAATGAATCTCACGCCCTACCACCAGGACTTTCACTTAAGGGAACCCTTTGGAGGCTTTGCACCCTGAACAAATACACCCTCAATATGTGACAGTTCTATGCATTTTAGCAGTAGTCATCATATCCTTTCAGATAGTGAGCATGTACAATAGAGATCTGTATTTTTAGGTGATTAGGTTCTTCTGGAAGCAGTTAAAAGGGATACCCAGGGAGGATAAAGGATTGAAATTAATTAAATTCTCCCTTAAGCATCTCAGAAGTAACTGAAGGTGACAAAAGAAGGCTAAGAAAAGGGATTTGGTATATCCTCTTCTTAAGCATAAGGTCCAACAGTACCATAAGAAACCAGAATTGACTGGGCCTGGATATGGGCCCTGCTTATCTACACTGTCTTTTGAAAAGACAAATGTAGGTAAACTCCACCTTGACTTTGATCAAGTTCTGTCAAGACGCTGACCAAGCCTGAGCCAATGTATTCTACCACTTTCCTTATTGAGTTTTGTAGAACAGGTCTGACACTGAACTTGCTTGACCATGCCTGCGAGATGTAGCACAAACTACTTGGTATAAACAACATCCTAGCAAGGCACATGGTACTTAGACTTCATGTTCACTGATACTTGTAGGTTAACAGATGCTAGTACAAGTATAGCATAGCTAGGCCATGGCTGCTTAACCTTCTTGCCTGTGTGAGAAGAAATGTGAACACCCTTCCAGCTAGTGTTCCTGCTCTCATTTACAGATGTTTTGTTCATCTTGTGCCACAGGCACAACTCCTCACTTACCCTGGGTGAAGCACTGGCTTCCACTTTTCCACTCTCTCCCAGGGGATTTCCTTACTCAGATTGATGTTTGCCTGATAAGGAGTGGAAGGGAAGGGAAACGGAGGCTAAGTTGAAAACCAGCTCTGACTACCAGGGACCCACAGCAGAGGCCCAGATAACAGCATCCTTCGTTATAGGGAAGAGCAGTAATAGGGAAGAAGGGGGAGATCTGAAACAAATGAAGCCACCCCCAAAGGAAAACAATACAGAAAAATTTCTGATCTCACACTTTCAAACCTATACAGGGAGAACAGTTCAGGTGTCAAGGCTTTGAACAGCTTCCTCTGACCATTACGAGCATGATTAATATAACTGCTGTGACTCCAGATTAGAGGATTTTCTTTATATAAAAATTTAAAGACATCTGGAAATTGAATGTTCAAAGAAAATCCTTTGAAAGTGTAGTATATTGTGGAGTTAGCAGATTGGAATGATTTTTAAAAGTGAAAATGCTAGAAGAAAGTCAGAAAAGGTTCCTTACCTGTTCTACCAGCATCCCCTATTAAAACAAAGAGTTTTAAAATCCAGTTTATACTCCGAGTTGTTTTCTATATTTTTGTTTCAGCTAGTTTGGATAGTTAAATGAGACTGATCAGTCATTACTCATTCTAGATTTTCCTATTGTACCTATTACCTTTCATCTGGATCCATAACAATAAGTCATACCTAGAATCTAAGACTGATATGGAGTAATTCAAATAATCACTTGCATAGGCTATGGCCACAACAATGCAATCATATTTGTTCATGTAAACTCCTTTTTGAAAAGGATGAATTCTACTTCAGGGTTGGGTTGGGGGTGTTCTGTTTTTGTTTTTTAAATGGCAAACTATTACCCTGTCTTTCAAAAGTCAGCATTGCAACCTTGGTTTTGCTAAAATAAGAAGAAATTAAATTTAAACGATTAAAATTAGGCTTCAAGATCATGGTCTCCTTGCTCCAACATAACTTGCTGCTGTCAAAGGAAGAGGTGTTTCCTTCCTTCCTGCCTGCTTCTCACTCAAAACAACAGTTTATTTTCTCTCCTGTATTGTGCTGGTGAGTACTGCCCCCTTTTTTGGGCCAATTTAATTCACTAAACCACAAAATTGATCACTTTTGGCTGAGTTAGTTTGCTGCTACATGTGTACATTAGTTTAAATGACCAGTGGTTCAGTGACCAAAGCTGACAAATGTGAGCAGTAGGATTAGAGAGTCAGGAAGAGATGAAAGGGCAGCCAGCGGGCAGCAGTGAGTTATATCTGCTCTGTAAGCCTTGCGGAACCAGATCTTCTACTCTCTTCTACTACATATTACAGGTAGAGTTTTCCTTGTAATTGGTTACCATTTGATGAGGAAAATATGTAAACAGGCAGATCATCTGTACAAAGAATTGCTCATTCTGCTTCTTATCCTCTCCCATTCGCTGCTGGAATTATTGTCCTGCTTTACTTAGAACTTGGAGGGCAGTGTGTTTTTTCCGCCAATGTAAAGACTTTAAATAATATGCTTAAACATTTTTATTACAATTGATGCTATATGAGCAGCCTTGTGTTTTGTCCAGTATAACTTACAGAAAGCAACCTTTGAGTTCCTTACAAGAAAGAATTAATAGTCCAGTTTCTTTCCTGCCATGACTTATGAAAATCTCTACTACAACATGTGTTGCCTAACACAGGCATCAGTCCTTTTAAATGGTTATTGAGAACAAGCAGAAGTTTATTAAAGAAAAAGAAAAAAAAGGG
>VZRW01006595.1:0-12259 GCA_013398125.1 Aegotheles bennettii
GTGATTCTGTGATTCTGTATAAACTTTTCCCCTTTTCTGTGACAAATCTCTTTTTGATAGCTATTACAGCAAGCAGAGGATGAAAACAATTGAGGCAGTTATGATTAGTCCCTCTTACACAAAACTTTGTGGAATAAAGCTGTGTTTTGGCCACATCTGAAGTTTTATACCGAAGATAACTTCTGAGTTCCACCTGGTTTAGGATATTCTTCCTGTGTCTGTTCTTTCCTATATCACATCAGTCCATAGCAAAAATTCTATATATACTAGGTATTAAACATGTTTCCCCTTCTTATCATGGGGCCTTAAGGAGGACTTATCTCTATTTCATCTCTGCTAAATAGAGATAATTGGTTCTTGACAATTATCCTACACGACTGCGGTGAGGTCTGCAGTTTGCAGACCTGTAGCTGGTACAGGAAAGGTCCAAGTACTTGATGTGACCTGAGCGTGCTCAAGGATGGCAGGTACTTCTGTAGCAAACTAAATTAATTACTTTAATTAGTAGTAGTAAATTAAATACTTTAATTCCGTCTTTGAGATTTGTAGAACTGCCACTGGAAGTAATGTCAACAGCTTGCTAAATCTTCCCATATCCGGAGGGGATGTATCTCAGCACACTGGCTTTTTGGATGATCTTTCCATAGAACTGCATGTCCCTCCCCTGGATAAAGTGGGTGGACTTAGTTACCCCTATAATCATAAGGATATTGCTCAAAGCTTCTCACAGTTTGTATGAGCATATGGGAAATTACCCTAAAGAAGAAAGAAACTGCTTGGTAGCACCCATCTTCCCCCACCTCCAATCCCTCCAATTATATTGAATAAGTGAAGTGCCAGGGCTGACAGGAATCAGGTATGTGTTGCACAGTGCATTCCTTTACACCACACATTTCATATCCATAGAAAATTGGATTGACAGCCCTTATGTGTCAATGGAGGGTCATGCCTGCTGTTAGTTGTCAGGTGATGACATGATAGCTGTGACACATCATCCCATAAAACTGAAGCTGGATTATTGTAGTTCTCTTTCCATTTCTAGATTATTTGCAAAATCAGTTTACTGTTTTTTCAGAAAATGGCACTTTGATGAGCCATGGGTCTGAGCTCTTGTTCTGACTGTCTGTTCTCGGTGTTTCTCTCATGAGAAGAAAGTGTTTACATTAGCTGGGTTTTGGAATTTTGAGTGGGACCTTCTGGCTAAACTGAGAGTTATTCTTCAGCACTCCATGTTCTTGGTATTCCTTTGTGACTGGATTCCATTTGAAATAAATGTTACTGGTTTATGGAGTTCTAAAAGACTCCTTGTCCTGTCTTCAGCCTGTACCTCACGTATACCCTGTGAGTAGTTTTCACAAAGTATCAAAGTTTACCAGGCAATCGAGGTTTTGCTGGGCTGTCTTTATGATGGAGAGGTATTTTTTATCTGAAAATCTGTGCTTTGTATCTCCACATCTTTTTAAAAATCCAGAAAACATGGTTTCACCTGTTTGGAGACTGACACTGGAGAAAAATGTACTTACTTAGTGGTACATTTTAACAACAGTAGATGCTACTAGTGCCTCGGTTTCAGGTTTGCACAGTTAACTAGAAATTCACAAATGACAAATTATGTCTTACCCCCTGACACATTGATGGCTACAGCATGTTCAAGTTAACAATGAGAAATAAGAAAATTAAGATGGCAGCGTGTTTCCTTTGACAGCTCAACTAATCTGGAACTTGGTTCCAGAAACAGGTTGAGCTATTGCCTTTGTTAGAGGACCAGTCTACTCAAAACACACTTTAGGCAGAGTCCCAAGCCCTGCAAGTGTAGGGCATGGACACTGTTTTGGGAAAACCATGCTCTATAATTTTACCTTCTGATTTCTGTCACCCAAAGGAAAGTCAAAAGGTTTCCATCACTTCAAAGGGAGACCCGATGGAAGACTTTTTCCCAGTTGATGTTCTCCAGACCCCAATTCCTGGATGACAGAAGAGGGTTTCCCCATGAACTGGGGGAAAACTCCTCGTCTGCTGCTCTTACAGCAGCAGAGAGGGGAAGAGGTATGGAGTTCAGGGACCAGAAGAAGAACAAGACAACAGAAAACTTGCAAGCCATTATGAAGGGCACACTTCTGATGTGTAGTGTGGGGTGAACTGGGGAGTGAATGGAAAGCACAAATTTGCGTGCCAAGGAGATAAAGAAATTCATACTAGTGTTACTGGGCTGTATGGTTTTTGCCAGGCTGTCTGCAAAGGTGAAGGGAATTGAATCAATTGTGGCAGCTTGTGTGTGAGAAAGCAGAAGTAACTAGGACTGTGTGAGGATGCAAGTATAGATGGGAAATCATGTGTGTTTAGGGAGCAGGGTCAATTTGAAACCTATATTGGAGGGGCTGGGGGATTGTCCAGCTATAAAATTATTTTATTAGGAAAACTCTTTGGTGCTTTGGGGAAACAGAAATGGTTTTTTTTAAGATGATAGGGAGGCAGGACAGGATGAAGTAGGTAGGGCTAAGAAAGAATTTATATGAAACCTATCCATAAGTCCTCTCACCTTCCTCCATCTAAAATTCATTCCCCTTTCCAAGATTCTCATCCTTTTTCCATCTTTAATGCAAAGGCATTTGAAAATGGCATAAGAGGAAGAAAGTGACTTGCCTTCTTCCCAAGTCAAAGGGCCAATGGCCTCCCTTCTGTTTCCATACATTGGCATTAAGTACTTAGCACGGGTGTGCTCTTTCCTGTTCTTCTTCTGTATAAACTTCAGTAGTGGGGAGAGAGGAGCTACAAATGAGCCATCTCAGCAGAGGGTTGTCTTCCCCTACTGAAGGAGACTTTGTGAAAATTTTACGCTGTTCCTGAGGTTGCTAATTCACCCATTTCCAAATCAAAACTGCTGTGCAAATTTGAAAACAATTTTTCTCAGGGAGGCTTGATGTTAGCAAGTATAGATTCTATTTATATATGCTCATTCACGCATATTTGTTTCTTTATATATCAATATTTTGAGCTTTATGACACATTATGTTGTCCAGAAAATTCTGTTTTAATTGTGTTTTTATAAATGTGTTCATAAGGCATTCTGGCCCTTTCTGGGGAACACAATTATTATAATAAGCTGACATTTTAAATTTTGCAATGAGTAGCTACATAAAGAAAAGATCGAGGCATTAATGTTCTCTCAAAATGAGAGAGGAAAGGAAACACTTATGTAAAATGGGAAACAAGCAATACCAGGTGTTTTATGTTATGCTTTGATAATATTTTTCTCTCTGGTTAAGAGTTCTAACTACTGAGCTCTTCCAATCCTAGGAGATTCCTTTAGCAAAAAAGAAAGCAAAACCTCTAGACGTTTCAAAGCCTGATTTATATGTACATATGCACATTGTAAAAACACTTTCTCACAAATATAAAGCCTACTGTTAAAAAAAAAGAAGGAAAGAAAAGAAAAATTATTAGCCCTTCATCAAGTTCTAGTAGGTGATGAGTCTCCCAGCTCAGGTAGGCACATGCTGCTTGGCCTCTTGGCCCCTTCTTATACAGAACCTGATGACTTCCATTTGTTCCTCTCTCTGTTACATTTCCTAAGCTCATTCACAGCTCTCTTCATTATTCACAGCTCTGAACTGATGAAAGGAGAAAAAAACCCAGGTGTTGTTATGTGTGTGTTAATTGTGAGAAGGTTTCAGGAGAGGAGGTGGGCAGGGGAGTTGTGGAAGTGGTGACCCTTGCTGTTGCCTTGCAGGAATGTCAGCTCTGCTGGAGAGGAGGCCCGCAGAAGAATGAGGGAGTGTGATGGCCTGACGGATGCATTGCTGTACGTGATCCAGTCTGCTCTGGGGAGCAGTGAAATTGATAGTAAGGTTTGTCATCTTTGTCTTTTCAGGAGCAAGAAATCCAGGTATTCAGGGTATATCAAGACTATAAAGTGACAGTTTTTTTAAAGAATGCATTTTGAGGGGTGCCTTAGCAAAGCATAATTTAGCCCATATTTTTCTTTTTTCTTCTGTTAAGCTGTGTATTTTTGTGTGCTAAGTGTTGGATTTGTGTCTACCTGTGTAGTGTACAGAGGTAAGTATGTCATCCTCTTGCTTGAATTATTAAAGGAGGAAATACAATACTGGTTTAAGAAGAGCAAATATGTCATACACCATGTAAACTTTCTTACAGTACTCTGCCAGGTTTACATGAAAATAGATTTTCAGTATCCAGCATGAGACAGAGCTAGTAACAGTGTAGTAGACTTGCAAGACAAACAAACAACAACAACAACAACAAAAAACCAACTGGGCAATTAATAGGCAGTTTTGCAGTACTACTAACATTATTTCCTCTTGGAAGAGGATCAGTGAATGCTTTCAGTAACAACTGTTTCAAGATGTGTTTTTATGTCAACTTTACTTCTCTGTAGTAGTAGAATATGAACAGGCTTCTCCAAAGGTGAAAGGCACTGCCTAATTAAAAAGACTTAAAGCATTTATAAATTGAAGATTTTTAATACATTAAAGCACTCCAGAGAAGAAGAAAAAGACCAGTCTCAAATACCCACTGCTTTCAGGATATAGTGCTAAATTAATTACAGTTGCTGCTCTAGGGCAACCTTGGTCCATTTGCAAACCCCTAAGAATCATGGAGAGCAGACTTTTACAGAGCAAAATTTTAGAGCTCACTGGGTTTGTATTTCCAGATAACCTTTCACAGACAGTTGTCAATGGACCTCTGGCATTTATAGATTGGAGAGGGATAACCTCCAGCACTTTCTGGTCATTAACCTGAATGAAATAGGTGAAGTTTGCCTATGAATTCAGGGGAGGGAGGGAGGAATTTTGAGAGGTTTGTAGCATGGGATGGGCTAGCAGCGTGTTTGGGTTTTGGGTTTTTTTTAAATCGCAACAACAATAAAAAAAAACCAAAACTGAAAACAAAACAATAAAGCCCCCAACTTGTTAGTCTATAGTCAGTTTTCCATTAATAAAGGTTTAGCAGAGTGATGCTCAGAGGAGGTCCACCCACAAGGTAGGCACCGCACTTGCAGCAGGGTTCAGAGCAAATTGGGCTGCATCTGCAGCCAGCCGCCTCCTGCAGTGCAACCCTCAAATCCGGGGGTGTTTTTAGCTTCATTAGCTTTATTAGCTTTGGAAGACCTGAACCAGGGACTGTTTCAAAGCTCCTTGATTCAGCTTACGTAACAGAAAGGAGAAGTTAGAGGGGTTCACTGGGGCAGAGTGGGAGGTGGATGGAGGAGGAGGAAAGTCAGAGTTTATGCCCCATCTCACAGCTCGGGTGTTTCTTTTTCAGCAGTTTCATTGTGGGTGACCTGACTGATTTCAAAATTATTTTACTGTTAAAAGGGCTAAATAAAGACTGCAGTAAGCACTCTGTTTATTAGTATAGGCTCTTCCATTTGTACTCTCATTTGTAGCTGTTATGACTGGTAAAAATTGCAGGCTAAGTGATATAGAGATAAAAATGACACAAGAGGTAACTTACTCTCTCTGCCTTAGTAGTTTTAACCTCCCGTCTAACAGGTTTTTAAATATATGGCATAAAGCTGTTGTGCAGCTAAACTAAGAACACCATAGTGCAGCCTCTTACTTTGCATCTTTATCCCAAAGTAGAATGTTATTTTAATGAAATATTTAAATAACTGACTTTAAATCACTTTTTAATCTAGTTTTTAAAATTATTCTATTATACCAAAAAAATGGAACTTAAAAATGAAGTTATGTCGTTTCCCAAATGCCACGACCCTTGTGCTATTAGATGATTTTGTAATACGGCTAGTGACTAAGAACTGAAATACTGAAAAACAGGTTTCTGCTCTCACAAGCTATGACAGAAGATGGGGGACTTGCAAGACATGCTGAGTTGTTAGAGTCATTGGTGAAGTCAAGAGTGCATAAATCTTAGCAACATTACAAGTACCTTAGCAGCAGTGTTTCTTATAAATGTCTAATAAGAAAAAACTATGATGCTTCAAGTTAAATTAGTGAAAAGGAGTGACTTAGACATGGCTACCTGGCAAAGGTACTGATCATGGTTTTATTTTGATCTATTAAAGTAGAAAGATTGCTGAACTCATATTTAGTCCCCTTACGATGAAACTGAAACATTCTGTAACAATAAGGAGTACAAGGACCCTTGAAAACTAAAAGCTACAAGTCAAGAAGGGAAGTCTGTCCAGCTGCATGACCAGAACCAGCTTTCTTGGCTCATATGAGTTCACGTGAGTGAAGAACGTGTAGGTTGCATTTGAGTCTTGGAATTTTGCTTATCAGTTTTTAGTTTGAGGTAGCATTGGCCTCATGGTGGACTCAGCTAATTTGTTTTCAATGTAATGAGAACTTTAAGTGTGAAAACTATTATTTGTAAAAAAAGGGGAATTAAAATTTAGAACCCTAATCAACAAACACAAAGCTTCAACTTCAGCACACTATCGCTGTGCAGAAGGAAATATTAGCAAGAGTGAACAAAATTCACAAATGGAAATGTTCAAAAAAAGTAGAAGAGGCAGCAAACTTTTTAAAAAATTTGTGGTCACTTTGAAGTATTCAAAGATTTCAGGTATGAACTCTTTCCACACACATGTATATATCTCTACATGTGTTTATGTATTTGGCTGGAGGTTTCAAATTAGTACAAGTGTAATGTGAAATTTCATCTATGCTTAAAAATAAGTAAATATTGCTGTGTAGATGAGACTGAGTTCAATATCATGTGTGTAACTTAATGTCATCACAAAATCCACATGCCAAATGCATACCTGGCAGAAGCTCATAGTGTATGAAAGTAAATTAACCTGTTTGCCTCACTGTGAATATAGAAGGTGACCAAATTGATAGCCTTCTATGATAGCATGACTGGCTGGGTAGATGATGGCAGTGGTTGTTGTCCACCTTGACTTAAGTAAGGCTTTTGATACAGCCTCCCATAGCATCCTCATAGGGAAGCTTAGGAAGTGTGGGGTAGATGAGTGGACAGTGAGGTGGATTGAGAACTGGCTGGATGACAGAGCTCAAAGGGTTGTTATCAGTGGCTTGGAGTCCAGTTGTAGGCCTGTAGCTAATGGTGTCCCCCAGGGGTCAGTACTGTGTCCTGGCTTGTTTAACATATTCATCAATGACCTAGATGAAGGGACAGAGTGTACCATCAGCAAGTTTGCTGATGATACCAAACTGGGAGGAGTGGCTGATACAGCAGAAGGCTGTGCTGCCATTCAGCGGGACCTGGACAGACTGGAGTGTTGAGCAGAGAGGACCCTTATGAAGTTCAACAGGGGCAAGTGTAGAGTTCTGCACCTGGGGAGGAATAACCCCAGGCACCAGTACAGGTTAAGGGTTGACCTGCTGGAAAGCGGCTTTGAGGAGAAGGACCTGGGAGTCATGATGGACAACAGGTTAATCATGAGCCACTAACATGCCCTTATGGCCAAGAAGGCCACCAGTATCTTGGGGCACATTAAGAAGAGTGTGGCCAGCAGGTTGAGGAAGGTTATCCTCTACTCTGCCCTAGTGAGGCCACATCTGGAGTACTGTGTCCAGTTCTGGGCTCCCCAGTTCAAGAAAGACAAGGAGCTACTGGAGAGTACAGTGAAGGACTGCAGAGATGACGAGGGGACTAAAAGGCAAGGCCGAGAGACCTGGGTCTTTTTAGCTTGGAGAAGAGAAGACTGAGAGGGGATCTTATCATTGCTTATAAATATATAAAGGGTGGGTGTCTAGAGGATGGGGCCAGACTCTTCTCAGTGTTGCCCAGTGACAGGACAAGGGGCGATGAACATAAGCTGGAACATGGGAAGTTTTGTCCAAACACGAGGAAAAACTTCTTTACCTGGAGGGTGACAGAGCACTGGAACAGGCTGCCCAGAGAAGTTGTGGTGTCTCCTCTGGCAACATTCGGAACCCAGCTGGATGTGATCCTGTGCCACCTGCTCTAGTTGAACCTGGAGGGTTAGACTAGATGATCTCCAAAGGTCCCTTCCAACCCCTGCCATTCTATGATTCTGTAAATATAGTAGAGTAAGACAGAGTTGAAAGTCTCAGTTATTCCATTCTGGGTTAATGGAGCAGCAGAGCAGGGATGTAGTGACTATTGCTTTTTAACTCCATGGAGCATTAGGAACAGTTGAAGTAAATACAGATACATACCAACTGGCTTTTTTAACCATGCTTTCCCTGACTCTAGAAAATTAAGCTCATATCCTCCTTATTAGCAATAGTCACACCAGCTTGAACCAACTAAATGAGCAGGCTTTAAGCAAGTCTACACTGAACTTCTTTTAGACTTCCAGAAATTATGTTGAATTACTAGTGAATTTTTCTCCACTGATCTCACTCCATTTCTGGATTTATGCCAGCATATTCTACAAAAGGCACAACCTATTAGGGCGACAAATGGGAGAAAGACTGCAAAGTATCTGCAGCCTGGCTAGAAGCAGTAAAAGCAACAAGACTCTGAGATTTCTAGTCTTACTTCTGGGACTCAGGAATCATCTGTTCCTACTACAAGTACTTGTGAAATGGAACTCGGATCCCATTTTTCTGGTAATTTACATAGAATTGTTGCCAGAAAAAAGGTTATTTCTGATTTTATTTAAAAAAAAAAAATCCCACACCAGACCCACAACCTATTGCCATTTTCTGTTGGTAGCATTTTCTGTTCACTGAGGCAGGAGCTTGCTGACGGTCCTGTGAGCGTTCAGGTTCTCTTGAGCTCTTGATCACTTTTTACCTCAGCTTCTGTTTCACGTAGGGCTCAAGCGTAAAATTCAGAATGATAATATAATACAACTCACAGAAAAATATTGTCCAGACTACTGATTTCTTTCCATAAAAATTTCTAAGTCTATTAAGCTATGGTTACCTGGAGAGCACTCAGAAATGAGCAGATAAGAATTGTGCTGGGAAAATGTATGTGCAAAGATTGATGATGTTTCTTCTGCTTTGTATGCAGTGAGCAAGGGAAGGATTTTAACTTTTTTCTGGTTTTGTTCTCTGTATTTTATTTTTTTTGTCACACTTTTCAGACCGTTGAAAACTGTGTGTGCATTTTGAGGAACCTCTCATACAGGCTAGCTGCAGAAACATCTCAGGGACAGCAGATGGGAACAGATGAACTTGATGGATTACTCTGTGGTGATGCCAATGGAAAAGACACAGAGAGTTCAGGGTGCTGGGGGAAGAAGAAGAAGAAAAAGAAATCACAAGATCAGGTAATGAAAGTTACTTACAGCTGTGTTGCAAGTAGTTGAAGTACCCATCATTTAAAATATAAGTAATTAATGCATTATATTAGAAATAAAGTGCATGATGCATAATATACAAAAATGTTGCCTGTTTTATTTAGCAGAGAGCTGAGAGCAGAGTATGGCTCTGGAGTAACAAAAGGAAATATGTTTGCTTTAAAAAGTTGCACATGGCATGGTGGCACCTGGAAACTGTAGTCAGAGGTTCACTGTGAATGCCGTAAATACTATAAACTGCTCAATCTATTAAAGGAAGCCATTTATAATGAAAAGTGTAAGTCTTAACATTCAAATGTAATCTACATGTACTTTACACTGTAATTCCACAAAGCTATGTGTATGGAGACAGGCCTTGACGTAAGCAAACATCAGGCTTGTATTTGTGTACTTATTTGTTTCAAAGCTAGTCTTGTACTCTGCCTCTATATATTGAGAGAAGACTGTACAGGTCTGAACCAAGCAAGATGAGTGAATGTTAAAAAAGCACGTGTTTTGATATATTTAATGTCATTACTAAGCAAAGATTGAGAAGTACAGTCTTGATAATTTCCTCAAGTTATTTGAAGAGCTGCAGGTTTTTATTTTAGGTGGATTGACTTTCAAAGTGTATTTATCTTTTTGTTTTCCCATCAACAACTTAAAATTTGGGGAATGCTGACAATTACATTAAAGAGAGAGACATTGTATCAGTACACCTACTAAATATCAATGAGAATGGCTACAGATTTATCAGCTTTTTCAAATGACCTGTGCTGGTGGCAGATAGTTCTTCATCTCTTCCTAGACTTACTCTTTTCCATGACTATTTATTTCTTTTTCAGATTGCTCAAAGAAATAATTTAATTGAGTAAGCAATTAGGCACACAGGGTATTTGCATAAATCATGTAAGCTAGTATTGAAAACATTCCTGAGTGTACAAAGGCAAGTTGTGTTAATGTGGAAAAGTTACGGGGACATTAACAAGCTAAGATTCAAGTACTGAAAAATGCAGCACTAGTAATCTCACCTACTTTAATTTCACCTACTCTTCTAGTTAAACACTACAGACATAGAATCAGAGAATGGTTTGTGTTGGAAGGGACCTTAAAGATTCATCTAGTTCCAACCCCCCTGCCATGGGCAGGGACACCTCCCACTAGACCAGGTTGCTCAAAGCCCCATCCAACCTGGCCTTGAACACTGCCAGGGAGGAGGCAGCCACAGCTTTTCTGGGTAACCTGTGCCAGTGTCTCACCACCCTCACAGGAAAGAATTTCTTCCTAATTTCCAATCTAAATCTACCCTCTTTCCTTTTGAAACCATTTCCCTTTGTCCTACCACTGAATGCCCTGGTAAAAAGTCCCTCTTCAGCTTTCCTGTAGGCCCCCTTCAGGTACTGGAAGGCTGCTATAAGGTCTCTCAGTAACCTTTTGTTCTCCAGGCTGAACAACCCCAACTCTCATAGGAGAGATGTTCCAGCCTCCTGATCATCTTTGTAGCCCTCCTCTGGACTCGCTTCAACAGGTCCATGTCCTTCTTACGTTGAGGGCTCCAGAACTGGACACAGTATTCCAGGTGGGCTCTCATGAGAGCGGAGTAGATAGGGAGAATCCCCTCCCTTGACCTGCTAGCCATGCTTTTTTTGATGCAGCCTAGGATACTGTTGGCTTTCTGGGCTGCAAGTGTACATGGTCTCTCACATTGATCTTTTAACCAACACCCTGAAGTCCTTCTTCTCAGGTCTGTTCTAAATCCATTCTCCATCCAGTCTGTATTTGTGTGTGGGATTGCCCTGACCCCTATGCAGGACCTTGCACTTGGCCTTGTTGAACTTCATGTGGTTTGCATGGCCCCTACTCTCAAGCCTGTCAAGGTCCCCCTGGATGGTATTCCTTCCCTCCAGCACATTGACCACATCACACAGCTTGGTGTCGTTGGCAAACTTGCTGAGGGTGCACTCGATCCCACTGTCAGTGTCACTGAAAAAGATGTTAAACAGCGCCAGTCCCAGTACTGACCCCTGAGGAATACCACTCATAACTGATCTTCACTTGGGCATCTAGTCATTGACTGTACTCTTGAAATGCGACCATCCAGACAATTCCTTAGACACCAACTGGTCCATCCATCACATCCATGTCTCTGTGATTGAAAGACAAGAATGTTGTGTGGGACAATGTCAGATGCTTAGCACAGGTCCAGGTAGATGACATCAGTTGCTCCTCCCTTAATTACAAACAGTGTAATCCCATCATAGAAGGCCACCAAATTTGTCAGGCACAGCTTGCCCTTCGTGAAGCCATATTGGCTGTCACCAATCACCACCTTATTTTCCATGTGCCTTAGTATAGTTTCCAGAAAGATCTGCTCCATGACCTTGCTGGGCATAGAGATGAGATTGACTGGCTTGTGGCTCCCTGTAGTCATCTTTTCCCTTTTTAAAAATGGGGGTTATGTTTCCCCTTTTCCAGTCAGTAGGAACTTCACTGGACTGCCATGACTTCTCAAATATGATGAATAGTGGCTTAGCACCTTCATCAGCCATTTTCCTCAGTACCTGTGGATGTATTTGTTATTCAAAGTGCAGGAACAAAAATAGTGTATCTGGGTATGAATGGGTCATACTGACACTCGCCTTTCTCTTTTGATGCTCTGTTTAACAACACACATGCATGCACACACACACTATAAAGTCTTTTTGAACTTCCTTCTGTGATTTCTGGATCTCACGTTCATAGTTTCAACTCTGTACCATCAACCGTTTCATCATTTCTGTCAGGCTTCTCCATACTTCTACACCACTTAGACACACACAAGTCTACAAGAAGGATCAGAAGGATGATACAGGGAACTACCTGACCTCCGTACAGGGCAAAGTCATGGAACAGATTATCCCCGAGTGCCATCACACGGCACATGCAGGACAATCAGGGGATAAGGCCCAGCCAACATGGGTTTATGAAAGGAAGGTCTTGTTTGACCATCCTGATCTCGTTCTATAACAAAGTCACCCGCTCAGTAGATGAGGGAAAGGCTGTGGATGTGGTCTA
>VZRW01006595.1:13125-37742 GCA_013398125.1 Aegotheles bennettii
GGTTGCCCAGGGAGGTGGTGGAGTCACCATCCCTGGAGGTGTTCAAGAAGTGTCTGGATGTGGCGCTGGCGGTTGGACTGGATGATCTTGAAGGTGATTCTATGATTCTAAGTCTATAGAGATGAATAGGATCCACCCAAAGGTACTGGGAGAGCTGGCAGAAGTGCTCACCAAGCCACTTTCCATCATTTATCAGCATTCTTGGCTAACTGTCCTCAGTTGACTGGAAGTTAGCAAACATTAAGCCCATCTACCGGAAGGGACAGAGGGAGGATCTGGAGAACTACAGGCTTGTCGGTCTGACCTAGGTGCTGAGAAGGGTTATGGAGCAAATCATCTTGAGTGCCATCACATGGCACATGGAGGAAAACAAGATGATCAGGCCCAGTCAACATGGGTTTGTGAAAGACAGGTCCTGTTTCACTAACCTGATCTCCTTCTATGACAAGGTGACCCACTTAGTGGATGATGGAAAGACTGTGGATGTTGTCTACCTGAACTTTAGTAAAGCCTTTGACACTGTTTCCCACAGCATTCTCCTGGAGAAACTGGCTGCTCATGGCTTGGACTGGTATACCCTTCACAGAGTAAAAAAAATAGCTGGATGGCCTGGCCCAAAGAGTTGTGGTGAATGAAGTTAAATGCAGTTGGTGGCCAGTCACAAGTGGTGTTCCTCAGAGCTCAATACTGGGGCCAGTTCTCTTTTCATATCTTTACAAATGATCTAGATGTGAGGGGATTGAGTGCACCCTCCATAAGTTTGCAGACGACAACAAGTTGGGCAGGAGTGTTCATGTGCTAAAGGATAGGAAGGTTCTACCCCTGTATCTGGACAGGCTGGATCGATGGGCAGAGACCAATTGTACAAGATTCAACAAGGCCAAGTTCAGGGTCCTGCACTTAGGTCACAACAACCCCATGCAATGCTGCAGGCTTGAGGAAAAGTGGCTGGAAACCTGCCCAGTGGAGAAGGACCTGGGGGTCTTGGTCAACAGCTGGCTGAATATGAGCCAGCAGTGTGCCCAGGTGGCCAAGAAGGCCAACAGCATCCTGGCTTCTATCAGAAATAGTGTGGCCAGCAGGACTAGGAGAGTGATTGTCCCCCTGTACTCAGCATTGGTGAGGCCACACCTGGAATACTGTGTTCAGTTTTGGGCCCCTCACTACAAGAAGGACATTGAGGTGCTGAAGAGTGTCCAGAGAAGAGCAGTAAAGCTGGTGAAGGGTCTAGAGCACAGGTCTGATGAGGAGCAGCTGAGGGAGCTGGGGTTGTTTAGTCTGGAGAAAAGGAGGCTGTTCTTGACCACACCAAACATTTTAAAATTTGTTATCAAGTTAGGTAGAATGCTACTAAAACCAAATGTGACTGAGGTCTATCAGCAAGATCACCATGCCAGAAACGGCTCTCTCAAGTTACTGTCGTAAATGGAAAAGAAAAATGGAAAAATGTTTTTCATATAACTGTGCCTTTATATTAATTGCATACAGCTTGACCCCCAGGTCAAACGCAATTTTTTTTGTCCCTTTATTTTACAAAAATGAGCACACAACTATATTCAGTTGGCTTTCTTTCTGGAAACCACACAGTCCAATTACGTAAAAAAAGTATGTTCTTTCTGTTTCTTTGGCTCTGTCATTGTCTTGTGGTTTTTCAGGACCCCAGTATGTTCATTACCACTGAAAAGTAGGACTAACTGGAAACCCAGATGATTTTCTTCTTCTGGACCCTGTCACAGTCAGGATTGCTCTATTTACTGTTTGAGTGTGTGTCAAGAAAAGTCAGTATTCTTAGGTGTTCTGTTTGGGCTTTTTTTCTAGGCAAGAGCCTTAACAACAGGATCATCTTGTGTTCCTCGGCTTAGTCAGAATTCACCCATCTAAACTAAACTCATCAACACATTCTGCAGATTGCAGGAGAGTGTTTTCACATGTCCTTTAACCATAGATTGTCTTCCTATGTGCTAACTGCTGCCCTGTGTATTACATGTGTACATACTCTTTTACAGTATTCTCATCATTTTTCTGCCAGACTTTAAATTTTTTCCAGATAATGCCTTTCATAATCTCTTTTCAACTGCAGTGCTTAAGCTGTTACTTGCTGCTTGTTCTGTCCCTCAGAACAGATCTCATGCTCTCCTTGGGATGCTGTTTTTAGAATGCTCACTACTTTTAATTGCCTCAGCAGGGAAGTTTTATTCTCTGAAATATCTTATAATATAGTCCTGAATATCACAGTCATGATGGACAGTGTTTTACATGTAAGTAACTAAGGCATACCTATGGAATCTTCATAGGATGCAAGGATTTACAACATCTGAAATACTGAAAGTACTGCACACCACCACAGATTTGAAACCTGTGGAAGAAAACCTCAAAGAAATGGTGGAAGACAATAAACATATAAAAGTAGACAGTTACCCAGGTGCCCCATGAAGAGACAGCATTGAGCTTCAAGCTGGTTTTAATAGATTGTTCACACTAGACTGTACAAACCTAGTTACCTGTCAGAGAAGTTCTTCACAAATATAAAAACAAATCTTTCTTTAGGCTCCTTATTATTGTAATTTACAGATACACAAAGTGAAGTTCAGCCCAGTATTAATACCCCAGTTGTACACAAGAAATCTTCTGTAACATTAAAGTCACTTTCTCATTGGTTTTCTCTGTGAAGAAAATGGAAGTTAATTATTTTATGATTTAAGAAACAATTATCACTATTTCTCCAGGTTATATTTCAGTTGTAGTCACCCATAAGTTTCTTGAGGAGAACAGAACTAAATGGCAATATAAAATGTGCTTTTCTTTGAAAGGCCTTTCAAGAACAAATTGGAATCTATTTTTCATTAATGACATCAGTTGTATATACCAATGGCAACTTCTCTACATTTTGAAATCAAATAAGAGATGTTTCTTTGTTCAGTTCATAGTTAAGTCTAAAGTCACCTTCCAAATCACTTTATTTAAGGAGTTCCCTTAGGAGTGTTCTCCTCGTAACGACAGGTTTTGTTAAAAGAGCCCACAATCCTGCCTCTCTTTGGCTTAGGGCTCAGATGGGTACCTGAGGTGTGTGCTTCATCATGCAAGTTAATGCCAGAAGAAGCCTAAACCTTCTAAAGGTTTATGATAAAAGCCAGGTATAGCATTGGTATTATCTACAGAAAAACAGAAAGTAAGACTTCTATACTTCAGGAAAGATATGTAAGACTCACCAGGCTTATTTCTGTCTCAGATCCCAAGGATTGTGATTCTTTGCCATCGCTGCTGTTATATTCTCTCCGCTGCTTACCTGTGATCAGCTGCTACTGAGCCCTCGCTCCACAAAGCTCCCCAGCTGTAGAGGCCTTCATCTCTGACTAGGACATTGTAGACATTGACCTCTCTGCCTTGTATTGTGTCACTTTTCAGATGGAAATTAATTTTTCCACTTTGGAAAATTTTGTCACTGCTGTTGGTATTCTCACTGCTGTCGACAGGTTAATTCTTTGAGCTGTGCAAGAAACAAGGATTAGGACAAAAAAGCAGTTAGGAAAAATTACTTATATGGTCCAAATTCAATAAAAGAGCCAGGGAGCTGTCATTAATCCTTATTTTATTTCTTGCTATGCAGCCCATTATATACATGTGTGGCACCATTTTATTTCTTTTCATTTATTCACAAGGAAGAAACAGGTTGACTCTTTGGCTTTACATTCCTCTTGAGCTCCCCATCTCTGATCATTCTTGTCAGCCCAGAATCTAGCTCAAAATCTGATTTTTGATTGGAAGCGGCACTTTTGAAATGAGCCTGACCTTCTCTTTCACCTTCTGTCAGGGGCCTTAAGGTATAACAGCAACATTTCAAGTTATATATCATTGTGAATTGACTGGCACACCTCTTTACCAGCTAGCTAAATGGGCTGTAAATTATTCTGTACAGGTGAAATAGCAGGTTTAAGGCACTAATATTTCAAAAAGAATAAAAAATAAAACTGTCAGATCGGCCTCTTCATGTGATGGGACCACTATTTTACCAAGTATATTTCAATACTCTTATCAGGCTGTACCAAATTAATAAGCACAGAAACAGAAATGGCAGTGGCTTTCAGGTGTTGTTTTAAGTGTTGTTTAGCAAGAAATCAACTGTCTTGAGCAGCTCCTTACAGAACTACTTAGAAGCCATTTCTAAATTCTTGCTTGCCTACACAGAAACATGTCATACCCTGGGAATCTCTCAGTATCATGTATGACCAAGTTGTTTTCATAGTCAAAACTATAGAGTTACTAAATACAATTTGTATTTGTCAGTTTGTGGAATATAGTGCAAAGCCATTAGCTTCGGCTTCCTATGGAGAGAAGAAGGAGATGTAGTGAGATGCCAAGGATTGTTGTCCCTGTATTGAACTCCATCCTGTTTTGTTTGGGAGAGTTCTGGTTTTAAGCAAATACAAAATGCACAAACTGAATAAAATAATTTTTCTTAGCTAAGCATAATAATATAAAAAAGTTGAATAAAGGCATTGACAATTCTTTTAAGAATGTAATATATAATCTGGAGTATAATTTAGATTTATTCATCTCACATTAATAATAAAGATTCAAAACATTGGAATGCTTTGAAAGCATTCCATCCCTAGATTCCAAAATTATGTACATGGTTTCATCAAACTGGGGAGTTTACCATTATTTATCCAATAAACTACATCCAGAAATTGCCCAGTTTTGCTGGGACAACATCTTGGAGGACCACAGCAGCTCTGCCTTCTGCCACCCAACTCCTGTAGCTTGTGTGTCAGCAGACACCTTCATTTATATTCACCACCTTTCTTTAGGCCTGGATGTCTAAAATGAAGTTTGACTTGATTTAAATAGTGGCGTTTCTGCCTCCTTTTTTATCAGCTGCATGGATTCCCATCACCCCTGAAAGGAAGCTCTGTGATTTTGATGAATTTTTGTTGCTTAACTTTAGATTTCTGCTCTTGACAGCATTGGCCAAGGCATCTCTTGGACGATGGTTTCCAAAAGAAATTGTTGGATTGACATACCTAGGGACAGCTGGCATAGACTTCCACAGCCACTGGATATGCAGGATGAGAAATCATTGTCCTCTAGCTTGGGGGCAGGCTGTTCGTTTAAAAGTCTTTGAAATTTCAAAAATGCTTTTGATGAGCACCGTTAATTGCTGATACATATTTTTATACATATTTTTTTAACTGCTGATACGAAGAACACATCATGATCTTAGCCATTTGAGATTGTCTGATAATTGGAGTGATCAAGATGGTTTTGGTAATTTCTGAGTTTTGTTTGGGTTTTTCCCTAGATTTTCTTTTTATAGTAGTGATATTTTGCATAGACTGGGGGAAAGGAAAACCACCCATGTTTAATAAAGGAAATAAACCACTGTTGTTTTGTTATCACAGGAAGAAAAACTGTTGTCATGTGACACTCCTTACGAACAAATCCCACCAACTTAAAGCTAAATGTGTGATCTTTTTCTCTTCTCAGAGTTCCTTAGTAATGTGAAAACTTTGGAAACTTTATTAGAGTACTCTTGTTCTAAAAAGTCTATTGTTCTCAAAGATCTTTATATTCAGCTTTTTATTCTTCTTGACTTTCATCCTTTCTTTGCACTAGTTTCAGGAAATGAGAGATTTGTATCTCACCCACGTAGGGAACGGTTTGTCAGCTTCAACCACAATATATGTGGGTAATTTCAGCTGAAGGAGGGAAGCCTAGAAGGAATATTTGTTTATGACCTTTTTTTTTCCTCCTTAGCATAAGCAAGGAAGAGTAATTGCATGCAGTCATCCTCTTTTTCAGAGGCTCCTACATCCACAGCCTATCTCAAATAGACCTTACTGATCTTTCCTGATGGTCTGCCACAATACAGTAACTGTTCCAGCAATTCACTGGGTAGAGTCATTTAGCATGCTGCTTCGATTCATTAGTATTGAGTAATGTGAACTACGAAACAACTTCTGCCATGCCTTAGCCACCGTTTCAGAAAATGTACTGCACTATAGTTTTGGGGAAAATATTATTTCACTCAGGCAATTGATGTTTATATTTATGAAATACAAAAAAAAAAACATGGATGAAGATCAGGAAAATCTCCTTTGCAATAGCTTCTTTTCTGCATGCCCTGCAGCAGCTGGGCTGCACAGCTGCAGGCACTGGTCTCAGCTACGTGGAAGATGCCAGAAGCCATTAAGCCCTTCCATAAAAGGTTAGCCAAGATCACACATACAGGAGCAGAAAGGAGCTGAAACGTGGAGACAGGGAGTATGTGACAGGTCATGGTTCCTTGTGCCCTCTACCTCCCACAAAGTAGCTACAGGAGCATCTTTTTCTGTCACCCTTTATCGACCTTGAAGAGGCTACCCTAGACACAGCATGTATGTTATGGGTGGTTGGCAGTGATACTCTCCCTGTGCATGCCACTCAGCTGGCCTGGGCACACACCCCGTGTCTGAAGAATAGTGCTGGACATTATCCAGTGTCACTGAATTTACTGCACCTTTACTGCACGTGCAGGTGCAATACCAAAGGCTTCCATCGCTCTTACAAGGACCCTAAGGCATCACAGTGTTTTGAGAAAAACATCTTTCCCTGCAGTTGGTGATAAATTAATACAATCATGTGCTAAAATTGAGTTGCAAGAAGGGCAGGGAAATGTAGTAATTTGTCGCTGTTTTGTTGTTTTTTTTAAATATTTTCTCATTACTGGGCAGAATGGCAAAACCACACTAAATATTAATTTATCTGCAAGCATCGTTTCTAGTGCTTTGTAAATACCAGAACAGCATGAACATATATGCAGTTCTATTTATATCAGATGATTTTCACTAATTTTCAGCAGTCTTTGGGGCTGTAAATACATGAGTTTTATTAAAAAATTACATCCTCACCTGTGCAGGACCAGTGTATTGGGTCAATCTGATACATTTGATACATTATATGTATTTCTTCCCTGAAATAGTATAAGTACCTTGTGCAAAATACTATTTAGTTGCATAATGTGTCCATAATTTGAAAAAATTAGAATGAGACAGGTGAAGACCTGAATTTGTGCCCTTGGACATCACAAGTCGTTCTTTAGTGGGCTTACTAAGGTACAAAGCCCAAATCTGGTGAGAGGTCAGATTGGACCTGTAAGAAATGTTTGTCAGCTGTTTTCCAAAAAAATTCTGACAGCACAAATGATTGAGTTCCTAGAGGTAAAATAAGAAGCAGGCTTTTATGTATTTTTAATGAGCTGACGAGAAGTCATTTCTGGCAAGGATGGTGATTTATATGGAGAGAAAAAAGGAGAACTGAGTCACATACAGTGAAATCAACCTATTGGTTTAAAGGCAGAAATGCATTAAAAAAATTCAAAGGCACCTATAATAGCATCATTGGAAGGGATTGTTTCAACAGAAGGCAATTTTCCTGTAATTTCTAAACCACCACTGGGTATTGCTGTGCCAGTTCTTTTAAACTATGGTAACTTTTATCCAGCGCAGGGAGTTTCATATCTGGGCAGATTTCCGGTCTTGAATAACTGCTTGTGTGTATTAAATGGTTCTACTAGCTTTCCATTTTGGTGGGTTTTCTCCTTTAAGTTAGAAAAAAATAACATTCTGGATTCTCAGTGGTAGTGATGTAGGAAAGCCTTGCTCAAATTAACCTATGTTAGCTTGATTGATTTTCCCTTAAATTATCTGTAGATTTTTAAAATTAGCTTAAATAAGATGAAGATTTATACTTCCTGAAAATGAGAGAATCCAGGCCTTTTCCCAGTGCAAGTATCGTGGAGTTTTTTGACTCATAACTAGTTAAATTGGCTAGGAAAATTAACTGTTGCAGATCTAAGCAAGGAGTTAATTTGGCCTGTGCTATGTTTGTATGCCTGGCAGATGTTCAGTGTCATGATACACATTTTTTTCTACATAATCAGGGTAAGCTCTAACTCATGGCATTAAAAATTTTGCTTTGTATCATATCGTGCAATATGTACATGTCAGATGTGTTAGAAAATAGATTGCATTAAAAAGTCAGGGCTTGCTTTTAACGCTGTATTTAGGCTAGGAATTTTTTTAATCTATCTGTTCCAAGCAAATAAAAATATATATTACACATATTACAGATAAAAATCACATTTGAAATACATTAGAAGTGCATTCCATGTCTTACTTCTGTTTTAAAAAAAAGCAAAAAAAGTCCTTGAATTACCTTCTTTGAAGATGTTTAATGCTTAGGTGCAAGTATTGTGCAATCCACTGAAGAGGTGAATCACTGTTCTCTTGGAATAGTTTCTGGTAGGAGTGAGTTTTGTGCAATGACCTGCTTGTTGTCCAGGGTTTAATATTGACCATTTTGGATATCAGACTAGGGTTGTTTTCCTGTCAAAACTCTGCATGTGATGAGAGGAAGAATCTGTTTTGTGAGAGATGGTTCTACCATCTACATGGGAATCTCAGACCAAATGCCTGGCTGGCTGCATGGCCGAATGTCTCTGACACTTGCGTGGTGAGAAGCCAGAAGTTGAGTAGTTGGAGAAAACTTGTCACACTTGGTGCCTTTCAGAGGATGGAGGCCTCATGGCCTTGAATGATAGAATTTTCCGCATTAGTGTTTCATGTTGGGTTTTTTTCTCTCTCATGAGAAGAGAGGGAATGCAGAGAATTGAGCAGGATGTGAAAAGGAGAATCTCTTCATATGCATGTTTTAGGTTTGCCTCTTCTTCTGATACATTTATTATCAGTGGGCTTCTGTTCCCACCCAAAAAAATAAATGCAGTGAAAAGTGGTTTTGTTATGTCAGCTAGCTAAAACACTGTGATACCTGCCAACGCTATAGCTCTTCTATAAGAGGTGTTGAGTAGGAAATTTGGTTTCTCTGTGAAGAATCACATGATCTATTAAAATTGAGAACTGCTTGCGGACAGATGCCTTCATGCATGCACACATAGATGTTATAGCTTCAACTGAGAGAGTTCTCAAATATTTTGCTGTTCCTTGCTGACAATCTGATTTATACTTTCCAACAGTGGGATGGTGTAGGACCTCTCCCAGACTGTGCAGAACCACCCAAAGGAATCCAGATGCTGTGGCACCCTTCAATAGTCAAACCCTACCTCACACTTCTTTCTGAGTGCTCAAATCCAGACACGCTGGAGGGGGCAGCGGGGGCACTGCAGAACTTGGCTGCTGGGAGTTGGAAGGTAGGAATCTTAACCTGATATGTATTTCTTTTTCAGTTCAGAAAATCCCCTACAGGTGACAGCAGATTGGTGATATAAATGTATCTGAATGCTCCTGGTAGCAGAATAAGCCTCTGTTTCCACAGTCACATTTGAGATAGTATTCTAAGATACAGATAGTTGTATCATAGCAAAAGTCAGCGTACAGCAGTGAAAATCACATTGGTCGAGTCAAGTTTGAAAAATTGCCACTGAAAACTGATATCCAAATGAGGAGAAGCAGTATCTGTATGAATTTATGGTGACAGAGCCATGAAAAATGAGCCAAAAATCTCACTGGTGACCATCAAATGAAACCACATTTTTTTGTCACTGCAACAACTGTTTGACTTTCTGTCTCTTTAAGAGAAACCAGGCAAGAGCATAGTAAGCTATAAATCGTGTGACATCCACACAAGTAATCTAACTATCTACTTTTTTAAAAAATAAAAAATGATTAAAATACATCAACAATATGATTGAATATGTACAATGAGCAAGGAAATACTCAATCAAGGCACTCTATTCCAGCTAATCCTACTTTTCAATTATCATTAAAAGATGCAATTTTCTCTCTCATATTTTTTGCAGTGAATTGAGAAAAAAGATAACTCATTTATTAGATTTTGAAAATATTTTTAGATTTGGAACAAATGTAGAATAAATTCAAGATAACAGTTGAGCCTGATTTACTTTTTAGGGCAATTACAGAATCACAGAATTCTAGGGTTGGAAGGGACCTCGAAGGATCATCTAGTCCAACCCCCCTGCTGGAGCAGGTTCACCTAGAGTACATCACACAGGAATTCCTTCATCCCTTTCCTGATGAGAAACTGGTTTGATTCAGTGAAAGTACCAACTATCTAATCCTATTGTATAAAGATAATGCATCAATTTTAAGTTCACTCTCAGTGGGAATTTTTCACAGTTACTATGAAAACACACATGTAAAGAGAAATGCTGTTAACAAAGTTGGGTTTCAGAAGATATCCTGTTTGGTTTTAAATTCTGGGCATTCATATGGGATATGTAAATACCAATTTAATTAGGCATTCATCTTGAAATTCTAACTCTGACACTAATAAACTGGAGTTTATTTTTTCCATAAGGTTTTGTTGGAAGTTGAGTTGGCACATTCAGGTCTTCAGAGGCATGTTGGGGTTTTTTTGAGCACTGTGTTCCAACAAACTTCTAAAATGCCTTTGACTTACTGCATTCAGTGATATATGAAATGAGTAACAGAGTATCTGTCCAGTGATTTTTGTCCTACAAAGTGCCACATATACACTGTGCCTGAAATTCATTATACTTTTATTATTCTCATGTTGTAGACCACATCAGATTGTGTAATCCTGGCACAGAAGCATGATAAATGTGGTTTATCCATCTGCAAGTGGGTGTAGCCCCAGTCCAAATGAGAAAACAATGCGTACATATTTGCCAGGAGTTCTAAAATCCAAGTGGTGCCCCTCCTCCCACTTCTGATAAATCTATATACCTCTCATCCTTTAGCTGGCACAAGTGTACAGGGAGAGGAAGGAAGTGCCAGGTTAGAAAAACTGATTTGAACTTTAATACTAACTTCGCTGATCCTGTGGGATAAGCTCAGTTGTTCTTGTGTTGCTCTATTTTTCTAAGGATTCACCAATTCCATTGCAAGTGATGTGCATACACAGAATGAATATCCTTAATTTCAGATGTCGTACTAGCCATTTTTGTGAGGGGAATAATCCTCTTTGAAGATTACTTAAGCATTGATGTTTCTACCTTTTGACCTCTCTTTTCCACTGCTGCGGTCCTGGATATATAATGACTGAAATAAAAGATAGAAAACCTCTTAAAAGAAGAAGTTATTCCTAAAGGAGGTTTTCAGTTTTTTAGTTCCTCCAAGAAATTGTAATTGTTTAAAGAATGGGAAAAGATTTATTTTATTTTTTACTTGAAATCTTTCAAGAAGAGCTTTATGGTGGACTGAAGGAGAGAGAAAGAGCCAACTGCATTAAAATAAATATTGTTGCTATTAATATGAATAGCAATAGCAATTGTGTTGGTTTTTTTCATGTAGCATTATTTTAATACCAGAAGAACTCCAGAATATCTGAGGCAACCAGTGCACCAGGCAAGCTCACACACTTCTGAAGATACAGTTTCTCCTGGAAAAAAATGCAGTGCAGTTGATACACTTGCATAATTCTTTCCTAGCTGTTTCACCCTTTTGGTTTCTCTGGTTTAAAGCTGTCTAATCCTCTTCGGTGACTGAGAGGTAATACTTAACACAGGCAGTGCTTAAGCAATGCCATTATGAAGAGAAAGTAAGCAGATAAAAGGAAGCATGAAAATTTTTTTAAAAATAAAAAATTGTGTAGGGGATTTAGATAAATGTCTGGCACTAGAATTAACAGATGCTATGTGTCTAAATCCCCTAGACCGCTTTCAAAGATTTCAAACACAAAAAGAAAGCAGCAGTACGTAGCTTTAAGGATTAATAGCTGAGAGAGCCTGAAAGTTTTCAGTATTTCAGGGAATGTAGCTTCTCATTGGTATGTACACATAAAATCAACACATGAACATAATAAATCTTAATTCATAAGACATTTTTAGCATTGCTTCAGTTGCAGGAATTTCTTTTAAGGCCAAATACTAACAAAAAAGAAAATAGTGTGGCATACATATATTTGCATATAATTTTTTAATGTCAAGATAAAGCACTTTGGACCAAAGCCTTGCCATATATTACCCACCTGCAAAGTAAACTTGTTTTGTTTTTTTTTTTACAATGGCTAATACAATATTTGGTCTGTGCAATTATTATTAGAACCAAGACAATCTATAACAAATCAAAATGTTGGTGGCAAATACATTAACAGGTCCAAATGAAAGTTTACCAATAAAATAACGTATTGATCTGAGGTATAACAAAGGATATTTTCAATATGAAAATTTAACCCAGGATAGATCACATCTATGTAATCTTGACTTTGATGCATATTCTGGTTCTGAAGTGGAGATTGGAAAGAGGAGATTGACAGTTTATATACAGAACAGAACTGATTTTTGGAAGAGTTTGTTTCAGTTGTATATGGAAGGTGGTTCATCTCGCTCTTCTGCACCAAGACATGATTACATAGGGAAGACACTGTCATGGAATCTGAAGGAAGCAAATCCATTCCATTCATGGAAAAATACAGGCATATCCTCACAGATTTCTCTTTTTTGTTTGTATACTTATTTGATGAATCTGTCACAATACGAATAGACCTTCTGGAATAATGGAGATGGCCAAATACGTATGCTTCTGGTGGGGATTTGACAAATTAAAGTTTTCCACATTGCTGCCAGTCCATGTTTAAGGGGTGTCTACTGCTTTGTGCAGTAGATTTTGTACCTGTGATAGTAATAGTTGGTCACTGCATGTCTCCCTCCTGATGGGCATGATGGCCACTAGCAGTTGGCACTCCAAGTACATATAACCTGACAGCCTAAGGGTCAGGTTGTCAGCACTATATATGCACGTGCCTACCCCCTTCTACAGAACTCAGCTGCTACCTGGGGCTGAGTGGGTTTCTGTTTGAGGGGAGTAATTGCTTCCCAAAATATTTTCTCCCACCATACCATAACCAGGGTAATTTCAATCTATCCTAAACTTCCTACAGGCAGAAGGAGCAGTGCATAAAGAGGATGGCCATTGGTTTTACTTTTGCATTCTTTCATTGCCAGTCTGAGATACATTTTTTCCAGAAGTAGACTTTTTCTAATTATACTTAATATGAACTTGTATTTTAAAGCTTCTTAGTAATACAAAATAAAAATCTAGGCAAATACATTCTTTATCAAACTTATCTGGGATTTTTGCTCAAGACATGCCTTTGGAAGCAAGGGAGACTCCTTACTTCCCATTAAGTATCTGCTTTCACTGTGAGTTCTGTTAGTTTTCTTTACCACTTAATACAGGTTTTGCCAAGTTTGTGCAAAAATGCACTAATAAAAATAGGTTTGCTGACTCAGCTGTATTCTGAAGATACTTGCATGCTTATTAAGAAATTTCTCTCAGAATAACACTTCAAACCTGAAGTCCTTTTTGCAACCTCATATCATTATTTATTTTAATACCTTGGATTAAAAAAATTATGAGGTATTACAAGACTCATGCTGTAAAAGGAAATCTCCATAGTTCTTTTTATATGTAGTCTGGCATCAGTATTTTACCTTAGATGGTGGGAATAAAAGTGGCAAGTTCTTTTTAGTTTTCACCTTGGTGAATAGGCTATTAATACATTAAATCTACTGAGCATGTAAAAACTTATAAGCAAAATGTCCTAGAGTTAACGATGTCAAGAATCCAAGGTTATGTTCCTTCTGAACAAAATTTCCCTCTCAGAAAGAGAGGAGATTTTGGGATATCTGTATATTGTTATGTATGCCTATATGTAGCTGACAGCTAAATTTAGGCTGACGTTAGTTTGTCTGCCAGAGACATTTCTGCAATGCCTGTTGCTGTGAACTCTTACATTCACAGAAGGGCTGAAGTCAGGAGGCACCTCTGGAGGTCATTTGGTCCAACCCCCTGCTCAAGCAGGACCACCAAGAGCCAGGTGCCCAGGGCCGTATCTAGACAGTTTTTGAATGCCTCCACAGATGGAGACTCCACAATCATTCTGGACCACCTGTGCCAGTGATTGATCACCCTCACAGTGAAAAAGCATTTCCTGATGTTCTGCAAACCCCCTGTATTTCATTCTTTTCCTATTGCCTCTGGTCCTACAATACTGTCTTTTCCATTACATGCAGTTAAAAACACAATGTTATCACTGCAAGTAGGATTTTCTCAGTTTTGTCAAACCCTCAAAAATAATTTCTTCATTTGTATGATCCTGTTTTGTTTGAAAATACTATCGTAACTTGTATAGGTAATACATATCTTTTAAAACCAGGAAACAAGCTCTACCATGTTTCTGTTGGCAGTGTAATGGCTTACATTAGAACAGGTAGCTCTGGGCCTTCGTTAGTCCCTTCTGTGTGCCCAGTCTTCTGTCCCAGTTACTTTTCAGGCTTTACAAACTTTCCTCATCATCTGCTTTAATGACAGGATGGCCACCTTCATTTTCCTGAGTGTCTGTTATTTCCTTGGGGTCCTTAACACCAGGAACAAGTGCTGCTCTGTTTAAGTCTTGCAATTGCATGAGGCCTTGTCTAGTTCTTTCTACCTCCTTTTCTTTAACTTCCATGTTTGATCATACTCAGCAGGGAATGGTAAGGCTCTTCCGTAAGACAACTGAATTTCCCTGCCTTTGATCCCCAGCAGGTACAATATCCATGTGAATAGGTCTTATGGGTCATTGGCCTGATCTCTTGAGATAAGCTAGATGCGATCTTGGCCTTTGTTCCTTAAGCAAGCAACTACGTTTATTTTCTGAATTCCATCCTAGAGAAATCTGACTCTTATGGGAGCAAGAGCTCCATTAAGTAAATTATTAGATAAGGAAACTGAAAACATAAAAGTGACTGATTCAGTCACAAGGTCAGTGCAGCTACTTCAAAGAGCACTGTGAAAAGAGTTTCAAGCTTCTCACCATCCAGACACTTGCAGATAATGAGTAATTATTGTCTAAAGCAGCAGACATCTAGGTTATCAATCTTCCTCTTATCAGGGAAGGACATATTGTGGGTTCCTTGGTAGACTTTTCTGATTGCTCTTGTTATTTGAATATTAACCATTTGAAGTTTCATTGGGGTATTCCAGGAGAAAGTTTTTTGGATTATAGTGAAAAGGCTCACATTTTTTCCAAAAAATTAATATTATGAATCCTTATTTGATAGGATGGAGAGGATGGCTTGTAACACACCACATAAACAACAAAGGCAAACTTGTTAAATAACCAATGTTTTGTTCTGTCAGAAATTCTTACTGGGTGGAATCGCCCCCCAGTACATGAGGCAGCATCAGTTAATATTGGCTCTGTAGGAAGGAAGACAAGATTCAAGGGACAGGACAATATTCAAGAAGCAAGACTTGCTGCTGCAAATACCTGTACCACAGACATCATGAGGAGATCGGCATGGACATCAGTTTGTGGAATGGGAGCACAGTAGCTCACGGTGAATGCATGCTCAAAGTAATCCCTTACTATAATCAGTCAGTTTGCTTCCCATGAGTTATGTCAGTTCTTTTGTCTCAAAGCCTTTCTTTTTGAATAATATTAGGTACAATGTTTGGCAAAGTAAATGTCATGGCTCTTAGATCATTTTGAATACACCGGTAATTTTGTTTGCTTTATCATGCTTGCTGCCCTTCTTTGGCTTTTAATTGATCTTCTGTGGTGGTGCTCCATAGGAGAATAAAGAAAACCATATGAAATACTAAAAGGAGTTAAATGCCTAAACACTGTTCAATTTTTCTGAAAAAAATAAGTAAGTTTTATCTAGATTAATTACTCTTTTGTTGAGTTTCAGCCTAATGTAATCTTAATCCCTAGAGGCATTCAGTTTTGTAAAGGTTTCTTTATAATAATAACTGTGACAAACTAAAAAATAATTTTCTGGTTTACTGTATTTTTTTCTACTTAATTACTGTGACAGAAATAAAAAGGGAATTATTAATGAAAGTGGACACTGATTGCCTTCAAAGTGATGTATAGTAGTTATGCCTCCCAAATTCTATTATCTGTAAAGAGTATTCATGCACAGATTGTGACTCCTGTGCTTATCTCTGATAATTTAGCCACAATCGGATGCAACAATAATTATTTTATTATATTTTTTGGCTCCTTGTTCCCTCTAAAGTGTTTGCTGTTCCCATAGGAGCCCTTTCTCTTTACAAACTGAACATTTATTTGATCGTTGACACTGCCACTGATTTGTGGAGTAACAGGATGATCAAGTATATTGGCAGAGTGCCTCATTTACCTACTCATCAGCAACAAACCCTTTGTCTCTTTTCTTTTTTATGATTTTTCATCTCTTCTCTTTTATACTTCACTGAGCTCATATTAGCAATTGACCTGCAATGTGGAAATGCGGGTGCGTTTCATGATGGCCTTAGGCAAACAAAAGGATCATCAGTATACACAAGAGCAAATCAATTTTTCCATTCTCTGTGAGAATAAAATAGCCATTTTGAGGCATCTCAATTTGAGCATTCCTGAAATCTGCACAGTGCAGCGTAATAATTGCTTGCAGAGACTTGTTCTAATTGGCAGCTTAAGGAAAGAGACACAGACAGCTCTTACCACTTTCCACATGGAAAGTTCTCTGGAGACTGCTGAAACAATTAATAGAAATTTCTCTCTTTCTGCCTAAGGTGCATGATTTGAAAATGCAGATGGAATGATAGCAAATCACACAGAGCCTTTGAACTTTTCCCAAAGCGGATGGCGTTCTCTGGAAAGAGAGAGCTGGGGAGGGTGAGGGGGAATGTGCAAGGGAGAGAAGAGCTTTCGTACATCCTTTTCTCTCTTCCTCCCATTGTTTTATGTATGTGTGTGCATATGTGCATCTGTAAAGCATTGTATCTGGATCTTTCCCCTGTGAAAGCTCTGGAGTGGTATTTTTTACTGTTGTGATCAAATGAATTGGTTCATTACAGATGCTGAAGGCCTGCATGTCATTTATTCAGTAAGGAGGTTTCTACTTTCTCTTTTTTTCATACTGAGTTATTTCAGTGTTTCTCCTACCATGTCTTTTGCTATCCCTAGGGTTAAAAAAAGACAGTTCTTAATTTGTTTCTTTCAAACTTTTGTTTTGGAATGGGTGATGAAAATGCTACAATCCAAGAAGTCTGTTCTAAACTTGGGTTTCATAAAACAAGTGCTTGTGTTTTCCTTGGTAGCTGGCTAAAAAATTCCAAGGAAACCTGTTTACTGAGTTTTTAGTATGGAGGTTTTTATAATATAGTGACAAATCTGTAAGATGATTTTAGATTCTCTCTGGTATTTAATAGACACAAATAAGGGGTTTTTTTTAAAAAACCCACCCCCACTGATTCCCCATGTAATCTGTATTGGAGGCTCTACATCTGTGATGTACTTTTGTGATAAACAACAGCATCTTTCAGTATACTGTCTGCTAGCTTGAACTCTCCCCTCAACCTGACAGGCTCACTCCTTTCTCAAAATAGTCTCATTGCTACCACGAACTCTTCACTCCAGCAGTCACCTTGTAATCACAGCAGACACAGCGGAGGCCTCCCCTGCAAGAGATGTAGAAAATCCAGTTGATGGGAGTTCTTAAGTGCAGAGCTATTGCTTTGGGTACTCAGCTACAGGTGTGAGTGTATTTAACTGGCAGGTAGATACGTGTTTATTAAAACAGGAAGCTGAGAAAGATTAATTTGGTGCTTTCGTAGCATCCTTTATGTTTAATATCCCATTAAAATTGAGGTATAGGAAAAAAATTATTTTTCAGCAGATGCTTTCAGTTAAACTCACTGATTCTTGAGATGTGTTTTAGTTTTTTTGTCTGATGATTATCCTATACGCTGGTTCTAGAGAAGAGACTGGATGAGAGAGCATAGAATAAGATCAGTCAAGAATCCTGCTCCCATTTCTTCTCTCACCTAAGAGCTGTTTGCTTTGCTGTGGAAAATGATGGCACATTCACATTTTAGACATATTACATTACTGTGTTCTGTGATGCTGAGAACCCCATGTCCCATTTGCCTGACTTGAAACCTTAACGTAACCATTATCACTTTCATCTACAGCAAAGTCCAGCCAGCTAGCTTTTGTTATGTAAGGTTACTACAGAGGAAAAATAGTAAAATTATATTATTTGAATGCTGGTTTCTTCTCCTTTTTCCCAATTTCCCCTCAATGACATAATCCGCAATGCGTTTGTGCTCCAGATATTGCAACATTGCAGCTCTTGTCAGACTCCATATCTGCTGTTCTTATCATAAAATATATTCTGGCTTTTGCTACTCAGGGCACCTGTCTGTAGTATAAACAGATGCTAGCTTTTAAAGTGAGCAGTTCAGCTGTGGTAAGTTGAGGTCACATGCAGAGCTTAAACATTGTCTGCTGACAGTTAGTGTGCTTGCCTTTTTCTAGTGCTTTATTTCATGGTGTTTGTTTTTACTGTTTATGGAGGAATGCAGTTGTGTTGTAACTGTTCTTTAAGGTGTGATCTAACTGTTCTTTAAGGAGAGTTTATAAAAAAAAAAGGGTCATTGTGATCTGAAAATCCTAAGGCTTATCATCCTAGTTACTGAAATATTTGGAATATTTTAAAGACTAAGGGCTTCCAAAATTTGCCTTCACGTTCCAGGGGGCAGGATAAGCATGCATGCCATAGCACTGAAAGAAGGGAGAAGCTCTGCTTCAGTAAATTCCTTTCAACTATCAGTACAAGGAGCATGATTGTGAACTTCATGAAAATTCCAGAGAAGAGTTGTTTTGAAGCAGGCTCAAACTCAAACTCGGGTCAACTCTTATGTGAATCTCTAACTCACTGATGTACAGTAGTCTTCTGGTTAGGACAACTACAGGTGCCAAAACCAGACATATTGTCAACCTCATTTTTCCTTCTGAACAAGTTGACAGTCACAAGATATCACAGCATTTTCACGTTTTTAGACTGAGTAGTCCTTATGGTAATGACAAAGACATACTCTGATCTCTTTAACATGTTTTGTAATATGTATTTTGTAATAGAAATTTTGTTGTTTCAGCAGTGAACAAGCATCATTAGATGTTGCATAGGAAATGCTGATGCAAAGCAAGGGGTCTGCCGTCTTGGACTGTAAAAATGTAACCAGGTGTACCAGGAGTAAGGTCAATTCATCATTTAATTTATCTGCCACCATGAAAAATTAGTGTAGATTTCCAAATCAACTGGTTGCCTAGCATCATAAATGCAATTATTTCCCCTCTTTTGAGTTTGCACCCACATGCTTCTGTTACTCTATATCTTGTTATAACAGATGCCTTGCTTTCTGTGGTGGATTTCTCTCTTCTTCATGCTCTCCCATGTGTCTTTACAGTGGTCAGTGTACATCCGTGCTGCTGTCCGCAAAGAAAAAGGATTGCCGATCCTGGTGGAACTGCTTCGAATAGACAATGACCGGGTGGTATGTGCAGTTGCTACAGCTTTACGAAACATGGCCTTAGATGTCAGAAATAAGGAGTTAATAGGTATGTTCTTTCTAAAAAAATCTGTATGTTCTGTGGGTTTACTGGGGTTTTTTCCACTTTGCGGTAGAATGAGCACAATGCAAACAATTATTCTCACATTTCTAGCATAATTTCTTTAATTCTTTCTCTAATGTATCATACTCAGATTTTTTATAACAGCTTAGTGCTGTATTGCAAGGAATTGTTAAATTAATTAAACATCATGAAGTGTTTCATGATCTGTCATACTGTAATCTCCAGAAGAAAAGCGATGGCTTTGTTCTGCTTTAGCACTTCATTCCTAGGCTGGCAGTAGCACTTGCATCTTCCAGATCAAGGATCTAAGCAGAGCAGCCACTCCTGATCTTCAAGAGTATCCATCGCAAGTAATTTTGGGGTCATCAAGTGACAAATCATAAAGATTTTAAGATGGTTTCAGGAATTTGCTGGGCAGATTAGTAGCTCTAGCAAGAGAAGTGGGAGATGCTTCATTCACAAACACAAATGCAGTTAAGAAAGAGGACAATAATTTACATAAATCATTGTTGCCCCTGAATTCTGATGGTATGGTAAGCAAACATGTTGGGGTTTGGTGTTTTTTAATTTTGATTAGGTTTTTGGTGGACTTTTTTAGTTGAAATTCAAACATTGTAGACTGTTGAACTTTTATTTTCATGTTCTGTCTTTGAAAAATAATCACTTCCTTGTCTTTGAACTATTTCAACAGTCACAACAAAATTATTTCTACTTGTGTACCTTAAGAGCATTTTTTCATTTGTTTTTGCTAATTTGTTATCATTACAGCATATTTCTCCTCTGTTTTTAGTTACAGAATTCCTCTAATAGATACTTTGATCATAATGCTCTTATTATTTGTATCCAGTGTTATTTCAGAGCTAGTGCTTCATTACATCAGTGCTCTGCAAGTTGTTAAAACAAGGCAATCACTCCTCTCACATATTGTATGAACTAGAGAGACGTCACTGACAAAATGTTGTAAAGCAAATAGAGATAGAGGTGGTGAATAGTGTAAACCTGCTGTGATTGCCCAGGGGATTGAACTCAAGACCGATGCTTTACCTGCAAGACCAGCCTGCTTGTTCAGCTTTTGCTCCTGTTATAGTTGATAAAATTGGCACAAAATTAGATTTGTTCTAAGTGTTGTGTTCAGCTTTCAGGAAGCAGGATGCTGCATATGTGTTCTTAGTGGGTTTTTTGTAATTTTTTTCAAGTAGAAATTACTGCTAAAGCAAGTATATCAAGCCATCTAATCTGGATTAATAACAGACCTTTTTTTTCACTCTCATGATCCCACCACCACACTCAGTCTACAGCAGCATGTCATAGTCTCTATTATCCAACATATTATTCCTTTACTTGTGGGACTTCCTCTACAGGGTTCACAAACCCCATTCATACTGAGTTATCTTATATAATCTCTTATACCTACTTACTGACATCACAAAAAACTCTTTACAGTTGAATTTGCAGAGTATAAACATAGTTTGTAGTGCCATGAATTAGACTATATATGTGGTTGCCTTTTCTGTGCTCTGATTATTATTTTTTAATTGAAAGTTCTATTTCCTTCCCAAAACTGCAAATTTCATTTAGGAAAGTAAGGCTATAGATGCGAGTTGTCTTAATATGATGTGCCATTCAAAATGCTGGGTAATTTATGGGCAATAAACTTGCACAACCTCAACATTTTAATATTTTTTTAAATTCTTCACATGTGATATAAACAAAGATGCATTTTAAAAAGGTGGGAAAACTCTGTTGAAAATAAATTTATGTAGCCAACTTTTAATGGCTGTACAGTGTTGCTCAGATTTAAGTTATTCATGGGGTGATTCTAAGGCATTGTACTTCATAACTGCTGCACTTTGAAAAAAGTCCAAACATGCTGGTGTGACAGGGAAGTTATGACTATAATTCCTGAACCCTTCAGCTGTGATCTTTATATGTTCATTTCTTCGGCTTTCATCATTGAACTTCAAAGAAACAGTAATAACGGTCATTATTTCTCTTGTTCCTGAATATTTTTTAGCAAATAGGGCATATCATAGAGCTGATTTTCAGAAATGCTAAACACCTGGAGTGGTCAAGGATTTCAACTCCTTTTGTAGGCAGCCCATTTTTGTGAATATTATAGTTTCACATATTCTGTGATGCCTTAGCTGTTGTTAATGGAAAGGAGGACTCAAAAGGGTCTTCTTCAGGCTAGTTGCTCAAGCATCTTTCTGGCTAAGCAGAATCAGCATCCTGTTTATCTTTCCTCTTTGCAGTTTTTGCTTGTGCATCATATTCTTATAGTGACAAACTCTTCCTCACAAACTGGAATTTCTCGCTTAAGATAACCTTTTTTAAAGGTGAATTTTACAACTGTATATATAGCAAAATTACATAAGAAGAATTGAGTTAGTTGGGGTTTTTTAATGCATCTGTAAAGCTCTCTTTTCAGTGGTGCTGTAGTACCTTTATCAGCTGACAAATTTTTACTGAAATGTGCCAGAGAATGGAATTTCTGCTGCTGACAAGCAGCCCATAAATCAGTGTTAAGGCTCTGGCAAATATATCAGAAAGCTTGCTAAAATCCAGACTCACCTGTACCGCAGTACAAAACAAACAAAAAGACCCTTTTAAAAAATGGCCAAAAGTTTCTTTCTTGACTTCATTGAATTGACCAATCTGTTTTATTTTTCACACAAACCTATCAAGTGTGCCATTATGTTGCTAAAGGTTGCTGCCAGGCTTCTCTTATAATTTATCTGAGCCATCCTCGTAACAGCATTCTCTTTATAGTGAGATCTTCTTCCTAGGTTTCATTTCAGGCATGCTTCATATCCTTAAGCAGACCCTCTTTTTTTTTTCCTCTCACTATTCATGTACAGCAGAATATGTACAATATAGGATTTGCACTCTTGAAATACAATTTGGAACTTGTATTAGTGTTGCATTTCATACTGTTTGGTGATAAGTCCATGGGGTATGGGCTTTGGAGTGAACGCAGAGCTGGAGGTAAAATTTATGAAATTTCAATTCAGTTTTGTGCTTCAGGTCTTTCTATCTTCCCTCTTTCCCCTCTCAAAAAAAAAATGGCAGGAGGAGAGGGAAGTAGAATAACAAACCCACCCTTTTGTGTCCCTCAGTGCTATATAGGTGCATTAATTTGAGGATATGGCATTATTCTCACTACCCCAGGACTAGCATTTTTAACTTGAGGATTATCTGCAGACCTGCTGCTTCTGGCAATGCCATGGCAGGATGCCAGTCAGACCAGCACCTTGTGCCAGAGCTGTCCCACCATCTTCTCTACAGTGAGCACACCTACAGACTTTTGTTCTCTAAAGGCATGCTTTGTTGGAATGATGTCAAAAAATTGCTAACTTTGAATGAGTTTTTTTTCTTTAAACAGAGGAAACTTGGTTCAGCTGGGTGGGCAAACAGGCTTAAAAATAAATCCATCTCCTCTAAACAGCATCTTTGCAGGATGAATTGTTTCCTTGCTGTCTGCTCCAGCAACCTTCAGTGGCTTTCTGATTCAGACACCTTTCACACAGTCCACCGAGCTTCTAGGAACCATTCTGTGGATCATCTGAGCGTGCAATGTAGAGCTGTGTCCTACTTTAGATGAACTCTCTTTTCCTCCCTAGAGTCTTCCAGCCAGCAGTGGTGCAGCACCATCCCTTCTTGCTGTTCCTTTCCCCACTCTGCATGTGAGAAGGCTTTCCGAACTGAGGTTCCCCATTCAATCCTGGGGAATGAGTCATCTTCGTTTGTCTTTTAGCTGAAACACAGCCAGCAGTTTTCCTCTCTGCTGCCATCCACGACCTCTTTAACAAAAGAGAATATGAAATGTACAGTTAATTGAAAACTATGTGGCTTGTTATTCTGCCTACACAAGCAGGTACAGACAGTCCTGTCAGTGAAGTTTTTAAAGGATGAATCTCTGTCCCCAACATTTGCATTTGGACTGTTCTTGTATATGCATGGCATTTACCTTTGATTTTAAATGACTTATTGTGGCATTTTAAAGAGCAGTAGGTGGTCTTTCAGAAGAGTTAAGCTGATTTTTCAAGATGCCCCGGGTGAGAAATTTGTCACTATTCATGTACAGCAGAATATGTACAATGCAGGATTTGCCCTCTTGAAGTACAATTTGGAACTCGTGTTAGTATTGCATTTCATACTGTTTGGTGGTAAGTCCACAGGGTATGGGTTTTGGAGTGAATGCAAAGGTGCCGGGAAAATTTATAAAATTTCAATTCACAGTTTTGTGCTTCAGGTCTTTCTGTCAGTTTTCTCTTATCCTGACAGTGGTTTCTAATGCTATTCTGGGTCAATGTTGATTGAGAGGAATATTGTACTAGTAATTCAAGAGCACCATTCTTTCTCTTGGACTCTTGTCCTGTATTTTTGTGGTTAAATAAAAGATGTTTTCAGAGACTGGAAGTCTTTTGATCACTCACCCTAGGAAAAAAAAGAAGTCAATTCCACCTAAAGCTTTTTATTGACTTATTATCCTATGGAGAAGACATGTGCTTATGTACCTCTTCCCTTAAAGCGTGTAGAGAATCCAGTTGTCTATTCATGGCTCTAGATTCTAGCTATTTTGGTGGGATAAATTGAAGTGTTGCAATGTTTAAGACATCCTTTTTTGTGACTATCACTGTAAAAGCATGATTCTGATAAGTGAGGTTCATGGTGCAATTTCTGCCACCTTCGGTTTTTAATCAAGTCCTAAAACAGGGCCTGTGTCTGGGATAATATTTTAATAATTTTTCCTGATTTAGGGGCTACAAGGTGTCAGTACTGAATCACTCTCAATTCACTACTAATCTGTTGGTAATATGGTTACAAGATACACACAAAATTCAAGGATAGCGTACTAATTGCATTGTTACTTAATGTGTGTTGGAACCTGCTTAATCTTGTTAGGTGTCTTAAAGTTCATTGTCCAGTAGAAGATACCTATATTAGACTCCCATATAGTTGATGAGAGAGACTCTCAGGAAGTGATTTGTTTTATCTGCCATGCAACAAAATGGATCTCACCCTCTATTACTGTCTCACAGAATCACAGAATCACAGAATCCTAGGGGTTGGAAGGGACCTCGAAAGCTCATCCAGTCCAACCCCCCTGCCAGAGCAGGGTCACCTAGAGTCCATCACACAGGAACGCATCCAGGCGGGGTTTGAATGTCTCCAGCCAAGGAGACTCCACAACCTCTCTGGGCAGCCTGGTCCAGTGCTCTGGCACTCTCACAGGAAAGAAGTTCTTCCTGAGATTCACATGGAACCTCCTG
>VZRW01006595.1:37928-64356 GCA_013398125.1 Aegotheles bennettii
GGCAGAATAGAGGGGGAGGAGAACCTCTCTCAACCTACTAACCACCCCCTTCTAATGCACCCCAGGATGCCATTGGCCTTCTTGGCCACAAGGGCACATTGCTGGCTCATGGTCATCCTCCTGTCCACCAGGACCCCCAGGTTCCTAGTTGGGTGATAAAAACATTCCAGGGAATGTGTAAATTGCCACTGAGTGTACGCCTTGCCATCTCACGAGCAACCTGGATCTATTTGGGTGCCTAAAATCACTGGTGTTTGTTTCAAAGTTTTATTGCTAAACTGGAGAAAGTTTGCAATCAGGAGTTCACAACTCTAATGAATTGTTAGACTCACAGAATAACTCAGTTGAAAGGAACCTCAGGTGGTCATTTTGCCCAGCCTTGCACTCGAAGCAGGGTCAGGTATGTTATTTCAAAGTGTGATACTGATTGGCATTGGGAAAGATTTGCTTTCAGCTGTTAGGCTGAAAACACATCAGAAACAAGATTTGCATTCTCACAGCAGAACAAGACTCTTCTGGAGCGTAAATAACATGGGGTTCTCCTATCCTAGAACACAGCCACATTTTAAGACCATAACTTTGTTTCAGTGTTAGTCATAAATCCAGCTGAAAACAGTGCTCATCTTTGTAGTTACAAGAACAGCAGCTATAAGAAATTCTAAGTCCTGGTAATGTACATTGATAGAGAATATAGGGACAGGTTGGGAGATGATTAAATCAAATATTCAGCTTTCATCCCACTTTGAGTGTCTACATGCAGTTTTCTCTCCTTTTTAAATGTGACGACTTCTGAATTTCTCACACATACATCTGCATAGATCTGAAATAGAGTCACTGATTTTTTTAATTGAATTTTTATTAGACTTATAAAGTATCTTTGTCACTGAAATGTTAAATTCACATAAATTGGCAAGGCACAAGATGTCAGAAAGCATTAATCAGAAATTGTAGATATTTTTTCAGAAGAAGGTGAAGACAGAATATATGCTGCAATTTGCTTGATTTGTGTCAAGTTTTATTACACTTCATTTGTTGTGTTTAATTGTTGAGCTGTGCAAAACCTACACTACAATAAACAGATACCTGAATCAGAAAAGACTACCATCAAGAAGTTGATTTGGGAAATAGAAGATACGGTTTTATAACACCTATATGGCAAAGTCCAAACTCCCTGCTTTCTAGTGTTGTATGCATAAGTTTTCTGAGAATTTAAACTGATAAAAGCTTAAATGTTCAATTTTTTTCCATTACAGTGTACAAGCCTTGTGTCAAGGAGATTTTGACTTTTCGTGTGCCTTCAGCCACTTGTGCATTGCCTTTTGCTCCAGTTTATCTCAAATATATTTCTGACAAGCAGACCTAGTAGTTAGAGAGGTTAAGAAAGTTTTCCTTCCTCAGTCATTTTTTTATCAAATAACATTCTTAAGTGAAGGGATTTAGGGGAAAAAACAGAGCTGGTAAAACTGAATTCTCATTTTTAGTTTCAAACTCAAGGTCAAGCGTTTTCAAGACTAGATTAAGTCTTTCACATGTGAACTTCCCTATTGCCTAAGTATGGTTATCTGGATTTACAGGGATTTTTCTCTACCGTGAACCATCTAAAAAACCTGGTGTTTCAGCTAGTCAGGTAGGCTTCTGCTGTGGACATGAGAGAGAAAACAGCACCTTTAGGTGTTCATCCCATTTACCTCTGTCACCTAAAGTCTTGGATCTTACAGTAGAATTGAGTCCTGTGTGAGAATCTAGAGAAGTAGCCAGAGACTAGATGGCTATCTTTTGGTTTACTGAAGATAAGCAAGTAGTATCCCATCAGAAATTGTTCTGATAATGCACAATAATTACTGTCCTGCTCCCCTTTAATTAGCTCAGTAGACTTTGCAAGGGCAATTAGTGAAAAAGCACTGCAATTTTTCATTGTCACTCAAAGCAACAGAAATAAATGTCTACAGGCTCAGATCTAGGATAACAAAGAATACCACTTTCATAGATCTGTTTTTCATTGTAATTCCAAGTCAAAGAATCACACAGCATTTCATCTCCATAAAATAAGATCAAGATGCCTCACAATACTCAACACAACCCAGCCCTAAGTCAGCTATTCCTTGTAGTAGAATAACCTGTGGGGAATTGCCTGAAAAATGCCTGTATTTCTGTTTTAAATGCCAGTCTCAAGAGAATCATCTTCAGTATTGCAGCATGAAAGCTGATCTAAATGATGGCAGTAATTTTAAATGATGCCATATGTTTGAAGATTTTAAACCTTAAATCATTTATTATAGATTTTATAAGTTTGTATTGGCATTCAGTATTACTTAAGATTAAATTCTGAGTGCAAGTCATAAAAGTTGCAAAATTTTGTGGAGGTGGCCCAGGAAAGCCTAGATTCAGTGTGACTGCTAAAAACACCACCAAAAAACAACAAGCAGCCAATGGATGTGCCTTTTCACTTCATTAATGTGCATTTCACACAGAAGAAAGTGCCCCAACCTGCATCTTACATTTTGTTTGATATAAACAATTTCTGTTTGGTTCTGTTCTTCTGCACAAGGTAGAAAGCAATTAAACTGTAACTGTATCCACCTTTCTCCCTCAGAAGATTGACATTTCAAACAATTCAATATTAATTTTCATCTCTATTTCTCAGTATGTTCGTGCTGAGAAGTGCTACTAATCCTTTGAAAATTCAGAGTTCTGAACTAAAAAGTGCATATAATTCAGTTGCCTATTTCATAAAATATACAAAGGTAGAAATGCAAATGTCACAAACTGCCAAAGTAATTTTAAAAGTACTTTTTTATCCATGAGGAATTATCCTAAATCTGCAAAGTGGTTTTGAAAATCCAGGTTATGTGACAGCCTTACATTAACAGATAAGTGTATCAAAACAGATATTTCCAGCCTGTTCTGTATCAGCTTCAATTCACGGAACACCGAGCTAGTTTTATTCTATGTAAGATGCAAAACAACCTTTTCTCCTGAAATCCTTATCAACTTAAGTGATTTTCAAATGATAAAAATTACATATATGGCATTTTTTACTAAAAGCACTTTTCTTTGAAGAAACTAGAACTCCTATCCTATTCATGACACATGTTAGTGAAAGAGAGTAGAACATGGCAGGTGATTTAACATTTGATAGAGGAAAGTAACATCCTGTTCTTCTTCCTTAGGAAGACCCTGGAAGTGGGGCTGGGCCACTATAATTGCAAAGGATGTTGGAGGGGTAGCTGAGAAATGGAAAAATTGAAAAGAAAGGGGAAAAAAAAAAGGATGAATGTGTGTCAATTAAATTTAAGCTATGTATAGATTGCATCCAGTCGTACTAATAGTAATTTTCTCTGTGCATCTTCATCCTTGTACTCTCTAAATTGTGTTGTTCTTGCAAAATCTCATGCAATCCTAGTTCCCAAGTTAGATGTTGACAGCTGAAGTGGCAGTACACAATGTCCCTCTCCCCACATGTGCCTTTTGAGACATACTCAGACTTCTATTTCAGTGTCCTCAAACTTGTATTCTGCATGATTCAGAGTGGTGGCTGCTTAAAAAGGGAGAATGTTAAGGAGAAAACCTAAACACCCTTCACAAATGTCACACTGCTGGGAAACTCAATTTGCAGGGACCTAAAAAGATTTCTACGCCCCTGAACAGGAGGACTATGCTGACATGATGTAGGCTAACACAGAAGTAAAATATCTGTGGATATGCAACACAGATGTTTGTCATCATCCATTAGGTAAATATTTGCACTGTAAATGTCTTTTCCTATGATAGATATATGACAAAGGTAAAAGGTATCAAGAGAGTTGGTGTTCAAAGAATGTAATATTAGGAAACAGTACTGATGTCTGGATTCTTATAGCTGGCATTCTAACTAAACCTCAATGCAGTTAAATTGAATTTATTTTTTCTTTCCATTCCTGCTTACACAACATTGCTGCTTAGCAGTTGCTCCAGTATACTCAGAAAGTGATTGCATTTCTCTGTTGGGTTATATGCATTCTGTGCCAAAATATGGGTGATCCTAATGTTAGTTTAGTCTTTGACAGTTATGAAAAGGGAACTCAGTCTCATACTTGCTGGTTTCTGCGTGACATCTTCAGCTGCTGCTGTTTTCTTAGAGAATAATTGTTCTTCGTGAAGTACTTTGATGTAGGATTTGCTTGCTTGTAAGAACTAAGTCATACACTAGTTGTTTCTATCATTTATTATGGGTTTTAGTGTTAAAGGCTCGTTTCAGATAACATTATTAAAACTTCAAACATCCGTTTGATTACAGAAAGCAGAATAATGGTCCTTTGCTGCAGCCCTTACAAATGAATTCTGGAGTTTCCTCATGAATACTGTAACTTTACATGCACGTAGTATCTCTGAAAAGGCACTGTCCTGAACTGGCTGGAAGCACTGTCACTGCTAGCTCATTTCTCAGGTTCTTCTTTTGGATACTAGCTGAATAGATCTCAGACTAAATCAGTTTGCACCCCTACTTAACAAGAACTTTTTTAAAAAAATCCAAATCTGCTGTTTCATGCTTGTCACTGCTGGGATTGGATAGCAGCAGTTTTGTAATAGGCAGTTGCAACATATTAAAAGGGTAACAAATTCTCATCATCTGAGATAAGTGAGGGAATAATCAATTAGCTGAGGGGCCTTATTATCATAATTCCGTAAGGTAAGACTGTGATTCTGGTACTTAATATCTCAGTGGACTCAATTAAACAAAAGCAAAGAAATGTAGTTTTCCTCCCAAGGAAAGCCTAGAGAACCCTTAGAATCAGCTTCAAAGCCCCATTGATCTCTCCATGGCATCTCTATGAAATTATTTGCAATCTGGTATTACTGATACAATCTTTTATTTTATTGTTTTTCATTTTCCTTTTGCTTCCTCTTGTGGCTGCATTATGCAAGAGATTGTGCAGACATGAAAAAGACACAATGACTACCCCCTAGAGACAGCAATTTTATATGTGTGTAATACTTTATAATGATAGATCAGACTTCAAGAATTGATCTAAGAAAGCATTTAGATGTATTACTGCTTAAACCTATGCTTTTAGTGTAGAAATGTAATATGCATAGGGCAAATTGAAATATCAGGTTAAGACAAAAGAATACACCTCTTAGTTAAAACTTGTAATGTAAAACTTGTTTCTTTTTTAAAAAGAAACTAGATAATTGAATATTTTGTATATGATCCCTCCTGTACTCCAAAATGAAGATTTTGAACAAAGTCATTCAGAGAACCACCTCTAAGAACTTTTTGAGAATTTTCAGTAGATTGTGGAGCCCTGCCCTACAGAAAGAAACAGAAATAAAATCTACATTGTTGCTGGTGCTTTGTAAACCCGAATGAATGTGCAGAGAAAGAATCACCAATAAAATCTGGAAGTTACTTGTGTTTGTGGGCAGTCTTGACTGTTAAGTAATATCTAACAGTCTGGGATACATATACAATTACATTCACGTGGGTGCTAGATGATCTTGTGCCAGTTTACTTCCTTTTAGTCCATGTAAGCCTAGAAAATTAACTTTTTAAGTTAACTTAAGAAGTTAGCTTCTTAAGTTAATGAAGAACTTAAGAAAATGCATTGTAAAAAATAAACTCGCTTTTTCAGTTTGGAGAGCCTTCCAAAGGGAAGGCTTCAGCCTGCCAGTGCAACAAAAGACAGAATTTGGTCTTACTGAATCCATTGGGCTTGGAAGGGACCTCTAAAGGTCAGCTAGTCCAAACTCCTGCCCAAGGGAGGTCCAGTGAGAGCAGGTTGCTCAGGACCTTGCCCAGTTGATGAAGGGATGGAAAACCCCTAACCTCCCTGGGCAACCTGTTGCATTTTTTACCACCCTCATAGTGAAAATTCTCTTCCTTTTATCAATTGGAATTTCCTGTGTTCCAACTTCATTTTCTTAGACTGTGACTCTTAAGGTGAGTCTGACTCCATCTTCTCTGCACCATCTCATTAAGTAGCTGTAGAAAACAGTAAGATCTCTCCTTAACCTTCTCTTAAGCCCCAGAAAGTGCAGGTTTTGTATGCCATGTGTTCCAGCTCCCTGACTGTCTTTGTGGTGCTCCACTGGACTTGTTCCAATATTGCAATGCCTTTCTTGTACTGGGGAGACGAAAACTGGATGCAGTACTCTAGATGCAGTCTAGAGGCAGAATCATTTGAGTCTAGAAGAATAATTTCTGTGTTTGTTTGGCTAGAATCTATCTAATAAAGCCAAGGATGTGGTTGGCCTTCTTTGCTTGAAAGGCACATTGTGGACTAGGTTTTGGAGGTTTTTTGAAAACTTGTTTTCCAACTTGTTTATCCCCNCGACTCAGGCTCAACTTGTCCACCATCATCTCTAGGTTTTGGAGTTTTTTTGAAAATTTGTTTTCCAACTTGTTTATCCCCACTCTGCGCTGGTGCAGGGGTTTATTTTATCTTGAGTGAAGGACTTTACATTTGCCTTTGCTGAACCTTGAGGTTCCTGTCTGACCGTCCACCTGAATAGCAGTACTGCCCTCCAGTGTATTGACTGCTCCTCCCAACACCATATTGTCCAGAGTCTTTCTGAGAATGCTTTCTATCCCGTCATTCAGGTTGTTAATGAAGATGGTAAACAGTACTGCCCCTGGTATCACTATCTGTGGGGCAACACTAGTAACCTTCTGCCAGTTGGATTTCGTACTGGTGATCACAAGCTTTTGAGCCCAACAGTCCAGGCAGCTTTCCACCCACCATATCATCCACTTATCTGGTCAAAAGCTGACACATTTGTAATTTCAAGTCATGTAGACTAAACTCTGTAACTCCTAAATTAGAAGTGGATAAACACAATTTAAATGTGTTTAACCTCAGCGACATCATTGCATATGCTAAAGTTACTTCAGGACAAGTTTCACCAAAATTTAAACCACAATTTCAGTGTGACAATGTATAAGGACCAGGGTCAAATCATCTTACTGTGGAATCAAGACCATAATAGGATAATTACCACTAAATTCACTTAGACGTAGAAGTTTCCCTTTATTTACCAGAAAGGGAATTATAATAGCTAAAAATGTTGCTTTTTTAGTAAGGCACTACTTGCACATTTTAAAATTAAGTACTGTGGAATGTCTTTAACTTTGTCTTTGGAATTCGTTACTTTAAAAAAAATAAATACATGAAAATAAATGTAGTTTTCCTGGTGTTCAGTAGTGATGCCTGTTATTAAACTAATCTTAGTAATCACATGTAGACTAATAGATTCTGATCTTATATATAATTCAGTTATATAGCAATAACATGAATTTTAAATTACTGCAGATATATGGAAAAAAATGATCATTGTAAGAAATGTAGTCACAAACACTCTTATGTCCAAAGGCATTTTCATTCTCTCCTTTATTGTAACTTTTTTCAACTGTATATCATCTCCAAAATTATCCCCATATTAAATTGACATAGAGTGTCTGTAGCTTAATCTTTATATAAATGACTATATACACACAAAATACGTATGTGTGTGTGTGTTTGTATGTATGTATGTATATATGTATGCAGGCTTTAATCTGACCTTTCACCAGCACCAAAGAAGAAGGGAAGCTGTGTTGGGGAGTACACATGCATATAGAAAGGTACTCCATTCGTTTAGAAAACATATATTATAGCACACAATTGCAACAACCAGCATAAAGTCTTGTAGCTGTTAGCTTAATCTTACTCTCATGGAAGCTAAAAGGAATTTTTCCATCAAACTCCTGAGAAGCAAGATTCAACTCAGAGTAACAACAAAGAAGCATTATTAAGGTAGAGTGAGTAGGCTGCATAGGTGCTAATTATCATGACAATGTCAAACAATGGTGAGGTCTACTTTAAATCTATGAGTTAAGTATGAGAGCAAGGGAAGTTAAAGTACTTAGCGGTATTAAAAACAGTACTTAAAGTTACTAACATGGTTTTTACCACATTAATAACATCTGGGTAAAATTTTTAGGTGCTTGATGATGAATTAAGAACTGAATTTCTCTTTTCAGTCATGACATAGGCTCTAAGCAACTGTTTTAAAGGGACTAATAATCTATTTTGAAAAATGGAGCTGGATGCCAGTTCAGTCACTTTGGTCCTTTGAAAAGGTTTCACTATCCCCACTCAGTATATTTCACACAAATAAATTCATATTAAACTATTATATGAACCAGTTCCTTTTTTAATAGTGGAATTTCTATTTTCAATCTAAAATTACAGGTTCTCAGTTGATCAATTTAGCATGTTTAGGAAATTACAGTTCCCTCACCTTAGGCGTGGTAACTCACCCTGAGGCAGTCAGTGGCAGAAGGTGCTCCTGCTCCTAGGCTCCCTCCAGCCTCTCATTAACACATCATGTCTACAGTCAAACATCTTGTGTGAGTCAGCACTGCCTGATTTATTAGTCAAAATGGGCTGAGTAAGCAAAAAATTACTCTTTCCTGTTACAGATAAACTGCTAAATGGAACGAACTCAAGTTCAATGAATTCTAACAAGTCACATGAGCAGCTGACATGAGGGGTAGAAAACTTTGACTTGGCCCAGTAGTGTTTATGAGGCTCAAAATGTTGTCATTTTCTTACAAACTTTAATATTTGTATACCCGATGTCTGCCCATATGCTGGAAGTTGTTTTCTTTTGTTAGAATCCAGCCACCGTGAGTCCTACCATAGTATTACTGCACCATTGTAAATTGTTATGTTATTACAAGCCCTACATCTCCTCCCTGCCCCCCAGAAAAAACAGTTTTGGCAATTCCTTCATATCTTCACTAGAAAAATAGAACAACAAAAGAGATAAGCTGCATTCCTCGGCCAGACAAAAGCAAGCTTCTTTGGAATATTATGATACCAGATAGGCAGGCAAGCCAGCATATATAATTTCCCTGTACAGGTATTAAATCTTCAGCAGTTAAAGTTGTTATCCTCTGTTGAACAATTCCATACTGCAATGTCTAAGTCAAGCCCCAAAGAAAAGGACATGTCTCCTCTCTTGTGATCCACTAACAATCCGAGATACCAAGTACATCACAAGCAAAGCCTTTGAGGTAGCGGTTCTGAAGGTGGATTTTTGTGCATTATCCACTGTAGTTAAATCCATTTTTCTGCCTTGGGATTGAATATATATATGCCTTATACTGAAGAGCCCAGCCTCTTCCTAGGGAGACTGAAATTCATCTCATTCACTTGTAGCCCTATTTAAGCATCTGTCATTCACAGGGCCTTTTCTGATAAGCTATCCTCAGCTTACAGAAACTTCAAAGCTGAGGCAAAGTTACTACAAAGAGAAAGATAAATGAACTGCACCTTTAGTTCAAGCTTCAAACAAGACAAAAATTGATTAAGAATCCATGATTAACTTTGTTGTAACCATTTCCACATTCTTATAGAAATCAAATATTGTCTCATTCGTTACCCTTTTTATTCTAAAATCTACTTAAAACTTAAGTAACTATTAACCTGTCAGTATTAATAAGGTGATGCAGTTAGGAGCCCTGTGGCTAGAGATTTGCTGTAGATTTGCCACTGAAGTAAACGAAGTATGAGAATTAAACGGTTTAGAAATCAAACACAACAAAATCACATCTACTAGTTGGAAGAGTTAATTTGTTCTCTAGGTTTGTTTAGTCATTCCTGAGGAGGAAGACCATTAAGTCTTAAATGGCTTCTAGAGTTGGTCATTGGTCTGTCTTGACTTGGCTTCCATAACGGTGAATGAATAATCACGTGTGTCTTTGTCATTGTCAGGGACAATTCATGTGCAGAAGATGCCTAGACATCATCAGCTAAAAGGCATTATAAAAGGCACATCTTTACTACAAAATTAATGGAAGTACTTTCAGATGCAGTGTTATGAATTTGAAAGTTAGGCTGAAATGAGCTTTCTTTATGAGCCCTGCAGCACCACCTGGATTAGGTTGCAGAGGGAGAAAGCATACAAAGTGAGCTGTTCACACAGTAATCTTGCTGGCAAGAGCAGTGCTCTTGAGTGTTGGCCCTTGATTGTGTGCGTAACTCTAACAGGACAGGTGAGTCAGAGTAGGCACTTTATTCGGTCTGGCAAGGGCAGTGCTGACCCAGAAGCCAGGCGCGCCAAGTCACCTGAAGATTGTGAACAAAGAGAAAGAATATTTCATGGATTATGAAGAGAAGTGGAAGGAGATAAGATGTCTCTGCTTTCTGCTTCTCCTGATCCTGAAAGAAAAGGAGCAGACAACAGGGAGAGTAAGAAAAGAAGGATGGTGGTCAAATGAACTAGGGGAATTGTTTGAAAATGTGAGAAGAACAGATTCAGAGACCTGGATCTGGTTACTCAGGTTGCTGAATCTTCCATTTCTCTCATCTTGCCTGCTTCTTTTCTTGGACCTCTTTTTATTTTCTTTCAAATACCAGGAAGTTAAATGATTCATTTCTTTGCAAGATCATGTTGCCTTATCTTCCAACCAGTGTATTATACTCATTCACAAGTTAAGAGGGTGCTTCTTCTAAGAAGTATGTTTACAGAGCCCTGGAACCACAGACACATCAAGTGAAGGTTTCAAATCCTTATGATCCTGGGGAAGATGAAGAGTAGTATTGAAAGCAGACACTTTGATTGCAGGAGTTTTGAAAATGCACTATGTGTGCAAGATCCTGCCAGCCATCATTCTGAGCCCACTAAACCAATACATTTGCAGAAGCAGCTGAATTTCACCAGTTATTCTAAGGGGAAACCAACTGATGCTGAATCAATGGACAGGCTTGTCAGTGAAAAGCGCTATGAGCCAATCCCTCAAGTTACCACTCCTCCTACTCCTTCGATACAGTATACACAACCTTAGTCAGTTAACAGTCCTGTCCTGTCTCTCCTGGCACATCACAAGCCTGCATTTACTGAAGTTAGCTCCATGTCTGACCCTCCTCCACCTCAGAATAAGTCAGCAATTTTCAGATCCTCTAGAGAGGACACTGTGCAGTCCACTTTTTATCCTCAGAAAAGCTTCCCTGACAAAGGTCCCGTTAATGGAACTGAACAGATTCAGAAAACAGTCACTCCTTCTTACAGCTACTTTACAATAAAACCTTACACTAGCGCTGCAAGGCACTTTGAGCACAAGTTTGAAAATCTTAAACCCAAAGATAATCTCTTGACAAACAAAGCTCAACGTAAACCAGAGTTGCCATCAAAGTCTCCCAGTTCTTGTCAACCAATTTTGAAAGCACACAGCTCATTGCAGCCTTCTGAATTCAACAGTGGAATGGATACCTTCAGTGTACAGGTTCGACAAGCCTAAATATTAACCAAATAATGTTAATGTTCTGCCTGAAGCCATTCCTGGAAGCCCTTCAGCACTTGAGGGTGAGAAGGAGAATGACTGACACACTGCAGCCACAGGAAGAGGTGTACTGAACAGCAATGGTGGCGTACTGACCTCCATAGAGACTAGAGTAAGTATTTTTATACCACAAGTAGCCGTTCCAGAGGGAATAGAGCAAGAAATCTATTTCAAAGTCTGCAGAGACAACAGTATACCTCACCTTTGGACACAGAGGAAGGTGAAACGCTTCTTAGCCCCTTTAGTAATGTGTGGGCCTCATGGACTAAAATTCATGAAGCCAGTGAAGCTGTGCCTGCCATATTGTGACCTGAAAACCTGGCAGAAAAAGTCTCTTCCTCGGGATCCAAACCACCTTGTTGGAACAAACTGTGTCTCAGTCCTAATTGACCACTTATTAAGTTAACTGACTGAGTAAATAAAGTAAAACTGAGATGGAACTTTTATGTAAACTGAATCACTCAAGGCCAGAAAGAGAAGCTTGTAAGTGTAAATTTAGAAACCACAAAAAATACCAGCTGAACCATTTCTTAAAATCTTTTTATTTTGTACACGTGACTCACAGTTTTTCTTTGTTCCAGTTCTTTAAGTAGGCCGTATGAAGACCTCATTGTGAACATGCAATGGGGCCATATGTTCAGGGACCCTGCTTTTTCTGTCTTGTCTTGATGATCTGCCATCACCAATAGAAGCCTTCTCTGCCATGCACCTAGTAATTCATGAAGGCAATCAGTGAGAATGTTGCCACTGTAGTACAGTAGCACAAAGAAAACAGCATTGTGCCTTGTTTGCAGATTGAAAAAGTGTAGAGTAGTTGAATGTATTATTGAAGCTGAGATAGCAGTCAGTTTGGTCTGTCTTCCTAGATATTCTTGTTACTGTCATTTGGACTCATTCTAGTTGGTCCATATCTTTCCTGAAGTTCAGCATTCAGACTGACTGTGGTATTCCTCCATAAGCTTTGCACAGAGGACCGTATTATCTGTATGTTCTGCCAGGAAGAATGGTTAATATGCTCCTGTATAGCTGTCTTTCTCACAGCAACCCATCTTGTAACACATGGCTATCTTGTGATCCTCTCAGGCTTCCCTATCCTTTTCTGCAGAATTATTGCTCAGTAAGTTGTTCTTCATTCTGTATTTCTGCAGATAATCTTCTCCTGCCTGTGTATTATCCATTTGCCTTTAATGAATTCCATCTTCCTAAATCAAGATAGCTGAATTCTAAACCGGTCCTCATCATTTTTCAGCCCCTGTCCTTCTCTCCTTCGCCATCCATACCACTGATTGTGACACTGGATGGATATATACCCAGGATAGAATGTTGTCCACAGAACTTACGTCATACATTTTCTACAGAATTCACTTGATACATGCTTCTGTTTCAGTGACAAACCATTGGTAACTGTTCTGAGTAGCACCATCCAAACGTATTTCATCCTATTTGCAGCAGTTCTCACGAGAGTGTTATGTGAGACTACTCCTGTAGGCTTTACTAATGTCAAGACACGTGAGATCCACAAGCTTTCCTCCATGAGACCTTGTGCTACAGGATATTTTATTTTAACCACAAATGCACAAATACACCATATTTTACTGCTGGATTTGCATTTTAATAGATGCAAAGTGCCAATATGTTACATAAAAAAAACCCCACTCTTGAAACCCTGTAAGAGTTCCCATGTTATGCTCACAGGATTTTGAATAGCTTGCTCTTCATTTCTGAGTTCTTTCTGTATTATATAAATTACATGTATTATATATGTTATATAGTATATACGTTCTTCATTCCTGCAGGCTGCATGTCTGCAAGGATAAAGGCTAACATTGTGAGGGTAAACTGCAGCTGCTCTAGCAGTGCATTCCTTCCAGGGACATATACTCATGCCCACTTTTCTCCCAAATTACAAAAATGTTTGAAAAGTAGAATGAAGTTTCAAGTGCCATGATGAAAGAAAAGCATAGGTTTTTTGGGTAGCTAAAACACGGGTTAATTTAAAATCTTAAGGTACTAGTGGTTCATGTTGAAGAAAGATTTGGGTTTTAAAGGCATCTGCAGCTACATGTGCATGTACCAATACGGAGAAACCACCTCAATTTCCATTCCTGTTCTATCAATAAACACGTATTGTCTACTCTGTATCAGCCGGTCTTTCCACTCGCATAATCTTGCTGTCTTCACATCCCAGAATATATTCATGCCAGAAAGAATGTAGTCCATTGTGGTCTTTATGTAGGCAAAATTCTGTTTAAAAATTTTACCAAGACAAGAGACTAAACATGCGTGTGCACACAGGAAGAGACACACTCATCATATTTAAATATTTATTTCATTATGAATAATAGCCCTTTTAGCAGGAGGGCAGCAAAGGGACTATATGTGCCATGTCAACTCTATCAGACATAATACATGTATTTTTTAAAGTCTTCTATTGATTTGCAGTTGTCTCTTGTGATGTTTTTGCATTGCGTTGGTTTTGCTTTGAGCAGGGAGGTTGGTCTAAACAAACTCCAGATGTCCTTTCCAACCTCAGTTATTCTGATTCTAGATGTAATTACAAAATTCCCTTGATATTAATACAAACATCTTTTCATGTGTATCTAAACCCAAATACTTCTATGAATTATAAGGAGAGAATTATCTGACTCAGTCTATGAAAGGAAAAATAATTCCAGGACAAAGAGAACTTGAACATAAATGTCAGATTTATCTACTCTAATTTGTTTGCAGAAGAAGATTTCATAGCTCAGAAGTGGGCCGGGTTCCAAGCTATTCTCCAGGATGTTTACTTTAATATTTGAAATAAATATGTACTGAGGATGTATTTCAGGCATTTTCAAAGATAAGAATATGCATGTCAATAAATCTGGAAGTAAGAAATATCCAATAGACTATCATATAATTCGTAAGAGTGTGCTTTTTAGTAATGATTTTTAAAGAATCTTTTCAGTACAGTTTGTCTGCTATAAATTTCATACAGCGTGATGCAAAGATTTCTGTATTGCTGATTATATTAGATAAGGAGCTCATGTTCAAAGGAACTTGTGGCAGCATGATACTGCTGTTACCTGCCTATCACTCAAAAGCTGTTATGCCAATACTAATATTTTATCTTTTTGCTCATTTTTTTTCACAAAAGTTTCGTTCATCTGAGTGGAATTTTTTTGAAGAGTGAGGATATGATATTTAAGATCCATTGAATATAATGATGCCATTTAAATAGACTATTTAGCATAATTGTCAAAGTGAAGACCAGTGCCATTTGCTAATGCATTGCATCAGATCCATCACTATCCTCCAGCTGCTTTACACTGGATTTGATTCATAGGCAAGAATTTTAATTGGGTATTTCTGCTAAGTCAAATAAGCTGGGAACCTGCAGCTTGTGCTGCAGAAACACCACGGCTAGTGGGAGCAAAATCTTTAATTTTCTCACATAGTGAAGACTAATGTTTGCTTGAGACAGTGATAAATGAAGCCTTACCCCACTGCTCCTGCTCAGCTTTATGAGAGCAAGATCATGCCAAAAAAATGTGGTTTCTTTTTTGACAATTACAAATATTTCTTGTGGCAATTGATTTTCTTCTTTTACCAGATTATTCATTATTGGGTTTTGTTATGGGCTCAGATTTTGTGTTTGTGATATTGGGACCAGGGTTTAAAGTTTGGTATTGGAGTAAAGGGTAGGGTAAGTCAGTCTTAAGGTTAGTGGTCAGAGTTAGGGTAAAAGTTTAACAAATGTGGTCTCGCATCACCCATCACTTGAATCCCTCTTACAGCCAGAAAAATCACTCTTGTTGGCCCACCTTTCGCTCTCTCACACCCTCATGTCATTCATGTCCTCATCTGCCAGCCCCCAGCCCCTGCCTACTCCAGTACCGAAGCACAAGGAACTCCCAGATCCTCAAAGCCCCTGCCAGGCCCCCCTGTCCTGTGCTGGCCTGCTTGGGCTAAGATTTCGGGCATCCATGCAGGGGCAAAGGCAAGGGGGTTGGACTTGCCTTTTGGGATGAGGGGTTAGGCTTTGGGGTTAGAGAATGGCTTTGGGTGAGGATTAGAGGGTGTGCAAAAGGTCTGGTGGTAGGCAGTTCCAGTGTGGGTTGGGTGGCTGAGTCAGGAGCAGCAGTGAGAGCTGAGGTTAGGGACAGCAATTTGGGGCTAGCAACTAGGGCAGGAGTTTAGGGTGCGGATAAGATTGGTTTGGTCTTTGACTTTGTGATAGGGCTTGTTGTTAGGGATTAGAGGAGGGTGCTGGGGTAAGGGTCAGGTTATGAGGGCTTAGGGTTGGTGGCCAGAGATAAAAGACCTAAAAAATGTGGTCTCACGTTCACTGTACCGACTGCATGGCCATCGCTTTTATTGCCAAGAAAAATCCAAAAAAATCCAGGAGTCAGAAGCGTGTTCAACAGCAAAATGGGCCAACAGCCTCCTGGGCTGCGTTAGAAATATTACCAGTGGGTCGATGGAGGTAATCATTCCCCTCTACTCGGAACTGATGAGGCCACACCTGGAGTACTGGGTCCAGTTCTGGGCTCCCCAGTGCAAGAGAGACATGAACGTACCAGAGAAAGTCCAGTGAAGGGCCCCAAAAATTATTAGGGGGCTGCAGCATCTGTCCTGTGAGGAGAGGCTGAGGGAGCTGCGACTGTTTAGCCTAGAGAAGAGGAGGCTCAGGAGGATCTTTCCTATTTGTCTAAATGCATGATGGGAGAGACTCTTCTTGGTGATGCCCAGTCAAGCACATGGAGTCATGGGCACAAATTGAAATATAAGAAATTCCATCCGAATGTAGGAAAACACCAAGTGATCTCTAGATGATCCTGACAACCTCAAGTATTCTATGATTTATAAGGAAATTATTTGCATCAATTTTTGTTTCATTTTTCCTACCAAAAGTATCAAGGTCCACAGTCAAGCATGACTAAGCTAGGCACCTCATTCACGCATTGTTGCACCTCAGTTTTATACACTTAACCCTTTGAGGAACAGGAGCAGAGGTAGGCTAGTCTTTCCAGCATAGGGAACTTAGTCTTTTAATTAATCAGTTAATGACTGTTAGTTTATGGCTGTCCTTGCCTTGTATTCAAGTTACAAGCTCTGAATTTCCTTCTGCAGTCCTGAGAAAGAAAAAAGCACCTAGTTCAAGTCTACAGATTTTGCAGCATAAGGCTGTAATTTAGCTCCATGGACCAAAAATATGTGCAGTGGTGGTGTTCGGAGTTCACCTGCTGTTTAGGAGATCTAATGTGCAACATGAGGAAAATAAATTGCCTCATTATTTACTCCTCTCAGGAGAAAAGTTACAGGATCTCTTAGATTTTGAGCTACTCAAGGTGCTCTTAAAGTGATATGTTTTATACATTATTTGGATTTTGTAACTCAGGATTATTCTAGGAAATAATCAGAGGGCTAATTTTAATTAGAGGAAAATGCATACGATTAGCATGAGTATATGCAAAGTCATATATTTTTGTGCAAAATTTTTCAGGGTGACATTGACAACGATGATTGCCCTCACAAAGAGAAAATTATATTCTGCCAATTTATCTTTTGCAGTGGAACAGTCTATCGAGAATTAGTTTAGCTTTGGGAATCTTGTCCTTTGAATCTCCCTTGGTTAGGAGTTCAGCATTGTATCTAACATCTATTTTGTTTGACTGAGGGCATTTATTTTTCTGCTCTGCTTTTTTGTTGCTGTTGTTAAGTCCAATCTTTTCTAGTACTAAAAACCTGATCTCTCATCCTTCCCCTGCAGTGCAGAGTGTAGTTCATATTCTGCCGTGTCGCAGGGAAGTAGTGAGGCTGCTGAGTACATGTAAAATTTTCACTCTTGACTCCAATTCTAGCCTTTCAGAGCATTCTGATCACTTAGAATAAGGCATGGGGAGCCAGCTGCTGTCTGGCAGATTCTTCTTTTCCCCAAGTCTGGACAGAGGAGAAGACTTTTAGAAGACTTGCCCAATTCTCCCTCTCTCTTTGAGAGCAGCAGAGATCAGCCAATGTTGCAGGGATCTGAGACAGATGAACTTGAAGGATCTAAGAGGGCTTTGCCTTACAGATCTCCTCTTTACAACTTGATCTTCAAAAAGGAGATCAAGTCTAATGTGTCAATTCTCTAACTCTTGCCATGTGGACAATTGCATCCCCACGGAGACAAGAGAAGGAAATTCAGTGAGTGAACAGTCCTGAGAATCCTCCCCCGGTGTGTTACTTAGATGTAAGTGAGCAACTGTGACTCAGGTTAGAAAAGCAGTAAGTTAGTGACATTGAGCAAGCTCAAATGGAAGTCTGGAGGCAAGGTTTCTTTGAGGGCCCCTAGAGAAAAGACTTGATCAGCTACTAGCCTGAAGACGCCACTTGGAGCTGTTAACTTGAAAGGAACAACAGTAGCACAACCCAAAAACAAGTCACACTGTGAACGCTTTGGTTTCTGCCTGTTGAGGAAGCACAAACAGAAATGTGCTGTAGTAGATCTGTACTCTGATGGAGTAGTTGGAACTAGAATTAGTTTGTCACAAGTTCTTTAAACACAGCTAATAATGAGCTGTACAACTAAGAAGAGCTGAGGATTTATTTTAATGAGAAATGTAAAAGCTAGTCATGTTATAGTTGAAACAAAAAAATTATATACATTAGTTAAGGAAGGTTATCAGATGCATTTTTTGCCCTTCCCACAAAGCTTATTTCAATTCTACACCATATTCTTGCTTACATAACTACTGTATTCAGGCCTTAAATTGTAGTAGCTTCAGGTGAATTAAAATACTACAATATTTAATATATTATAAAACTACAATATAATTTTCTCTTTTCCAATGACCACGTTGCTAAGAACACAAACCGCTCTGTTGAGAACAGGAGTTAAACTGAGTCAGAACATTAGTATTATCTGCAAAATGATTGACCTCTAAAAAATACATAGTAAAGCAGACTACCTGTCAACTTTCTTCATGACCAGTGTGATATACTACATTTCTAATAAAGGTACCTATAACTTCATTACTACAGCGGACGATTGTACGGTCTGTTTTAGTTACACTGATGCATTAACAGTTCAACAGGTAGACACTGTGTCTTCATGAGGTTTTTCTAACAATTCCAAATGGCAGGGGAAAAGCAAATACTGTATTATACTCATCCTTTTATGGATAAATTGTCTTCAAAGTTTTAAAAGGATACTTGTTAAACAGCACTTTTTTTGTTGCTATTCTTTTACTTGTTCTTCTTTTTTCTTTTCCTTTCTGTCCTTCTCCCAGACATTGACATCTGTGAAGTTAGTGTATGGTTTCACTGAGCCTTAGATACTAACCAGGATCATCTTATTAAATGTAAATGCTTTTTTTGTGTGGTGCACAATAAAGCAATGTGAAATACTGATATGTATCCTCAGTATTGTTTTGCCATCATGCACAGATTAGTTATCGTAACTGCTCCACGTAGAGTTTGCATGGTGATGACTTAAGAAAAGTTTAAACATTGAAGTAATTAAGGAATATATGAACATTGCAGTATGACCTGGAGTGGTTTTGATATTTGTTGAAAGAGTTGTTTTCAAAAGACTATCACTTTTCCAAGATTCATATTTCTTGAGCTAACACATTTATATCTATGCATCTTATTTAATCTTTAATAACAAGATATATAATGAGGGCCCTTTTGGGGTTTATTTCTCTTAATATTTTAATGTACATCTCTAAACATAAGAATTTTTGTACATTACACCATGACATTGTTGTAACTGCGGATAAAAGCATGCAAAAGTAATCAGCCTTTCAGACCACACAATGGGGACAAATTTGTTCATTAGTTTCAGGCAATATTATAGCACAAGTGAAGCAGAAGAAAAATGCTAGCAAATAAATAGCAATTGCTTCATGGACAGTTAAAGCAAGATAATGTCTAGTTGCAATTCACTCTGGCTACATCAGTCCCTGTCAGAATCTTGTTCTGTTTTGGACACAAAGTAAAAACCGAAGTAGAAAAGAAAAGCTACTTCTTTATGAATCCAATTTAATACCTTCTGACATTGGTAGACAGGCTCATTAATTTCAGTGGGTGTTGGATCAGGGCATAGATCTTGAAGCCTAAACTTATTTTACCAAAAATAGATTACATTATTCTTTCTTCATTATGGCCTAATTTAAAGTCCCTTGAATCAGACTATTAACAAAATATTATCCTATCACAGAAAATAATACAGATAAAACTGAAATTCTACTCAGCACTCACATAGCACTTTTCCTCTTCAAAGCACTTTAGAAACACTGATTAATCATAACATTAATTAACTGACTATATTTTTTAAAATTCAGCCTTCCAAAAGCTCTGTTCTCTGCAGGGAACAGGGAAGAGGATAGCAAGGGACTAAAACCATCTCCAGTAATCAGAAAACTTAGCCTGCAGCAATTAAACTGAGGAATCACTTCTCTTTGCAGAAACTTTTTTACCTCGGGCTAGTGAAAAGATGAAAGATGTTTAAGGCAGTCTAAGCGAGAAATAAATCTGTTGGTGTGTAAAGGAGCTGATTAATTAGATATATTTGCACTACCTGTGTCAAATAGGTAGACTAACAATTTCTTTCCATGCCTTTTCCAGTTTGTATACCTGGCAGGAGATGAGAAGAAAATAAATTAAAAAATATATTAGTTGAGTGTTTGCTCACATGGACTCCATCCATTCTGGATATAAAACCCAGGCATGCAAGATCAGATTCCTTGGATCCAAGAACAATAAAGCCTGAGTCTGCCATTTTTGTTCCCAGACAACTTACCAAAGCTAAGACTGCAAGGGAGACAGCCAAAACCACTACCCAAACCCTTTTTTCTGTCCAGGAGAGGGGGAATAACAGAAGAGCAGTGGTATCTGTGGGTTTTTGACAGTTTACCTTAACAAATACTGTTTTCTTTGTTGCTGAGGATGATGAATAGAAGCTTATTGGTGGAGAATTTTCCCCTTCTGTGGACCCAGTAGTTGTTTGTCATACCAAGTCAACATACAATTAGGCAGGTCAAGCTGGACTTGAACTGACTCATTTTTATACTCTCGGTGTGGATGAGACAGTCAACAAATTAATGCTTACATCTCTTCCCAAATTCATCTTCTAAAACCAGATTGCAAGTCAGAGAATGCACCCTGAGTTGGGCTGCCTGTGGTTGATGGTTGGTTTGCCTTTCCAGCATGAGAGAGAGGGGACGGAGATTGCTCAGCTGATATATGAATTAGCATTTAATATAGAAGCCATCCACTGTGCTGGGTGAGAGGTACTCCTAGGAAACAGGAAACATTTGGCCGTGGTACCCATAAATCTATTTCTGTACTAGTTTTCTGGATATTCTGCTGCAAACATGTACTTCTCCAAAGGAGAGCTAGTTTCTCCAGAAATCCATTTTTCTGTGGCAGCATGCATCCCATAGCAATTGTCAAAAAGACAGCAGCAAAGATGAAAAGACAGAAATGACCAAGGGTCTCGATGCATTGCTCTAGTTTTGGCATTAGCTCTGATGGAGCCAGCTGAAGTGCTTCTCTATGCAGAGTGCAGACATGGATCTAGCCTTTAAAGCAGATGAATTAGCAGTTTGTGGCCTGCTAGAGACCCCAGTAACTTCTTTCATCTCTAGGTCTTAAGACAACTGCTAATATAAAGCCTGAGTATCTGCAGACTTGCCGTGTGAGACAAATGCAGAATATGAAGGTATTCTATTGAGAGCAGAGTAAAATCAGTATGAGGAGTAAATAGATAGATTTCTAGCTATCTAGCTTATCTAGCAGATGTTATAGATAGCTTTCTATGGAATTGAGATATACAAGAGAGACAACAAAACTAGTGCAAGAGCAGTAGCTTTTAAACACAACAGTGTTTTCAAGTCTAAAATCTGTGCTTGTAAGCTAGCTAAAATTTCCATTAGTTTGGAACATTGGAGAGAATGGAAAAGCTTGGCAGACAGAGCAGATGCAGAAATACGCACTTAAATATCGAATAAGTAAGAGATAGCGAAGGAACAAGAAAGCTTAGCGGTTAAGACGGAAAGGGCTGAGGGGTGCAGCTCAAGAAAGAAGAAATATCAGTCATGTAATAGAGGGGAGAAGGGGCAGCCCTGAGAAGGTGAGTTGTAAGCAAGAAAAATGATCAGCCAGGGGGAGGCAGGAAATACGTGAAATGGAAAGTCACATTTCTGGAAACAGAAGCTGAAGGAGGAAGGTGGCTGGGTTGAAAACCTGCTTCAGGAAAGAAAATCTATGAAGAACCATGGATCTGAGAAAGCAATTTGCTGAAAAGCAGTGATTGCACTGCACCCAGTTGTGATTTCCCATGTCACTTTCAGGGTGAAAATACCAAAATGCCTCTCTTTCGTCTCTGTCCAATGCTACTAGCTTCTATATATACTGCTCTTCCACCCCTATTATGACTGTGTCCTTTATCATTCCTAGTTCTCCTCATGCCATACCTTTCTCTTGCGAAATACAGAATCATAGAACCAGCATATTTAATCTTTTTTTGAAAGATAAAAGTGTCTATGTTGGCTACTCTTTTAGATACTTGATTCTTTTACAAGCAAATCTCAATTGACATTGCTAACACAGATATTGGTGGTTCGCGTCCTTTCATCACTCTATGAAAGTTTGAGGGTTTCTTCCCTGAAACTGTGAAAGATTACTATTCCTGCTCCCTGTAGGGCTTTGTATGCTACACTACCCATTGCTGTATTTATTCTTGATAAAAAAGATTTTTTAAAAAAAGAAAACTAATGAATGGCACGTCACGTACAATGTATCAGGGAAGATATTGTTCCTCTTTGTCGTGGTCCATACCGAATACCAATCTTATACCTTGAAATCTTGCTGCCTGTCATCAGAGGTGGTGGAAAAGTGAAAAGTATATATCATTTTTCTGAGGGGAAGAGGGAGACCTCCACCTGATCTTTTCTTCTGTGTCAGCAGCCATCAGCAAAGTGTACCTGGATGCTTGGGGTCACAGGAGGGCATGTGTGTGTAACGATTTCATTCTTTCTGTCTTCTCCAAAAATAATTTGTCTCCATAGAGTCTTAAAATTTAAGTTCAAATAAACCTGTAAGGAGGTGAAATCCGACATTTTTCTCTGGCTCAAAGCACTCATTATCCCAACTTAATTGTCAGAGGAGGCTTAATGTGAAGCAGCTAAAGTAGTGTCTCCAGCGCCTGAGTTTTGAAGTGCTTACTCAAACAAGTGTAAGTTAACTCATCACTCATTCTCTTACAAATGAGTGAACTGAGTTGGTAATTTTTTTTGATAGGGATAATTGCAGTATTATAGTCAATTGACATTATGTAGTGAAATGTCTTCATATGCATTTACTCTGAATTGTCAGAGAATAAAAATGTTTGTGCACATCACTAACATAAGAAATAAAAGGACTTTGGTATCTAAAAAACATATTTGGCCAAACATTGGGAGTGAGATTCAGGTGCCTCAAGATAAGCATGAAATATTAAAGCCCATGGGGCATCCTACCTTGAGCTGCTTTTCCAGAAGGCTATGTATATTCCATAGGTCTGCTAACTCTGTGCAGACATCTCAGGTATCTAAGGGCATTTGAAACGGCATTAGCCCCCTGTGTTTGACCGCATGAATTGCCCCCTACATGGCTAAAAATGGTTTTAGCTTTCCTTTTGCAGCTAAATCCCAAACTGATCTAAAATCCTCTGCTCTCTGACTCTTGCTTAAAGTGGTGGGGCCCATGCCTTTTGGGCACATGCTTTTCAATCCTATTGTTCAAGTCTTTTTCCACTTTCCTCATCTAATACTACTTCATGCACAGTGGTCTCAGAAACTCAAAACTGACACATTGTGATGAGCAACATCACAGACAATCAGCTACTACTGGTCAGGCCATGTGGGTTTGACAGTAGCCACTGCATTTTTGTTGCATAAATCTGCCCTGTTGTCCTGATTTCAGCTAGGATGGAGTCAATTTTCTTCCTAGCAGCTGCTATAGTGCTGTGTTTTGGATATCAACGTGACATGACGTGTCAACAGCTTAAGTCGTGTCAAACCAGAAGTCAGCAGGCAAAGGGAAGAGACGGTTGCTGTTTACAAACTGTTGTGACTTATAGTTCCTTCACATGCAATGTGGGCTGCAGTCAGCAATGCTAGAGACTACATATTATGCATGGAGATGAATAACAAAGTCACTGCCTCAGTGATTGCAGTGGAAAGCCTGTCTGGAGAAAGCAATGTCACTCAGTGCTGAGCGAGATGGCATTACACTTTGGGGTGGCTAATGACCCTTATTTCAATTTCTGCTTCTCTATCTTCTGAAACAGTAGTCCTCCTTTATAAACCAACAATGCTATGTCTGGTAGATTATTTCTTGTTCTTGTCTCATCTACATCTTTCCTGATGCTCCCCAAAGTCTGAGGAGTAATCATCTACTCATATGGAAAAGTGTCTCTTAATCTCAGTACTGCAGTCTTTCTTGCTTTCAAAAATATAACTTTGTCTCTTTTCATCCACTAACTTTGTTGCTGGCCTAACAGCTCTGGCACTACTGTGCTTCATCTTCAGTTTGTTTCCTCCCCTGTCCCACAAAAAAACTACAGATGTTTGGCTAGAAGACCCAATCTGGCAGCATTTCTTGCTCCTTAACCTATTTTTCCTTTAAACTTTGGGGTATTTTTTCCCCCTCAGGTGTTTCAGTGGCAAAAGAAAATCTCCCTATGAAAAATAACAAATTGTTACCCTCCTAAATCACATGGAATTCACTGCTGCTCTGATGCCTACACAATACCTTTGTCCAGAGTTTCCTACATATTGTACTAAGCATAATCATTTTATTGTGGGCTCTTACACTTCACTTTTCGACTTTGGTATCTACTGGGGATTTCCAATGTTCAGAGAAGGGACAGGGTTCCTCTGCTACAATGATTTCTGGACCCTCAGGGGCACTTTCAGGTGCTACCCTAGTACCAATAGTGATTATCAATTACACCTTAAAAAAACAGTATCTGACAAGAGAAAGCATGGTGCACAAATTAACTCTTTATCAAATACAGAAGTGATACTTCTGCCACTGCTATCATGTGATGAATACACTCTAATTTATTAGACTCTCAGTTGAATACAGACTCATGATCAAAATTTGTTCCACCCGAATTAAATAGACAGTTTTGACACATTTATTAAATAATGTTTGAAAGTAAACATAGAAGCTCTCCCTGTAATATTCTTTCCAAAAAGGCTTTGAAATACGGAAGTTGAATGGTCTTAAAAACACACAAGGATGATGAAAACACACAAAAACATGTACGTCTGGAAATGGAAGTGTAGCACATGTGTTAGAACCAAAAGAACAAAATTCACATATATTGTGACGTACAGACATCAGTAGTTCTGGAGTAGGATATCTGTAGCATTATAGGAAAATATGGTGGCATTTTTATATAATCTAGCTACACAATGCGAATTAATGGGTAGCTTTGAGGGGGAGAAAAATTGTTCTGTATTACTGTTTTTTAGTGCAAGCTCTAGCTCTAGGACAGGGTTCTTAGTTTGAACTTGTATCTGATGTTTCTTGTCTTTTCATTAGGTTGGTCGTCCTAGTCTTGTTCTCTCAAACTAGGAACCATGCCACAACTATTTATTAAATGTGCCAATGTGTCAAAGTCATTCTTCAGAGATGAATGAAAATGGAAATAAAGTCAATGGGGTTACATCAGCAGTGATTTCTTTCTCAAGGCAATTGTAGGGAAATATTTCTGAAAGTGGAACCTTATCTGTGATGATTTTTCTCTTGTTAAATCTACCAGAAGAATAGTTTGGTCTACTGTTTTGCTCTAAAGTCAGAACGTTTCTTAGGACAGCTATCAGTTCGATACCATGAAAGAAAAAGTTTCCTGAATTAAGTAACGAAGGCATGTACTAAGTTGCTAATAAGACTTTATCATGCAAGGGAAAGGATGTTATATCTGCATTGTTGAAATGTTTAGTGATCAAGCGTTATCATGGTACAGTCAAATACTTAGTGTGTGGTGACAGGCAAATCCTGCTCTCAGTATAAAACAGTGATAGAAGTCTTATCTTAGAAAAATAACTTCAAAATGTAGTGTCAGAAAAATGCTGTCCCAAACACCTACAGGACAACCTCTTTCCTGTGATGCTACCCCTGCTATGTCTATTTAATGATTTTCTTTCTTCATTTAATGAGTGAAATGGTACAACTAAATTATTTACATTTCCTTGTCAAGCTGATGGTTGTGTTTAGTCATATTATGTAAATCCTCTTTAAAAGCATCAAATCAGTTTTGGGTCTTATAATGTGCAATTTTGCTCAAATTAAAAAATCAGTTTATTTGTAGATCAAACCCTAACAAAAATTAACAGTGCCATTTATTTTTAATGTAGTTCTCACACACAGCCTCCTCTCTTCCCAGGGCCTTCATCAGTTCTCACTTCCTCAGCTCAGGGAGACCTTCTTGAGCTGCAAGTTGAATTCCTCAGCCTTCCTACTGGTAGCACTAGATAAAAATTTGCTGACATTACAAGACTAGTTTCCATTTATACATTTCATTCTGCTTTCAGAAGAGGTTCTTAACATTGAAAAAATAATTCTACGTGTAAACACTTGCAGATTGTAGCATACACTAACGCAAAAGCCAAGGATCGCCCGTGTTGTCAGCTGTGTTGAGCTGTTGTAGAAGTACCTGTGCTTTCATTTGCATCACTCGTCATTGACAACTCTCTAAACTCTGAAGAATTCTGAACTCTGAACTAATTCTGTAGTTAATGCTAAAAATTACTGTTCTCTCCTTCTCACCTACTGTGAAGCATCAGGAACATAACAGATAAGAGAAGTTAACTGATAACTGATTTTTTTTTTCCTGTGAATATAGTATGGGAATTTATTAACTACGTATAGTTTCAGAAAAGCAGGCAAGTTACTGTGGAATGTTTTTTACGGTGTATAGAATAGTCCTTGACTTCTAGCTTTCATGATTTAACTCTATATTAAAGCAAATTTACTGCTTTTTCAATAGAAGCTCTTATGTTTTGAATTAAATTAAATTAATGGCACTTTTTTTTTATGGCTAAGGCAGGAAGTTTTCTCATCCCAAACATATTTTCAAATAGAATCAGAGAATGGTTTGAG
>VZRW01006596.1:0-22781 GCA_013398125.1 Aegotheles bennettii
AAGGGCCTTTTCCAATCAAAATGATCTGATCATCCTATGGCCAGAGGGAGGTGACTGGGACCATGCAGCTCCATCACCTGCCACTCCTTCTACGGGTCCATCACACTGGTGGATGGCATGGGACAGGGGACGACTCTGAGAGGGGGATGGTGTGGGGAGCACCCCAGTATGGCGTGGGGACAGTCACTGGTGCATCCTTCGAGCAGCATCAGCATCACCAGGAGGAAGACAGCCCCTCACCACGGTGCTGAGTGGAAGGACCCAGAGGGCTGAGCTTTGCTGGGGCAGCAGATGGGCCTCCCGTGTCACCCAGCATCCCCCCACCCCAGTCACAGGCAGACCTGTGAGCTGGCACCAACTCAGAATGGGGGGGACCCTTCTCTCTGGCCAACACCTCGCTCCCAGCTACCGTGCAAGCGTTGACTCGTGCAGGAAGCCCTAGGACAGCATCGGTGGCTGCTTTGACCTGCAGCAATAAACACCTTTATAAAAACACAGCTGTGTGACACTTGCCCTAGCACCGAGGTGGCTGAGTGCCACCCACCTTTCCCCACTGCCACCGAGGGAATTTCACCGGGACAATGAGAAGAAGCCCCGGCGAAAGCCTGAGGAGCCCCGAGCGAAGCAGCTGGGCCTGTGGCGGGCGAGCTATGCTGGCCGAGATCTCAGCGAGCAGCATGCGTCGCATGGGGACATCTTGTCCCCCAGCTGCCACCACGAGGGTGTGCCTTTATCAGCCCAGGACGGGGCTCCACTGCGAGGACACCCAGGCCACCAGCACCAAGATGGGCTACAGGGCATGGCCCCACTGCCAACCTTTGGGGACCAGGCCCTGGTCCCCACCAGCCTCGGTGGGGCTCATTAGCCCAAACGTCTCCTCCTTGCCGCTGACGAGGTCGCACATGGATGATAAATGTGCTCCCAGCATTCAAGGTGACCCTGCCCTCTGTGATGAATGCCGCCCTGTCCGCTGGCACCTCTGCCACTGGTGGCAGCTGGGGAGATGTTGTGGCTGTAATTTCTCTAGATGAATCGCAAAATTGGTTCTGAGACAGGCGGGAATCACAGAATCATGGACTGGTTTGGTTGGAAGGGACCTTAAAGATCATCTCGTTCCAACCCCCCTGCCATGGACAGGGACACCTCCCACCAGACCAGGTTGCTCCAAGCCCCATCCAATCTGGCCTTGAACACTGCCAGGAAGGGGGCAGCCACAGCTTCCCTGGACAACCTGTGCCGGTGTCTCACCACCCTCACAGGAAAGAATTTCTTCCTAATATTCAATCCAAATCTCCCCTCTTTCAGCTTAAACCCATTCTCTCTCCTCCTATCACTCCATGCCCTTGTAAAAAGTCCCTCTCCAGCTTTCTTGTAGCGCCTTCAGGTACTGGAAGGTGCTCTAAGGCCTCCCCGGAGCCTTCTCTTCTCCAGGCTGAACAACCCCAGCTCTCTCAGCCTGTCTTCATAGGAGGGGTGCTCCAGCCCTCTGAGCATCTTCATGGCCCTCCTCTGGACTCGCTCTACAGCTCCATGTCCTTCTTGAGTTGGGGGTCCCAGCACTGGCCCCACTCTCAGTTGCACTGTGGTTTTAAACCATCCCTTGCAGGAGGTCCCAGAGCTGAAATCCCCTTGTCCAGCCTCAGAAGCAGCCCTGCACATGGTTGATATGCAAGGGACGGTCCAACACAATGATCTTGCCCACTGCTGGAGCATCCTTGGCTGCCCCCCCCAGCAGCCACCCCTGTGCTGGTGGCTGTGTTCCCATCCCCTTCATGCTGCTCCAACAGGGTGGGAAGGAAAAGGGCCTGTGGGTGTTTGTGCAGGAAAAAATAATTTGGGAAATTCATTAGGAATACTTGTTAGGGAAGCGTGTGAAGGCAGGGACCAGCAGCAGAAGGGAGAGGCTCGAGGGTCCCTCCAGCCATCACCTTTCCGCCCTGGGGGTTCCACCAGTGAGGCAAAACCAGGGCTGGAAATTTGACTTGTGCCTCCTTTCCTACCCCCTGGCAGCAGCACCTGCGACACGGAGCCGGCGTGGCTCTGCGAGGGACCACCTGCTTCCTGAGCCCTTCCTGAGCCACCTGAGGCTTTGCTCCTCCATCAGGGACCATGGAGCATTGTGAGGGGGCCCTGGGGCTGTAGCAGAGTGAGGGGGGGGTCGCTCACAGAGGCGCAAGGGCTGACAGTGGGCACGGGGCTGGCAGGCAGATGCTGCATCTATTTTCTCCTCCTTGTTCATTTTGGTTTCTGTGTGGGTGGCTCATGTGAGCAGAAAGGTGACGGGGAGAGCGTTGTGCGAAAACAGCCTGTCCTTTCAAACACCTAAATTTAAGCCAGGCAATTTCGGTGTGTTTGCAGGGCTCACGATTTTCCAGAGAGCCGCGACAGCCACCGGCATCACCCCTTCTTTCTCCAAGCGCGTTTTTCCCCCATGAATCACAGCATCAGCCTCCTGGAACAAATCTGTTTCGACTTTGTTCTCGTTCCCATTGTTGGGAACCATCTAAGAGGTATTTGCACGGAAGCTGCATCCCAAAGGTCATCTAATTTTCAGCACTCGTCAGCGGGCAGGGATGGAGAGAGGTGGTGTTTGCAAATTCTCCCCTGACTCAGTCCCTGCAGCATCCATCCCGCAGCCCCTTGGGGATGCTGGGTCGGGGATGCCACATCTCAGCCCTTGTCCTGCGGCACCAGCGCATGCTAACAGCCAATTAGCAAAGGTCCCCTCAGACCTGCCAGCATCCGTGTGGCGGAGATGCCACCAGCCATAGGGCACTTGTCTCCCAGGTGGAAATCAGATGGGAGGAATTAGAGGGGAGGTAGAAAGGGATGAATAACGAGGAGAGTGGGGATACCGTGCCACTGCGACATCCTGGGCAGCACTGTCCAGCTGCATCTCCCACCTCTGCACTATCCAGGTACAGAAGTGTGTGGGGAGGAGGGATGGAGGAAAGGAGACAGTGCCCAGCTGGGAAGAAATGGGGAAGGGATGCTGCAGGCACAGCCTCAGCAAACTGAAACCCCCCCGGTATCACAAATCAAAACCACCCCCAAAACAGCCCCCGGCAGCCGCAGCTCACCAAACCCATCTTGAACTATACAACACAGCAACGGAAAAAAATTGCTTCTTCTTCTCCAACTCATTGTGATAAATGTTACTTCACTCAGCACTGGGAGATAAAATCAAGTTTAAGCCGCGTGCCTTAAATAGGAGGCTTTATCTGAGCTGGGTTTGGAGCCTGACCTTTACGGTGGCGCGGTGCCGTGCTCTCTGCTGAGCTCCACCGGCTTTCAGCGCCAGGAGCAGAGGCAGCACCCCAGGTGCCTCCAAGGTGGTAACGGGGGCAAGGGAGGAAGAGAGAGGAGGAAGAGGAGGTTTTCCTGGCCGGGGCAGGGAGGGAGGGCTGGAGGGATTGGGGGATGGAGAGGGCTGCCTAGCAGAGCGGAATGAGCAGGCGGCACACGTGGATTACGGCAGCCTGCACCGGGACCAGGCAGCTGGGCGCAGATGTGGTGATAGCAGCCGTGGGACGTGCACCGAGCTGCCACCGGGCTCAGACACCTGCAGGTGATGTCACCAGTGCTGAAAAGCCCCAAACCCACCCCATCTCAACCCCTTGCCCACTCAAAGGGTGACTCTGAGAGTGACCNCTAGTGGTTACCATGAACACGCAAAGGCTTTATATATATATATAAAAATAAATAGATGGGAAGGTTAATATATATATATAACATTTGCTAGAGAAACACCTCAACCATCTCTATGTGGGATGTCATGATTCTTCACCCATTCGCAGTGGTGATGTTGGTGGACCAAGGGACGGTCCCTCAGCAGCAGCAACCTCTTCTGGAGGCAGCAGAGGCTGAGAACAGTCCCGTCCAGACCTGAGTAGTCCCTGGGCTGGGGCATCCCCTGGGAGCTGTCTCTTTGATTCACTGCTTGCCTGAGTTAATTTGTTACCCAGTTAATGGGTACTTCAATCTGGGTGGAGTTATTTGTTGTCCCTAAAGGGGATGAGTGACATTGCCTTGGGTGACATTAATGCCTCACCTACAGGAACTGGGGCTACTACTTCATTAGGGTGCATGTGACTAATTAATGAGGTGCCCACAACTTTTAAACCACCTCTTTTTTATTTTTTAATGGCTTAAATACTGCAATGAAGATATTTCACCCCTACCAAGCATTAGTAGAGAGATGTTGCTGGCAGTGAGTGCTCAGCCAGGTACATGGTGATGGGTTGCCACCAACAAGCAATAGAAGATCAAGGGCCAGACCCCAGCTGGGGGACCCAGCTTGCCACCCCGACACGGTACAATGGCAAAGAGAGAAAAGTGACTAAACTTGGGTTTTCTGCAGAAGAAAAAGCGAGCCACCCACACATCAGGAAATCTCTCCTCTCTGTGTGGGTGGTGGAGGCCCCAAGATGAGTTATCTCTAAAGGGCAGCTCTGGGGATACCTAGAGATCTTCATCAGCATGGATTCGGCGCACGCTGAGGAGGAAATATCAGCGGTGCCAGCTGGGCTTTGGGGTTTTGTGCTGTTGTTTTTTTAGCTCTTTTTAGCGGCTCATTTTAAAATCAGCTAGAAAATGGAAGCCTCCACCCCTCCAGGTCACCTGTTCCCATGGCCGTTGAGCAGCTTGGTCCCTCCTGCAGGTAAAACTCCATTGTGTTCATAACACAGCATATGACAGTGAGGCAAAGAACTAAATATATATGTATTTTATATATGTAAATAATATTAAAAAACTTGAGCCTGGTGGAGATTTTCTCCTGGACAGAGAACAGCTGGCTCCAGCTCAGCTCCTAAGAAAATTAAAGGGAGGAGGACAGGAGAAAAAAAAAAAACAACCCCAGCATTGTGTGTTTACATTTCCACCAGTTACAAGGAGGTTTCTCCAGCTGATCCGCTTCACAGCGCAGCTTGCTACAGCTGGTTTGTGAACCAGCTGCTTCGTTTCAAACCTGAAGGCTTTTCCATCTGCCCCAGGAAGGCTGACAAGAGGCAAAGGAGGCTGCATTAAAGGATAATCCCAGAGTTATTTGCCATAGGCAGGCAGAGGAACTCCAGCTGCAGGGAGATGGTCCCTGCTGCTGGAAGGAAACATCCCCCATTGCTGTGTGACATGGAAAAGGTTTTCCCAAAGGGAAACTGCAGGCAGGGGGACAGGCTGCAGCCCTGTCCTTCCTCAGCACCCAGGGCTGTGTTGGCTGGCTTGGGCTTGGCTCACCTACCCAGCTGCTGGACTGTTTGCAAGCAGAACAACTCAAACAGAGGAAAAATACCCTTGAAACACAATGAGAGGCAGGGAGATTTATGAAAGTCTGTTGTTTGTCTCCCTCCTGTGGATAGATGCACAAATAAAACAAATGCCCTCCCGTCCCCCCGGGGTTCAGCTGATAAAACATCCTTTTTCCTCTCCGTTTCACAGGATTATGAACCAGGGCACTGCATGAACACAACAGTGAGCAGCATCAGGATAACTGCATCCCACCAGCTACTAGCTCCTCTGGAGCCCCTGTGAAGCATGCTGCCACAGGAGCACTCTCCAGCTCCTCAGTAGGTTAAGCCCACACACCACTCAGATTTGCAGGCAGCAGAGGCCAAACTCCGTGTTTTAGCACATCACACACACGTTAGCCACTAATCTCTGTGCAGCACTGCTGGCTCTTCTCTCCCCCGTAAGTTATCTTCTTTACAACTTGCACCAGGTCTCATAACTCCTGGTTATGGCTCCCCATTTTATTCACAGGCAGGAGGAAGGTCCTCAGTGAGAGAAGCATCTGGGGGCTAAGATTGTCCCAGCAATCCTGGCTTCTTGGCAGCACCGCTGGCCATCCATGATTCACCATCCATAAAGCATGAAAGCAGAGCACCGCCAGCCTGTGAGGAGCAAAGCTTTGCTGCCAGATTTCTTTGGAGTTTGCATAAGTCAGGCAATTCAAGTTTAACATTTGACAAAATAGCTGTAAGGTCAAGCCAACCTCATGCAAACTCTGGTGAGCAACTTGTGCAGGCAGCAGCAATCCCGTGTGTTTGTGTATGGCCACTGTAATTAAGAAACACAAAAGAGATAAAAAGGAAGATGAGGCACTTTTAAAGGAACAACTTCCTGGCATTTTCCCAATATTCTGCCACAGTAAAGGAAGCCAAAACCTCGTAACAAATAGAAAACTTTTCAACTCCGGGAAGGAGAGGTATTTGCCTTGTGGTTGTCCCCATCTCTAATCATTGTAAATGTGGCTGGTCAGAAGTGAATTTAAAAGCAAGTGTGATTTCAGTCCTATCCACTCTACATCTAAGCTGTGAACCTGTTTCTTTCAACCTAGAAGCTCCTGAGAAAGGGCAGAGCAGGAGTGCTATGATTGTAGGAGCCCCAAACCTCAGAGCTGCAATACCAGCACTTGGAACGCTGCCACTCACTGGCACACTCATCTCATCAGTCTCAAAACAGCATTTCCTCCTACTCGGTAATTTTTTGGGAGGAGACCTACAGAAGACCTGTCCTCCTTACACCTACCGACTGTGGGGTTTTCCCTGATCAGGTGTAGAAAGTGACACAAGTTCACACTCTCGTAGCCCACGTTACATGCTGCTATTTCACTTCCAATTGCTGCCTTCACTTCTCTTAGAAGAGATGCTGCACTCAGTCTGGAATTACATTCTCATGTCCAACAACTTGCTCCTCCCCAAACTAGACAAGTTAAATTAACGAGTAATTTTACTCTAAGTCTTTTTTTCCACAAAAACAAAGAGATGAGAGTTATCATTCCCGAGTTAACCCCAAGATCATTTAATTCTTAAAACAAGTTATTACAAAAAGATTTCACATCATTAAAATGCCAGTCCTTGGTAGCTGTGCAAGCTAAAATGCTTATTTTCGTGACCGTTTGTGTTCTATGAGCAACACAACCAGTCTGTTCCGAAGGAGCCTTATTTCCTTTGCATACGACTTGCAAAATAAGTCCTTGAGCTTCCTGCGCAGAACTCCTAGAGAAGGCAGGCTGTGGCAATTGGGGATGTTCAGCATGCTCTCAAAGAACTCTTTCCACAGGTCAGCGTTGGCAAGCCTGCACAAAGGAACAAAAATACATCAAAAAAGAAATCTAAATTAAAGCTGTTAAAATACTATTTCCTATATTCACTCCTTCCCCAGTTACAGGCTGGAGCACCTGCAGACACGGCCGTAACACAACACTGTTTTCATTGTGGCATGCTGCTTAGTGAACCAGTGGGATTTTTTCCTCCCTAGTTGTTATTTCCTCCTGCCAGGCAGCAAGAAGCTGAGGATGCCGTGCGATTCACCGTGCCCACTGCCGAAACAGCTCCTGTGCTTCAGTCAGTAAATTTTCTGGAGCAGATCACACGTGCTGAACCCACAGTTTCTAGGGCATCAAGACGTGCAAGCAGCACTGAAAGCCGTGATAGAAACTAACCTCAAAGAAACCTGGTACTAATGATGCATCTTTCCTGGACAAGGGAAGGTTTTGAGAAGATTTGACACCAACCTTCTGAAGGCTCCCTCAGGCTTCCAGACACCGTTTTCATTCTTCACTCGCATGTAGGTACCAAAGAGCATGCAGTAGACTGTTGCTGCTATGCCAAAATAGTCTGTCTAAACAAAGTATAAACAAGTTTCATATTAAAAATGTGTTGAGACCACTAAAATATCAGCTGAAAAACACTCTGTGGAGCCAACAGGGCAAGTTCTGGAAGGAGAGGGTGCAGGATTGGGTTTTTAAAACAACAAGCTGAAGCTACAACTCTAGTGCAAAAGTCTATATTTCTATACTGCATTATTTACATCAGGTTCAGGCAGCAAGCTCCAAACCTCCAGGCTGTGGCTGCAATCTCATACCTGGTAGTTCCACGGTTTCTGCGTCAGCATTTCAATACACTGAAATCCAGATGTCTCACACTTTGCAGTAAATGCTGTTCCTTCAGGAAAGAGTTTCATGTCTATGCTTTGGCCCAAGTCAATGAGCGTCAAGCCATGAGAGACACCATCTATGTCGCACGTATCGTTGTCCAGAAACCTTCAATCATGACAACATGAAGCGACCATGTAAGTATCAAGGCTATGCTGTCATGGTATGGTTGCATCTCGGGTAGCAAAGGGAGATACTTGCCTTTCTCCAAGTATGAAATTGTCAGGCTTAATGTCACCATGAATGATTTTGCAGCTGTGGAGCTCTTCCACCATATGAAGAATTTTTACAGCAAAGTAGATTACAAGTGCTTGAGGCATCACCTTCTCGGGAAGCTTTTTGTAAATGTTTATGGCATTCTGTAAACAGAAAAATACGGAAGAACCATCAGCTACACAGAAATGGTTTGATCGGGATTACAGGTCCATGTTGATAAACACAGAATATGCTCACAACAAAGATCCATGAAGTGGAGGGTAGCGGAGACATCTGAATATTGCAATATAACAACACTCCCAAAACAGATGTTCCAAGCTGATCACACTTACCAGCAATGTTCCATAGTTGTAGAGTTCACCAACCAAAATGCTCCCATTTTGAAAGAAATGGGCAGAATAAAAGTGGATGTAGAGATGGTGTATGCTTGGATCGAGCCTTTCAACCAGTTGTGTTGCTATATAGAACTCCCATGGGTTGGCAGGCTTTTGGACCTGAAATAAAAAAATTTACTAGGAAAATCTATTACCACTAAAGCAGAAGTTCTTCTCAGGTTGGGTATTTGTTTGTTTTTTAATGGCAGACCAGGTGTTTTTCCCCTTGGCCAAACAAAATAACTGATATCTACAATAATTAATCTCAGGTTGACACACTCGATGATTAATCCTTTTGAATCAAGGCTTTGATTACACACCACAATTCCATTCTGGCTTATACACTGTTTTGTTATTTAAAACACCAGTCTTCCTACAACATTGATGTTTCTGCTGGCCACAAACATTTCATGTAAGAGAGAAGGCTTTTGAAGTCAGAACAGGAAAACCCTTCCCATTCCTTCCCTTACTGTTTCCCCTGCTACAGTGAATACCTGATACTCAAAAAAACCCTTAAGTCACCTTTACATACTAGAAAGATCTCAGTTCAGCAAAAAATCTTAGTGTAACACCTAAAGGGCTGAATGTTGCAGAAGAGATCCACAAAAAGATTCCAAAGGCAGGAAAAATGATCTGATGTAGAGAGGCTAAGGCTGTGTGTGTGTATCAACTCCAGCCCGTAACCAGGTTTCAGCCAGACTGTAGTAACTGTACACGTGCCCTCTCAGCCCACGGCAGACGCAGCGTTGCGTGACCCAGTATAACCCTGCTGGGCTGAGCTGACCTCACAGTTGCACAGACTTTCCTTTTGGCAGCAGTTCTGATGTAAACACACGCTAGCATCTGTTGCTCATTCCTGCGCTGAAGCAGCCTGGAAGAAGACAGGGCAGAGCAGAGAGGGAGCTGCTCAATCTACAATCGCCGTCCAGACAAGTGTATTTATTAATAAAACTGTACCAGAGAGGTGTCACCCAGCAAAGTCTACGTAATCACCAGCTGCCACCAAACAGGCTGGCTGCACAAAGCAGGAAAATGTCGTGGAAAGGTAGCGGGCATGTAGCTGGAACAGAGAGCAGCCCTGCAGTGTGACCTAGTAGCAAGAGCAATTTTATCATCAACCCACATACGCATTCATTTGCTGCACACTAAGAGCACTTGCACAAGTATCTGCCTGAGAGAGATAACCTGGCTGTAATTCTTACTCCTTAGGGTACTTGTGACTACTTTATAAAGAGAAGATGAAGAGGCAAGTTGAGTCAAGAGGATAAATAACTTCCCATGTAGAATGAATCAGACATCACAGTGCTCAAATGGAACAAGGCTTTGTGGATAGACCAATATCCTTTACTTTGTATTTTTGTAAATAAGAAAACTCAGCAGAATCCACTCAGGGGAGGTGTTGTTACTATAAGACTCACAAATTTTGTGGCAGAGCCATTCCAAATCAACACTACTCACCTTGAATATTACTTTCTGATTGTTTCTAGGGTTACTTGCATCCAGAACGGAAGCCTGATAGACTTGAGCAAAAGCTCCCTCTCCAACCAAGCAGTCCACATGGAATGAGCTGGAACCTTTAAGAGATTAACATCAAGTCCTGCTTGCAAACCTCATGGAAAAGACATCACTGTTCAGAAAAAAAACCCCACACCAGCCCATGTAAGTCATTGCTTTAACTCTAGTGCTAGCCTTTCTCTGCAAGTCCCTTCTTGCTAGCCTGCCTTTCCATAGAGGAGAGCCTGTACTCACTCTTGAGAACAAGAGTGCTGTGTAAGTGCCACATACTAAAAATCAGTGTTTCTATTTTAGTCTGACTCCCTGGAAGTAATCAAATTCCAAAGTGCACTCTGTAAAAAGTAAACACTAATGTTTAAGTCATACAAGTATGTTGCAATTACTGTCACACAGATTTTGTTGACACAGGACTGCTGCTGTTCTATACAAAGTTTGAGATTACTAGGAAAGGAAAACTAGGGAAATTCCCTACTCAAAATGCCTAATCAAAAATGCTTATGCTACAAAAGACACAAAAACCCCCAGGTCTAATTTAAAATCTGAGGTTTAGAAAAATCTGGAAGCTGTCTGGATATACGTGCAAGTAAACTGAAGTAGAAAAATACTCCTGAGGGTTCCCAGAACTTCAAGAAATGCTTTAAAGCTAAATGTTTGAAGTAGCTCTTACCCAGAGAGAGTTCAGCTTTCAGTCCAATGAATGGAAGAGCAGATTTCCATTCAAAGTAGTTGGCATAGGTGTGGAGTGGCTTAGGAAGCTTTGATAAGAATTTGCAAATCACTTCCTTATCCCAAGGGTTCTCAACAAGGACTTAATGGAAAGAAAAATATTTAAGTTATAAGTTGTTTCAAAGAGGTAACACAAGCTTATATTTCAATAACTATCACTGATTTTAAAAAAACTAATCAAAAAACCCCAGAAGGAGTAAGTTAAGTATTCCTCAGCTTTGACAATACAGATTTTATACCTATGCCTTCCTTGTCAAAGCTGCCCAGGAAAGACAGATGTTGCTGAATTATTTGAGCCTTAACTAGCAAAGAACATTTAGATACTCCCAAGATCTCTGGCATCACGTAACAGAGGTACAACCCACACTTGTCCTTTCTCCTTGTACACATGCAGCAATCTTGTTGCAGGAGCTATGAGGCTGCTCCCTGCAGTGACCACCTTCATGTTGGAACAAAGCTCTGCTGCAAGAACATGACACCACTCTGGTCTTGGACTTGACAGAAGAAAACGCTCTGTACCTGCAGCTCTGCCACCCTGAGTTGTCCTGTCCTGCCCTGTTCCAGACAGTTTTTCATGGAAAGTTTTGTCCACCCCAACCGATGTGGCCATCTGCTCATGTAATCTTTGAGAGGCAGCTGTAGCAATTCCTTGAATTTCATTTCCTTGTTTCAAGACATTTCCTTGAAGCTCTCTTTGTTCTGCAATGTGTTCAAGAGCTGGGCTACGAATTTAAAACAAAACATTATTAATTGACGGTGCTGCTGTGGTATTTTTGAATCTTCAATAAGCAAAACATGTCAAATGTCCACTCTTGTGATCTTGGCCATAACCAACATTAAGATGAATAAAATGAACATTTCTTAAGAAAGTAAGATTTGGTCATATCATGGCACTCAGGATAATAACCCTCAAGTTCATCAGCCAACGAGTTCAAACAATATTGAAAAGGAAGGAGTAGTTTTACACACAGCCACTAAAACTTTTGGACAGTGAACTTTTAATTTAAATGTGTCGGGAAATTACATCATAGGAGCATTTTTGGGGGCATTATCACCATACCCAGGAACATCCAACACTACAAAGTGCTGAGATGAATGCTAAGCAGCGCCAGTCTGACAGATACGCCAGCTCTACATTACTTGGAAAACTTGCACCCAGAGCAGCACAGCAGACCTGCCTGCTCTGGTGTAGATTTGCCAAGCACTCCCGAGCCTTGGAAACCTCAGCAAGCCATGACATACCTTAGCTTCTTCGATTTTGTGTGCTTGTGCAGTTCTTCAGAAAACTCCAACTCCATTTGCGGCAAGTCATCTCCACAGGCTGAACAAAGGGAGCAGCAACAATAGCATATGTTTATTTTCTCCAAGGGCAAGTGCATTTAGAGTATTCTGACCAAGACAAAGGTTAAGTCACACCGCAGCTGTGAAAGCTGCTAAGGTACCACAGGAGCTACAAGTGAACAAACCTATTTTCAAATATATGAAGAAAGACAACAGCTTGATTTCTTCAGGGAGTGTATTCCAAGACTAAAGAAGGGCAGACAAAAGAAGGAGGTGATGGGACTTCAGTCAATTTTTGACTATTTACAACCCCTTGGAACAGTTCAGAACAGCAGTTCGATAGCACAGTCAAAGCCTCTCTTGTCCCTTGCCACGTTCTCTTATTTCCCCAATTAAAAATTCTTGGAAAGCCTGTGTGCTGGGCCAGCCCACGCTCACAGCTGCTGTTCTGCAAGGAGTTTGTACTCAGGAGCTGCAGCAGTGGGAGCCATACCTATGCGGTACTTGGCAAGGCCTGTGAGGTAACCAGGGCACAGAAATAGAGTTATGCAGTACTGAATTGGATGCTCTTGACCTGGAGTACTCATTATTTTACCTTTGTTCTCCAAAGCTGGTCGCGAATGTGCTGACAGGTAATTAAATGGCGTTGATACAAGTTGGGCAGCTCTTGCAAAGTCTCTTGTGTTGTTTGGACTGGGAGCTAATGTTTTATTACTATTTGGTACATTCCACACTGTATACTCATCCTTCAAGAACTCTGGTGTCCTTGTTTCTTCCTAGGCAGGAAAACATACATATGGATTCAATACCTAGCCATCAAAACTACCCTGGCCAGAGCTGCATTGTAACCTACCAGCAGCCTCTGCAGTCACTTTCAATAACATTAAGCCAACTTATAATATTAGAAAAATACAGGAAAGGCAATATAACCTAAATCACTGGTTTATATCATTTTATATCAGATCTGAATGCTGGCAATACCACATAGGAGTCTGAAAAAGCCTCTCTCATTACTTAGTGATCGCTTATATCCAAGCAGCCTGAAGTTTTATGCATCTCCTTGGCTATGAAAACTGCGAGGTGGTTATTAGAACATTCAGTGTCTCTTGCTCCTTGTCCCCCTTCCCCAAACAGATGCCAAATCTACATAACAACTGCAATTGGGTTTGTTCTGGAGGTCTCCACTATTAAGCTCCTACAAGTTTTGCAAAAATTAACAACTGAAAATGTTCACCCCACTGGCAGGAGATGGGAAAGGGTATCTAGCTTTCAGCTAGGTACCGTTCATAAGAATGTTGCAGGACTGGGATAGAACAAAGGTAAATACAACCATCTCCGATATCCCCTATAACTATGTAACCCATTTTCAAGGCTAATTCTTGCAATAAGACCAAACACTCACTTCTGTACCCGCTGTACAGTCAGTCAAGGGATGTTCTCCAATAGTTCTTAGCTCTTCTGGCTTGTTTTTATGCTGCGGGACCCTGACAAAACAGGTAGTTTAGAACACCTTTTCCCCAGAAACTTTCCCAGGCAGACAGATCATAACAAAGGCTTGTTTTTAATATTTTTGTATTATTTTTTTTTGTTAAGAATCCCATTTGCAGATACGTAGAGAAAGTTGCAGTAGCTCAAGGAAACAAGCTATCTACAGTTATCTAGAAAATTAAGCATCTCAAGCACACTGTCCAAACAGGAAAGTTGCGCAATTCCACAGAGAAGCAACTACAGCTTTCTCATGCCACTTCCACACAGCTGCTAGCAACTGTATTCAAGCCAATCCTGACACTGCAAATACAGTCAACAGCAGGATTATATGGAACAGAATCAATCCTATATGTAGTTCTTAAACTGAACTCAGCTGTTACATTTTTTTCTCCTTACCCACTGTTCTCTTTTTCATTCTCATCTTCAAAGATAGAAAATGCAGGCACGACAGGGGCAACAACATTAGGTTTCAGACTTCCACCAGGATCTTAAAAATAAAAGATAATAAATATTATCTTCACCCAGTGAAGATTATATAAACATCCACATTTTCACCCCTAACCAGGCAACTGATGGTCATGGCTGCATCCAGCTAGGCCAGGAGCATCCTCAGAATTCCCACTCAATTCATCTGTCCTATAAGCTCTTGGAAACAGGGAAGATTTTTCCATCTCAAAACCAAGACTGGCCAGGAGTACAGCAGCTGCCTTTCACATCTGACCAGCTGTGAAATATCTATGTGCTCGTTCTTGTGAGCCACTGCTACTGCCTGGTTTTCAGACAATTTCAACTCTTAGGATAAGATGGCAATTCAGATAACGAACACCCAGCCTGCAAAATGTTTTAGAAAAAAAGCCTTACTCATATGAAGTACCAGCCATGCCCATTGCAAAGTTAGGGTTTAAAGACCAAAGAAGTCTCTACAGAGGAGCAACATGTTCAATACACACATTAGTAGGCTTGCTAACAGTGAAGCCCTTCTGATATTCTCAAACCATGTATCAAAATTTAGAACTTGTCAGCAAATTAAATTATCAGGAAATAAATTGCTTCTTCACACCTACTCAAACAACGACTCATCTCAAAATTATCAGGACTGGGGGAGAGGCAGGTAGAAAATAAAGGAGTGAAATATTATGGACTGAAGAAATAAATAGTACATACCACTTTTTCTGCAAAAGACTTCAAACTGCTCCTCGCTTTCTTCAAGAGGAGATGGTTCAGGCAAGATGGGTATTTGAAACACATCCATGAGAAATCCTTGGAAAGAAAGAAGAAATAAATCCCACAGGAATATGACCCCCAGTAAAAGAAAGTTTCAGAGGTTCTTCCATTGTGTAGTAGTCAAATAAAATGCCAATTAATTATAATATTCTTATCATTCATCAAATGCCAATAACCAATTACTCCTTCGTAGTGCATTTAAACACTCTGGACACCAAACAAACACAGGAAGATCCAACTTGGCCAACACATAATTGTTGGTGCCACGGCCTTTTTTTTCCTCTCCAAGATGAGAGTTTCCTAAAGGAGCATATTCTCCTTTATCTTTAGATATTTGGAAAACTAATAAATATCACAAGCTTTTTTTTTTTAATTTTCCATTTTACAGATATATATTGCTATATATTAGTAGTTAATGTGCCTACTATCAAAACAGAAGAATATGGCAGAAGAGTACAAAAGGGATAAAACAGCATCAGGATATTTTTACTCCAGATCTGACATCAGAAATACAATTGCAATTTTCCTTTTAGGATTTTGAAGAAAAATCAATGTTTAGAATTGACAATGTCTGTTAAATAATCAAAGACCTTTTGCATAAGTCATCCTTGTTTCATCTTTGGGGGAAGCTCAACATCAACCAGAGTTGATTTATTAACTTCCTCACGTTCTTCCCCATTGTAGGTCATCATCTCAGGAACAGGAGTCCCTGACAGTACTGCCCAAAGAAGCCTGGCAGGTGTTATCACCAGGGACACATCCAAGAGTTTACAGGAAGTGACTGCTGGGATGTTATTAAAGCACCTATTTCTGAGCCGAAAGCTCTGGGTCGTCCAGATAATTGCAAAAGAAGAGCACCGATTTAATTTTATTGTCCTCTTTGATTGAATGGTGAACATGCCCATCACTAGATAGCCTCCTTGTGTATTTGGCTCCTCTAAAATTACCAGGCAAGATCCCATTAACCCCAGTGAAACAAGCATGTTATTCCAGAAGCTTACCCAGTGCTTCCTTCGTATGAACTGTAGGTGAAGGTTGCACTTTGAATGGTGTTGCCGGCATGGCTCCTCCCAGCGAGGTGTTTGGAGTAGCCTGAGAAGCATTTCCAGAGGCAAAGGAAGAATTTCTAGATGCTAGAACTCTAGATGCTAGAAACGAGAGCAGTGAGATTACTTCTGAACCATCCTGGGATTGTTTATTAACATTTCAGGAGCTAGCAAAGTGTTAGCAAGAGAAGTAAACAAGATAAGGAGCAGAACAACAACCCAGGATTTTGGGAGAGCAGATTTTGGCTTGTTCAGAAATTTGCTTGGCAGGTTCCCAAGGGAGGCTGCCCTGAAGGGCAAAGAGGGAGAGGACTTCATTTCACAGAAATGATCCATTCTGACACAAAAAGCCAAGCAGGCAGGAAGCCAGCAAAGACAAACAGCAAACTCCCAATTGGGCTCAAACAAAAAGGAATTGCACAGAAGGTGGAAACAGGGACTTGCTCCATGGAAGGGATATAGAGACATTGCCCAGACACGCAGGCAAGGAGTTAGGAAAGTCAAAAAGCTCAGCTAGGGTTGGAACTAGTAGCCACATGCTATTGATCCCCAGCCAGTAACAGCCATACCAATAGCATCAGTCTGTATCAGAACTTGGCTTATTACCTTCCTTCACGTCTGCAGCAGAAGTTAGTCCGGTGGATCTCTTGTTAGGGTGCCTTCAGAGGAAAGATTAAGAACATGAGCTTGAAATAAAAGCTATTATTTAAATTCCAGCTTCACTTCAGGACTTAGCAGTACTGCACTCTGAGCAGCAAGGAGGCGCTTCCCAGTCTAGAACAAGGAAGACATCCCAGAGAGACAGCAACTGGAGATCCTATTTTTTCCCCTGCAATGAATGACTCCTTTCAGTTACACAAACTGACTAAGTCAAAGATCCTTTAGAACATTGAGATTGGCCCCTAGAAAGTTTCTTATACAGTTACTATAGGTATAAAACCTGGAAGGCAGCAGTGTCCTTTAAAAAGGTTAAAATGCTGGCATTAAATAGTCCTCTTGGATACAGTTTGCCTCCAACTAACTCCGTAATACAAGTGTATGACAACTGGTTCCATTTCCTCTCATTGGCCAAGCCTACACAGCCATGCCTGCTTTGCCAACCTAGGTTTCCTCCTCCATCCCACAATTCTGTTTCCTGTATTAGCTAAGTCACTCAAGCAAGAGTGCAGAAGATAAATACAAGGGGTTTTTTTCTTCTCTGGCGACCTTCACAGCCAAAATGTAACATATGGGATCTGTGTGAACTGAATATATCCTGTTGTTTATTTCAAGTGTGCCAGGGACAGTGATGCTCAATAATTACTTCAGTTACACATTGCATTTCCTCTTAGTTATTACAACTAAAACCCAGGGTTAAAGGAATTAAGAACTGAAATGGGGCTTCCAAGTTACATTAAGTTTTATCTATGTCTAAACTTTGGTCTCCACAAGTTACTTCAGATTTTTTTAAGATGACTAAGAGAATTTTTTAGTTATTTCTCAGCTGAAGTATAGATACTGAAGACTGCACAATTTGCAGAGCAAGAATTAGCCTGTTTACACGTACCATTCTCCAGTGCTCCAATTAAGAGTTGCAGCAGGATGTGCCTGTTCCTGAGCTGAAACATTATTGAGCGGAGGGTGGAGTTCTCCATGCTCTGGCTGAGTTTTGACTGCATCCTTCTTATACGTTGCTTCCCACAAGGAGGTTGATGTCATCTGGCAGCCAACGGGTTTCGCTGACTGCAGTGTAAGAGCAGTGGGTGATAAAGTGCTTGACTGAGTTAAGACTGACTAAGTTCACATCTGAACTTTGACAAGATGCCACCCAGTTCTGCTGTAGAGCTGCACCGGGTGCCACGTGTGGATGCCCCTTGAGAGATGAGAAATATTCTTTTATGTTCAACCTCCCCCCCCCCAAGTGTAGCCATTGTAATTTTCTCTTATTTCTGCATTACTAGAATAGTTTCTCATGCATAAGAGAACTTTCATATGCAACTAAAACTAAACTGCAGAGAAGTAAAAATTAACTTTTGGGTTTAACAATTAAAATATATTTCCTTGAGTATTAAAGTTATGCCAAGTAGCTATACTGGTCAGGTACTGCAGTCCAGATTTGGTTAACAATCTACTCTGGTTACTGTCTAAAGCATGGTTAAATGTGGGGAGATAAGCTCACGAAGATTGCTCCCGTTGATCATAGTACATACTCACCACTCTTTTATTCGGTTCAGCTGATGTTGTAGATGCTGGTTCCAGTCTAGTTTCCTCCAAGCTTTTGGTGAGCTGGGTGAGCTGTTCCAGTTTCTGCTGCAGGGCTTGCAGTTCGAGGACAGCTGACTCTTTTTTCCTTATGGAGTCTCTCTCTTCTTCTTCTAAGGATTAAACAAGGGTATTAAGTGAAACAGTTAATCAGTACTCAAATGAGTTTCTCAACACAGACACTACAAGCTGCTCAAATTTAAAATTTAGGTATATGTAGTGTATGCAGGACAACGCTCGGATGTAGAGGCCTAAGTTTGGGAGAAGCAGATATCTCCCACAGGACCCAGTGCCCAACCTCTCAGCCCCGATGCCTCCAGGGAGGGCTACACAACACCACCTCAGCACTGGCCTGGCAACCAGTAGCAGCCCTAATGCTTTTTGGCAGTTCACAGGCTAGCCTCCCTCTCACCTGGTGTGCGCTTGTGGTGCCAGACTCAACCACTTGTTTTAAAAATGCATGAACATCTTCCTCTTCCACTGACTACAATTTATCCACTTCTTCCTTTACCAAACGTGGTAATTACTTCTTTCATCCAGCAATATCCCCTGACAACCTTTTTTCTCCCCTCTTACATATAACTGGTCTGATAGATAACTAACTCACTTCTGAGCAGCTGCTCTTTATTTGCACTCAGTTTTGGCTTTGCTTCTCCAAGACTTAATTTGTCTGACTGAAAGCCCACCTACTTTTCCTCCAAAATTTCATTCAGCAAACAAAGGTATCTAATTACAAACTTTGACTTGAGACCATTCTAGCTACAAGCGTGCCACAGCTACGTTTGCCAAGGTGGCCAAGTGAAGACAGAGTGCTGCTCTCTGATGCAGCGTGCCTTTAATTGACTTGGGCAAAGTGTGGCATCATACAGAACCGTGTAACAGCTTAAAGCATACTCTGGGCTCTCTCTGGTTACAGCCTACTGATAGGAACCGAGAGAGACACTCCTGATCTTGAATTAGGGTGGCAGAGCTGCAGCTAGATCTCACATCAGAGTAACCAGCACAGCTAAGAGCTCCTCACACTTCCCTCCCTTCACCTCAGGAGGAACACCACTCTTTGTGACAGCTTCGGTTTCAAAAGACAAACCCAAGGGATGAGCTCAGACAGTACACAGTGTCAGTCACTTGGCATGTTACCCGATGCTTCCAAGCTCACCCCACACTGTTTCTGTACGGGGATGCTAACTTGGGCTTTAAGAAAGTTTTCAGGCTTCAATAGAGAGGTTGAAAAGAAAGGAACACAGCCAAGTACCACTTCTCCAAGAACATGAGAATGTTTCTGAAACAGCTAGATGGAAAGAGAAGAATACCCAATTCCTGCTGTCTTCTGAGGCGCTCGTATTTCTTGAAGTATCTCTTGGCTCTCAGCTCCTCAAATGAAAGTTCAGAGCCTTCACATATGAGCAGGTTTTTATCATACATTGCAACCTGCTCACATTCAACAACAGTAGACGACGACTTAGGAAGAACTTCAGATTTGGAGATGTACGTAACGTATTTTCTGTGAGGAAGAATAAGAAAAAGCTCTATTCAAGTTTATTTGGTTTACTCTGGGAATGTATTAATTTTCCCCACAGTGTGACTTTAAAAAAAAAAAACCACCCAAACACTTAAACTTCTTCTTTTCCCCCAGAAGAACAGGACTGAGCACCAGCAGAATCGGGACCCTAAAGCACAGCAGGGGAATAAAAAAATTAAAAGAAAAAAATTAAATAATTCCAATATTATATTTAACCATCCATTTTGACAAGACCAGCAACTGGGAAGGCCCTAATATGTAATTCTGATTGAAGAGATGACAATTCAGACCATGAGCATGGCAAGAACAGATCAGCAAGGGAGCTCTACAAGTCCTTCAGGATCTGAAGAAGCTCATCCTGAAGAATTAGCCATATAACAGTTTGCTGTAACCTCCAAGAGCTTCTGGAAGATGAACATGATCCCAGAAAACTAAGAGAGACATATAGTTCTGGAAGCTGCAGTCCAGAAGGACACTGGAAGTAGTTGAATCGGTAGCATCTATTCCAAAGGCTAGGAATGTAAGTTATAGATCACCTGGGTTTGTTAAGAACAGAATAGATGGCGCCACCCAATTTCTTTCTTTGACAAGTTATCCAACCTCAGGGCTAAGGAACAGGCAGCAGACATAGTAAGTTTTAAGCTCTACTCCATCACCCAAGACATCTGTCAGTGTTTGCAGGCAATACCAAACTGACAGACTCATGAGCACTTTAGAAACCAGGACCAAGCTGAGAAAGGATTACACCAGCTTCTACCCGCAGCCTTTCAGCTTTAACTTCACCCCCCATTCACCTTTCAACTGACTGCACCAGAAAGGCTGGGAAGAACCATAACTAGCTTTGTCAAACCTCAGAAGAACAGGACCACTGCATCCTGGCTAAAACGAGTTACAAGCATATGGTTTCTGGCTTTGATGTTTTATTATGGGGGAGAGGGTAAGAGGGAGGTTCCTCTAGAGAATGCTAACCAGCTGGATGGGTCATTCTTTGCCTGTGGTTCTGGAAATGTGCCAAGTGACTAAAAAGCGTGTCCCAGTGCTTCCCAGTACACGAGATATAGTTAGTATAGTTCATCTTCCTTATTCAGTCAACCTCATCAGTCTAAATTTTATCCGAGGGGCTCCACATTTTTCCCCACAATGTCTAAATTGCTTATTAACAGTCATTTACCTGATTTTTGCAAGCGTACGCTGGGTCAGTAAGATTTGAAACACCTTTTTGAGGAGCCATTTGATTTGCAGCATGTGAAGTTTGAAGTGGTTTTACAACAGCAGCACCTAGGACAGATAATACAGGTTGGTATTAACACGTAGAAATCATTTCCTCATGTATGAATATCTATTAACGTTAGGCATTAAAAAACCAATACTTTATTTTGAATTTACTTGACTTAAACATTATAAACATGGCCAAGAAAAAAGACGTTTCTACAGGAAACTTATTTTCTTCAGTGACAAAACTCACTGATCCAGGTAAAAGATTCATCTGATCGACCTACAGCTCACAGGCAGGTATCTTTAGCCTCACCTTGCAAAGGATTCCGAGGATCATAGTTCTGCAGCCAGCTAAATTGCAAGAAAATTCAGTTATTACCATTAAGTCACCTGTCCCTCCTTCCTCCCCACCTCCCAGGAACCTTTGATTTCCTCATATGGTCATCGTGCCATGAAATGTAACACTGAAAAGCTCAGGTTAGTTACAGGACATTTATTATGGATACATATATTGGATATATGTATTGCAAACATATCCCCAGGGGAGAGTAAAAAAATCCAGCTCAGACCAGGAACTGGACATCTCATCTCACTGCAGTTCCAGCGATGGCCACCAACCAAAACCAAAGAGGGTCCAAGTCAAGCAGCAGCTGAAGTATGCACTCAACTGGCAGTGTCAATAGAAGCACAGGGTGAGCTGCAGCCAAGCAATGCACTCTGGAAAGCACACAGATCTCCCCAGCCTGAAAAGCTGGGTGTTGTTAGCATAGCCAACTTGTTGAGCTTACAAGTAATGAAGCCCACACACAGTATTTCCAGGGAAGGCTGCCTGAAGCAGGTCAGGCCATGCATCTTTATAGAGAATGGACAGGAAATTAACCAGTTAAGGGATTTTCTTTCTGAACCCTACTTCACTGAAGACACTCCAGTACAGTTTTTCTCAGTACACCCAACAAAGTGTTGTTAAGCTTATACCTATCTAACAAAAATAATCACTGGTCTGCCTCTGCAACAGCACAGAGCATACATGCACCAAAAAAGATAATTAACCCTATGCTATCTGAATAGCTCAACAGTAAAAGACACGTCAACATTACCAATACAGCTGCTGCAAGTTCTCTTGTGGCTGTGCTTGGTTGTGAAGTCCCTTTTGAAGGACAGCTCCTGCACACTGCACATTGCCTTCGTTTACAAGCTGCTGAGCCCAGGCAATGTAGAAGTTGGACACCTTCACGCCAACTCCCTGGCCATACAGGTAGTCAAAATACTGGCAAGGAGAAGTGATGAACTCTGCCTGCATGAGATAAAGATGTAAAAGTACTTTCAAAAACATCCAAGGAAGGTGCAGGCAGAAAACCAGCGATGATTAGTTATCATCAGAGGAAAGTACTATTTTCTAAAGATAAAAGCAGTTGGTAGATAAGAAGCTGAACAGTTCAAGAACACCACTTTTAAAGAACACACTATCCCTCGGGAAGACTGGAAAGTTCTCATTGCTCCTGGGGAGAGCAGTGCCTCTGACTTAACTCCATGCCACCTCCCCGAGGGCTCCTTTCCCTCCCACAGCTCCTTGCAGTCCCAGAGCTACAGAACAATGGGACAACTCCAGTGTGTCAGGGCAGCTCCACCCCCAGCCAGGCGCACACCTACCAGCTGAACGCAGTAGCTCACGAACCGTGGATCCTGGTGGTACCTCTTGTCGCTCAGGAACCCCTTCACCAGCCGCTCCAGGAGGCCGGGCCAGCGGTTCTGTCTCTCTCGGAGGGGCAGGCATCCTTCCACCCACCGCGCGTACCTGTAACGGGCCCGAGGAGCTGCAGCCCTGCACCGCAGCCGCCCCGCAGCCCCGCACCGGGCCACGCTCACCTGTCCCACGGCTCCAGCGGGTCCGGCCCCTGGTAGCTCCGGATCTGCGCCTCGTAGCTCCTGCAAGGCCGAGGGCCGGTCAGGGGGTGCGAACCGCCCCCAGCACCCGCCCCTCTGCCCTAACGCGCTCCCGCCGA